>JAOTQP010001122.1:4155663-4212281 GCA_026413545.1 Cichladusa arquata
CCCGGGGGTCCATGCCCAGGTCGTTCATGCCCGGGGATTTGAAGCCAAGGGGTTCCAGGGCGTTCACACCCGGAGGGTTAAATGCCCGGGGTGGGTCAGGGGGTTCATCCCGGGGGGTTCCCCCACCCGCCGCCCCCTCCCCACGCTCCCGCAGCGCTCCCGGGCTGCACCAGACCACCCTCCCCAGCATGCCCCGCGCCGCTATTTACATATCCCCGCCTCCCCTTCCCTACGAACCAATCCGACACCGCGCCCGGCATCCCCCAGCCAATGGGCGTGCCCGCTGCCCACCTCCTCGCCCCAGCAACAGGCGCCCCGCGTGGGCGTGGCCGGCGGAGCGGCGCATCATGAATAATTCATAAGGGGGGCGTGGCGGCGGCGGGCGGCCACGGCGGCCCAGGCGCGGAGGGGGAGACGGTCCCAAGATGGCGGCGCTGCAGGCGGAGCGCGGGTACGGGCTGTCCTGCGGCCGCCTCGGCCGCGGCACCCGCGTCTCCGTCTTCCACGTCAAGCTCACGGAGAGCGCCCTGCGCGCTTTCGAGAGCTACCAGGCCTGTAAGGTACGGGACTGGCGGGTGTGGGGCGGCGGGCACGGCCCCGCTGAGGGGGAGCGGGCGGCCGCCACGAGGCCCCCGGACGGAGCCCTGCGGGCGGCAGCGGCGGGGATGTGAGGGGAGGTGAGAGGGAGGTGAAGTGGGTGTGTGGGCTGGGGCGGGGGCACTCCCTGGTGAGGGGCTGAGGGGGTGCGGAGGCTCCCGGCCCCCCCCCTCTCCCCGTGAGTGACCGGAGAACCGGGAATGGTGGGGGGGGAGGCGATCCCGGTGCCAGGTGCCTGAGGGACACCGGAGGACACTCGGTGCCCCTCCCGGTAACGCCCCGGTGTGTTCCGAGTCCCCGGCAGTGTTTGCGGGGTGCCCCCGCTGTGTGACCGGGGAGGGGTCGCGATCCCCCGGGAAGTGCCCGAGTGGCACCGGGAGGTGTCGGTGCTCCCCCCCTCCTCACCCCGGTAATTACCGGCGGGACCCCCGGTGTGCCCTCCCCGCCGTGTCGCTGCGGGGGTGGCGCTCCGTGCCCCCCCGGGAGGTGACGGGGAGCTGCCGTCAGTCCCCGTGAGTGTCTGGGGAGGGGGGCCGAGGCACGTCGGTGCCCCCCCCGTTTCCCCGGTGAATGTGACGTGGGTTTCCAAAGCCGGGGGGGGGCGGCGGGTCCGTCCCCGGTGCTGCCATCCCGGACTGGGTGAGGGGGGGGTCTCTCCATCGCTGTCCCCTCCCCGGGACACCCGGTTGTTCATCTTGGTGCTCCCCTCTCAGGGGTGGGGGGTGAAGGCACGTTCAGGCTGTATTTTGAAATTTCCAGATTGTCTTTTCCGTGCCGTTTCCTTGAAATGCATCCAGAGAGCTTATTAGTCATGTAAATAGAGAATAATGGCAAAGCACGGCAGCTGGTGTTGGGATGGACCGGAGAGGGGTTCAAAACTGTCATTTTTAGTGTAATTTTATTTTTATTTTATTCTTTCTTTCCGCCTCTGATCCTGCGACGAGCATTTCTGTCTCCTCACCTTGCTGGGGGAAGCTGGGAGCCTAAACCCGTTTGTCATTAGGAGCGTCCTGCCTGCCAGCTTCTGTAGGATAAACCATATGTTGTCACAACACTATTTTTAATTTAGGGTGTTGGTTACATCACATCACTGAATTGGGCAATCTCTGTATGAGGACGAAGGTAATGACTGTACCAGGGTTTATCAACTTACATTTTAATGAGTGTTTATCAGCATTATGAGAAGTCAGGAGGAATAAGTGACTTGGGTAGACTGAGTTATTAGCTTTTTTCTCTCTGAGAAATGAAACAAATAATTCAAATAATTCTTTTCCTATATATTGGGAAAGCCTTTTATTTTGGGGGAGGGAGGGTAAGAAGGCTACAGGCAGCTGCATTAAATATTTTGGGGAGCTATTCCGAGCCCATGTCACACATGAATAGTGGTGTTTATTTTCTAAATGAAGTCTGGGCTCGGGATTGTTTGGTGGCCAAGGGCCACTAATGAACTTTGCTTCCTTCACCGCCACCCAAAAGAGAAATAGTCAGAGGCTGCTGGTGATTAACTGGGCAGGAAGGGATAAGGGCAGAAGAGCTGCTTGTTTGTGTAGTGAATAACGCAACAATTAGTGGGCTGTTAAACACATATGCTCATTCTGCATCGGTTCTATAAACAGTTTCCTCAGCTCGTTGAACATCTCGGCTTCCTCGGAAGTGCTGGGCCCTGGCCCTGCCAGGAGCCTCCTCCAACACACCTTTGCAGCTTGTGTTTGTCCAGTCCAGCTCTGCTTTAATTTTGGGCTGCACTAGTTAAATGGAAAAAATTTGCTCAGGCTCCTTCTGCTCGGTTTGGTTTGAAAGGCGGTGGAACTGACGGCAGCGTTGTGTAATATGGATAATGGCCTGGAATCCAATCCTGCTCTTTGTGTTACCTGGAGTCCAACATGTGCAGTCTGACCTGTTTGGGGCTCTGGGGTAGCACGTCCGTGCCATTCCTGCGACAAGGCTCTGTGCCTCTGCCAGAACGGGCAGGGAAATGTCTTCAGTTCCTTGCTTGAGTTTGTTCTTGGTCTAATAATAATGTATTGGGATTACATAATCCAAAAATGATCACCCAGCCGGGCGAGCTGCCATTTGTTTGGAGTGTCCCCGGTGCCAGAGCAGTTGCAGGCTTGGTGTGGAGCTGCATCATGTGTGTATCAGGCAGCAGGGCTGTGGAGAAACAGATATTTGTCTTGTTGGGCCTCTGCTGAGCTGTGCTCTTGTGTTTCTGCTGAGTTGTCTGTGTCCTAGGGAAGAAAATGGTCAGGGATCCACATTCTGGAATGGGTTTGGAACAGTCCCTGCTCATGAAAGGGGCTTGAAACAGGTTGAGCTTTAAGGTCTCTGCCAGCCCAAACCATTCTGTGATTCTGAGATATTGATCCCCAGCTCTTGGGTTCCAGCAAGCTGTTCTTGTGTCGTGTACAGAGGACGTGGAGCTGCTGCTGAGCAGCTCCAGCTCGCAGGGCTGCTGGCTTCTGATCCTGTGAAAGGTTTCTTCAGAAGCTCACCTGAAAGAAACAGGAGCCTTGAAAAGAGAAATAGCACTGGCTTCACAGGGGACACAGTGAGATGTTACCCAGCTGCTCATTGTGAAACTTGCTGCCCCTGAAACTGTTTCCCCATGGTTGTGAAACTGAGAGCTCTGGCTACTGAGCTCGGAGGGCTGAGCGGTGGGAAGTGTGTCCCAAGTTGGTTTGTCCACTGATGGAATGGAGCCAGTCTCACTCTGGAGTGTGCTCACCTAAAACAACTCTGGGCTCTCCAGGGAGTGTAATTCTAGAGCAGCCTGCAGTGTGCTGCCTTCCTTTTGGGGGTGTGTATGTTGTTAGGCATTCCCACTCCCCCCAAAAAGGCAGGGCATGGCCAAGGGCAGGTTGAATGGGGCTTGGAGCAACTTGATTTGGTGGAAAATGTTCCTGCCCGTGGCAGGGAGGTGAAGCTGGATGATCTTCAAGGTCTTTCCATCCCAAACCATTCTGGGATTAGATGATTCTGTGACTTTTCCCACCACTCCTTGTGTGCCCCCAACTTTGTCCTTGCCCCTGCCAAGTACAAGGGAACTCCTCTTTCATTCCTGTCCTCAGTGAGGAGATATTTTGCCATCCTCACCTAATCCCCTTAGTTATCATTGATCCTTTATTTTTCACACCTGTTTTTTTAGCAGCATCCTGGGTAAGTCACCATCTTCCTGCCACATGGCAGAGCTGAGTGTCCCTGGGCAGTGGCTCTGTCTCCGTTGCTGTTCCTGGAACCCTTACCTGGGAATTTCCCAACTTCTAATATTTCTGTAAACCTCTCTCTGTGGTTGAGAGGTGGTTGGTTGATAAAAAGCAACATGATGTGGTTGCACACCTTTCCCTGTCGCCTTATGTGTTGGCCTAACAATGGTTGAACTCTTCTCCTGGTCCAGCCTTTCCTGGTGGTTTTAGGAGGATTTAAAGGAGGTTGTAGCATCCATCCCTGGCTGATGGAGCTGAGCAGCACATCCTGCTCCCGTTGTCTCTCTCTGCCCCTGCCACCCTGGAGTGTTTTGAACTGAAGCCACCGGTTGATTCACTGGTGAACTTTGGCAGATGCACAAATATTTATTGGGGACTAAGCTGAGATAACCAAAGCACGTTGTCCCTGTGCTCACCCAGCTGAATTTTGGGACTGTGGTCTGATAGATGTGGCTTCCCCAAATCATCTTCCCCATGCTGCTCTAAAATCAACCGTGAAAGAAACAATCCCTTGAAAATGAGGCTTAACCCAACCCCTTGGAGTTGCCATGTATTGAAATAACTTTCCAGCCTTGGCTTTTGGAGCATTGTGGAGATTCCTTCATCTTGCTGTGTTCAAAGCACAAAACACAAAATGAAGGCTGTGCTGTCATTACAGGGTCTTTAGGGTAATGCGTATTCATGCTGACTCGAGAATTGAAAGCTGCTTGCAGGTGTCAGGAGGAGAAGAACAATCCGGCTTCCCAATCAAAATTCATTGAATTATCTCAGAGCTTTTTGCATCATTCCTCCTTCCCCGTAACCTGTTTTTTCCTGTCCTATTAATTCACTGATGCTGTAGTCCGTCAAAATTGAGGCTCTTACGACATCGGGAACATGAGTCGGTGACATGACTGAATGAATCAGAGGAGGCTGGAGAGGAAGCTCATGGCACACGTACGGCTCATCAGCAAAAATGGGACAGGATCTGCAGAACACCCTGAACTGCTCAACTCCTGCTCAGTGTTCTTCACGTTGACCTGAATGTGGCACCTCCCGTTGGAAGGAAGGGGACAGAGAGACTCTGAACATTGTGCACGAGGAATGTTTTGGCCCGTGGCAGTTTCCTTTCAATTATTTAGGGAAGCTTTTTCTCCTGACCGTGTAGCGTTTGGATCTGCTCGAATTATAGATTCATCTCTATAGTTTTCAAACGGCATTGGGAGGAATTGTCTGTAATTTACATCTAAAGTGATGTACAGTTGCTATGGGATTTGGTGGCAAATTATAAAGCCATTATGCTTTTTTTTTTTGTACTGGTGGTAGCAGACTAAAGAACTAGGTCTAATTGGTGATGTGCCAAGGGAAAATAGAAAGTTTGTGACAGAATCCTTGGGACTGATGGTGCTTTCTTTTTATCAAATGTGATCTGCTTTTTATCAGCAAAACTTACCTTAGCATTAATTGGAGAAGTTGAATTTGAATTAATAATTTTTGCTCTCTGGCCATACAGGGGGAAACAAGCTAGAAGATTAACCCTATGGGTTATTTATATGGGGCTAGGTTGTACTTTTTATAAATTTAAGTGGGATATTTCATCAGTTGTATCAATGGCAGCTGGCTGTGGTGATCATGTTCCTTAGACAGCAAAATTAAACCCTTGCTTTTCTTCAACATATTCTGATCTCTTATTCCACTTAAACAGCAGAAAGGAAAGCTATTTTAATATCTTTTTAACTTCTATCTGAAGCATAGAGGCCTCTTCAGAACAGTGTGTCTCCCAAGAACCCATCTCCTGCCTGGAGTGGCTCCTGCTGGTCAGCACAGAGTGCTGCTCCGACATCAGGGCTTTTCTGAGCCCGTGTGAAGTGCTCTGTCCTGCTCAGTTGGTTTTTGTCCTGGTGCAGCTTGGCACGGGGCTGGTGGCTGTTGAAACAGTTCCCTCACGTTGTGCTGGCTCTGTTGGGACAGCAGCAGCGCCTTTATCACTGCCCAGGGAGGGGAGATTTTGTCAGAGGGAGCATTTGAGGTCTCCTTGGTAAATGGATGTGTTATCTCCCGGACAATTTGCACGTTTCAGACCATTTAAACTCTGCCTGTAACTTGTAAGCAGAAACTTGTGAAGCGTCTCCAAATCCCTGGTGTTTGTGCATGTTGAAAAATGGGAAGGGACAGACTGCATGCGTCACTCCCCTACTAATTTGTGCCAGCTAATCCATGGGAGAAGAATACATTTTGGCTGACTTAGTGGTTTTGCTGCTAATGCACATGAGAATGCGTTTGAATGGATGGAGTGGCTGCACGGGTTTAGGTAGGTTTTGAAGGGATACCCTGTGTCTGGGATCCTGTGCTGGATACCCTCAGTTGGGATCACAGTCGTGTGATATCCTGGATTTGTTTGGATTTTGGGAAAGTGGTCGTCACTCAGCGTCATCACATCAGGAAGGCTGGGATCGAGTTACCTCTGAATAATTAAGGTTAATGCTGTTTCTGGAGGAGCCATTATCTGCAGTGAACTTAATGCTCATGATATGCTGATAACATGAACTATGCTAATATTTCATCCAGGGTGGATACAGAGGAGAGGCATCACCAAAACTGGGCTTTGGTGTTCAACGTGCCTTAGCTTGACCTAGATGAATTATCCAGGAAAGGAGCTTGGATTTGCTGATAAGAGTTTTCTGTAGTAGCTCATGTGTTGCTTAGAAACATCCCATGTACATAAGGCAACTTTTGCACTCCCTGGTAACCTGGTGCTGCCTTCTGAGTGGGGATTTTGGTGGGTTTGGGGTTTTTTTTCCAGGCATTTATATGTTAAAGAGCATTGTAAACCCCTCAGCAGTCAGTTTGCTGAGTGGTGTGTGTATCCCTGCTGCACTGGGAGAGCAGACTTCCCAAAATCCAATCCTTTTTGAATTATAGTCTAGAAAAAACACAGCTCCGTGCACTTGGTCTCTCCTTTCTTTACATTGGACTAGTGCCTTTTGCTAATTTAAAGAAACCAGCATTTGTTTAACTCAAAAAGAGGTCAGTGCTGGTGAGCAGGGCTTGACTGAGCTGCCCACCTCCACCCACCTGGAGTCTTCCCTGCTCTGGTCCTGTCTGATCGTGGTTAACCCTCTGCTCTCCCTCTGTGTAGGCTTTTATGCAGGAGAGAACACTTCAGAGCAAATTTTTGTGGAAAACTGGGATTGTTTTTCCTTTTGGGCTCCATTCTGTGCTGTTGGGTTTCATGGTAGACGCAGACTTTGTCCTTGAGGTTCGTGTCCACACGTGGTGCAGTTCAGCAGGTACCACAAAACTTCCTGAGAACAACCAATTGCCTAAATCTCTGTAGTATTTAGATTTCATCAGCACAAACATCCTCTTGGCTACTTGGCTCTGTATTTTGAGCATATATGAGTCCAGCCATGCTTTGATAAGAGCAGCCACGTGACAGCTGGGGCAGGTTCCTATGGGATCAGTGATGGGGAGACAGGAACAGCCCCAGCCCTGGAAGTGTCCAAGGCCAGCTTGGAGCAACCTGGGATAGTGGAAGGTGTCCCTACTCATGGCATGGGGTGGAATAAACTGAATTTAGCTTTTCTAACCCAAACCATTCTGCGATTCTAAATGACAGTTTAAGCTGATTGTTGTTATTTAGCAAGAGCAGACGTGTGTTACTTAAAATCCAAACAAAAATCCCAGCAGGACGGAAGAAACCCCGGCTCAATCCATATCACTGTGCCCACAGGATCCATATTTTCTACAACTGAGGTGGAAGAACTAATTTAATCTTCCTTCTCTATTCCTCCCCACTGAGGCCCGTTCTGCGATGGGCTGCAATCAGTGTGTTGTGTGCCAGTTGTGGTTATTTGAATCATATTTCCACATTTCAGTGTCTAGACTTTATGTTTGTGTGAGTTTTGTTGTACCTTTCCAGCTCCGGCGCTGATTTCAGTTGGTTTTGGCTCCTGGTTTCTATGAGAAAATCAAACAGGCTGTGTTTCTGCCTTTCCCAGTCCCCAAAAAATAAGGGAACGGGTAGAATTTGATTTTTATAAGCTCCTTTGCCACCATTTTTCCTCTCTTTTGAGGAAAATCTGTGTGTGTGTGAATGAGCTGGGTTCTGCCATTTGGTGACCAGCAGGTGAGAGCAAGGACGAAACCACTGATGGCTGCAGATAAATCTCTGCCTGCTTCTTGCACTGAGAGAAATCTGCTGTGAAAAACGGGATGATCTTGGTGCAGGCCAGCAAGGCTGGGGAAAAAAAGTGACCATGCAGAGATTTTTTTAGTAAAAAACCAATTTTATCATCTACAGAAGGAGGGCTTTTATTGAAAATGATTGAAAATTAAGCAGCTTTTTAATTGCCTTCATGCACTGGGCTTTGTTTTTTGCCAGGACTTGTGGATATTGAGGATGATGGATGTGGCTGTGTTCATTTAGTGAATTGGAGGGTTGGTCTGTTTGTGATGCTCAGAGAATTTGATAATGGCACCAAACCTGGATAACCTGGACCTCACTGTGCCCAGGAGGTAGAACTGCCATCAGAATTGTTCACAGTAATACTGACCTGTGCAGAAAACAGTGCGGAAACCTGAGCCAAGGCTGTTTTCTGTGCTCATGGTGTATAATAAAGTGTATTATGGCTAAATCACTGAAAGAAAATAATATTCCCAACTCCTTGTTAACCTGTAAAGCTTGCTGCCATCAAACACGAAAGACTTAAGTGTGGCTGAATAGCAAGAAAAATCACAATTTTTCATAGGGAATGCAGAGAATAAGAGCTGTGGTTCCACCTTCTCTCTGCACCCTGCCTGTGTGTGCTCCCTGTGCTCCCCCGGTGTTTGAGGTGACCCAGGGCCCTGCCAAAGCCGTGGCTTCCCCTCTTCCAGAGAGCTGAGCAGTGTCAATTCTTCCATTCCTTTCCCATCCAGGATTCAGTGGATGCTTTTTCAGAGCCCGGCATGGGCGGAGTAGCGAGGAAGCAAATTTTTCCACCCCTGCCTGAGCTTGGGCAAGCGGAAATTGTGCCTTGGAAGCCATATAAGGCCAGCGAGGCCGCTCTGGCTGGGCTCACCTTGCCACCAGGATGCTGGGGAAGGGAGCAGCCCTGGCTCCCAGGGAGACTTTCAGCGCCTTTGAAGTGCTCCCTGTGCGTCTGCCACTTGCCAGAGGGACGGTGTGGCCGCCCTGATTAGGTGACAGCAGCTCATTAACTCCCTGACTTTTTGTGGGGCTCCAGCACCCGGCCCCAAACGGAGGCGGAAATTCGTGATTCAGAGCGAAACTGCTGTAAAGTGACGGAGCTGGGAAGGTCGGAGCCTCTGTCACAGGGTGTCTTCATTTCCTTCAGCAGAGTCTGAGGCAGATCCTGCTGACTGCAGACAGCGCTGAGCAGGACTTTGCTCTGAAAGCAGAGTTCCTGTGGCATTAAAATAGATTTTTGAAAAGCCTGGCAGCACCTGTTCGCCCCTTCCAGGGATGTTCAGCCCTCAGAGCTGCCGGAGCCCCAATCCTGACCTCTGCTTCTGCTTCTCGCAGAATTAAGAACAACTTCTGCTCCCATAAATAGTCCCTTAAGAAGTGCGTAGGAGCTCTGTGACAATTTCTTTTGAAAAGTGCTTTCAGTGACACCCGTGGCTGTGACCTTGCTCGCTGTCCCCACTCCTTGTCCTTGCAGGGCAGCTGTGTTTTGATGGGAGCCTGGTGGTCCTGGCCACAAGCTCTGCTTCCTTCTCTCAACTTTAATCAGCACTAAAAAGAGCCTTTGGTCATCTGTGTGTTTGTGGGAAGCTGCTGCTGCTTTTCCTGCTGCAAATCCCAAACGTTTCCTGCCTCGTTGAGGTCCTCATTCCCTAATGCCACTGAGGTGGCTAAAAGGGACAGCATCTGAAAGCTCCTGTGTTCATGTCACAGCTCCCAATCCTTGTTTTTATCCCAGAAATTAAGTGTGGTTTTCCAGAGGAGAATGATGCAGCCAAGCGAGTGCATTGTCACAAACCAGTTCTCCCAGCCTGGTGTCTTGGAGCTGGTGGAGAGTCCCAAAACACCCAGCTCTGCTCAGGAAGCAGCTTCGTGTTTAATCTTTGCAAATGTGGGAATGGGAAGAGGGAGGCAGTAATGGATAAAATTAAACATATTTAACCTTTAGGGACGTAAATGGGATATCTTGGATCTGTTTGGAACAGGGGTTGGCGTGGAACGTGGTGGTGATTAAAACCAACAGCAAACATTTTTCTGTTCATGAGTTACAGACTTTGTTCTTAAATGCATTAAAATCTAGAACACTTTGGGGTTTCTTAACGTGAAGGGGGAGAAGAAATAGATTTATTACCTGGAAGGTTTGATCTTATAGTTCCAGGCACGTTTCCACAACCTTCCTGCAACCATTTGGAGCTATACCTAATGTGGGTGCTGCCTGCATTGGGCTGCAAGTTTGAGCTCTCTCATACAATTAAAGCCATTTAACTCCATCTAAAGACCTTTTACTTGTCATTAAGACTAAATTTACTGGCTATGACAGCAGGAGGAAACACATTTACCCTAACTCAGATGGGCTAAGAAAGCAAAATGTTCCAGCTAACTACAGCTTGCCTGGATTGTTAAATTTAGACCAAAAATTCTGGTCAGACAATTAAGTGCCGGCTCAGTGGCCACACCACTTCTTTTGCATGTGTGAATTGGCTGAGCTGCTTCTGTCAGGCTAGAGAGATTCTCTGTCTGAAGGTCTGAATTCTCTGGGGGTTTTTGGCCTCAGACCTGGGGAGTCTTTTCGTGGCACTGTGGTTGCTCTCTGTTTAGTCAGCAGCCCTGGTATGTTTTTCCTCTTCTTATCTGAAAATTTTTCGTGTTTATTTTTGGAATTCGTTGTAACCTGAACTTTCTCAGGTGTCCTTGCGGAGAGCAAAGAAACGTCTGACTTATTTTTTAGGGAGATTTTTGCCAGTTGAGAAGAGTGTGTTCTTTCTTTTACTGTTTGTCGCTTTATTTTTGGAGCAGGTTTGTTACTGACCAGCCTGGCAGTGCAAATACAGAGGTAGCTGAAACAGTGCAGGTTCTGTGCTTCTTGCTGAAGTAAAGGCAGCACCTAATTTAACTTCTTCAGGCAACTGCCTTCACTTTTCTCCTGGAGAAAGCATCCCTGGAAGTTGGAGGAGGCTGTTAGCAGAGGGTATGTAATACAAGGTTCTGTCATGGTAGGAAATCTAGAGAGGTTCTCTTGCTCAGTATTTTCAGCTGGATTTTTCTTGGGCAGCTTCCCTCAGTGATAGGAACAAACCCTGGAATATTTGACTGCTTTATTGCTTTCTCCCCTGTGGAGATGGTAGGAAATTGGGGTGACATCCCTGCTGAATTCCAAGTGTCTGTCAGGTTGTGTTCCCACTGTCCTGGTTGGTGTTGGAGCACCTCTGCCTGGAGGCCAAAAGAATCAGTGTCTGAGCATCTTGCTTTAGCTCTTGAGGTTGGTCTGGCTCGTGGGGTGTTGCTGGTTGGATTTCTCTGGGATTCCTTCAGGATCCAGAGTTTGGTTTATCACAGCCTGTTCCAGCAGCGCTGTCTGTGACTCTGTGAGGAATATCTGCAGATCATCTTCAGCAGAACTTTCTCAGACTAGTAATTACTCTTCCCTCCGAGTGTCAATAGGATATAGCTGGGCACAAGGAAAAAAGAACTGGTCCAGGCTTGTTTTCCTGGGCTCAGCAGTGTGAGGTGAGATTTGTTCCGGGATGGTTGAACGGGTTCGTCAATCTGATCTCTCAATTGTCTTTCTATATTTTTCTCTTGCAAGAAAAGGAATAAAGCCCTGTGGAAGATAAGGATCAGTTCTGATGTTTCAGCAGCTCATTTAAGCCACCTTATGAGCACATAGGCAAGTGAATCAGCCCTGGTGTCTTAATATGTCCTAAAATAAATTAGACTTTCGTAAGCAAATTCGGTGGGTTTGAACTGCTGTATTTTCATTAAAAGATTGCAGTGGAGAACACGCTCTTTAAAATTCAGCCTCGGGGTTGTGTTGTTCATTAACTGATAGTCACTCCTGTTTACCTTGTGTGATAAGTCCCACGTTAAGAATGGCCAGCAGTGCTGATGCCGTCACAGCTGCCCTTCAGAGAGAATTGCTTTTTTTTTAATGGCTCGCTTTGCTGACAGGTGGGAGTTTTTTTGGAGCTCGAATAAATGCAAACAGCCACCACGTACCTCTCCTAATCATGGAAAACCACTTGTTTGGTTGTTGGGTTTTTTTTTCCCCCCTGTTCTTAGCAGCTTGGTAACACTGTTGTCGGTACAAAGGTCATTTAAAAATCTGACATGTCAGCCCAGCAACATACTGCTCCTTAATGAGGCTTAAAACCAGCGTGGAGCTGCCTGGTGGAAATAAATTTGGAGCTGCAGAATAGAGGGAGACATGTGAACAGCTTACTGGGATGGGATCACCTGGCTTTCCTTGCACCAGCCCCCCCTCCCCAGATCTCCTGGTACTTGCAGTTCTCTTGCATAAAAGGGTTTAATTTTTCCTCTTGTTATTCAAATGAGCCCAGGTGTTTGACAGCACATTTGTGTTCTCAGAAGAAAAGCAACGAAAATATCTCCTGAAATCCAGGCTTGATGTTTTTTTTAAAACGATTCCTTCCTGTTTTTGAGGTTTTTCTCTCCTCCTCACCTTGGCCTCCTGCAACACCTCTGACTTCATCCCCACCTGGCTCAAGCCCTCCTGCCCCTCCTGCTCCCCAGGATGTCACCCAAGCTCTTGAACCTCCCTGTTCTTGTGACGCTGCCTCTGTCCTTTGAATGTCTGAAGGCTTTTCCTCTAATCCTGTTCCCCAGCACTACTGGAATTTCAGCACCTTCAGCCTCGCCTCTGAGTCTTTTCGGCTCTTTGACTGTTCTCCAGTGAAAACTAGGTCAGAAACAACCGTCAGCTTCTGATATTTCACTATTCCTGTTTTATAAGTTGTAACCCAGTGTTGCTGTGTTTAATCGCTTGCTTTAATTTTCATGTATTAAATGTCTCAGCTCGCTCTGCATGAGCAGCCTGACACAGTAAAGCTGCTCCAAATAACATCTTGGCTGTAAAAGCCTTGTTACCTTGATTAGGGCTGAAAAGGTGAATTATCTTTTTTTGTTACATACAATGCTGGAGATGCCAAACTTGACAGATTTTTTTTTCCACCAGCTCTCTCTGAAGTCTACATTTACTGGCAGTTTTGGAGCTGTAATTAGCCAGCTTCTCTTTGTGCTTGTGTGGCTTTTTAACCTGATGGGTGAAAGAAAAATAAGTTAAAAACAATAAGAATAATTGGAAATCCACAGGTTGGCGAGGAACACAGCAATGCAGGTATATTGGAAAGCATTTAAGAGATTTATTTTTAACTAAGTTGTAGCTGACTGGACCCATTCAGTGTTTTTATAAAACTATTCTTGGAATGGTGCTTGAAGTCTGAGCTGAGGTGCCTCAGTGTTCAGTGGAATTCACCTGGTGTAATTCAAGAGTATTCTTCTTTCTCTTAGGCAGACTTGGAGCCAGCCAGTGTTGGAATACTTGGGCATTCTGGCATAAATGGCATTTAAATGAATCCTTACTTTTCAGTCTAACTTAAAGGTTGTGGTTTTAAAATTCTGCCTGAGCTGTTGTCTCTAAAAAGTTTCTTCCAAGTTGTTTATTAAGCTGTTCTTAATACACTTTAATTTTCTTCTTTCATGTGTCCCCTGCTGCTCTGTGGTTGTTTTCAAGGATCCCAATCCAGGCACGGGGTGGGATTGTTGGGGTGTCTGTGCAGGGCCAGGAGCTGGATTTTGACATTCCTTGTGAGGAATCCCTTCCAGCTCAGGCTCAGTGATTCTGTGATTTTCTAGGATTTGAGGATTCCCTGATTTGCAGCTACCAGTGTGATCCAGCTCTTGCTTTCCATCTGGGAAACATTACCTGTGTTTGCCAGGTGGGGGGATTTGAACCAGGGGTGAAATGCTTTATTTAAGGAAAACTTCTGGGGGGCCCAGTGGAACAAATCCCAGCCCTAAATGTGGCTCTGTAGTCACTTCCCATCACTGGTGTGGCCGTCAGCTCAGATGGAGCAGCTTGGGTGTCTTAATCAGTTCTGGAAGCTTTATTTATCCATGATGGGGATGAGGGGGAGTTAAGATGTGCTATCGTGACACACTTCTCTGTATTAATTTGAGAAACATTTTCTTCTGGCAGTTGGGGGGTTTTGTACAGTGCAGAAAGCAAAATACTTGTAGTAGATGCCTTTGATACAGCTGGTCCTGGAGAAGTTTTTAATTGTTTTACCCTCTGAGCCTCAAAACTGTATTGCTGCATTGCTTCAGAAAGGCTAAAATCAGGGAAAAGTGCCATCTCCAAGAGGGACAGCAGCGAGCCAAGTGATTTCCACAATGGGAATTTGTTTTTCTTGTCATTTCCACGAGGTTTTTTGGGGTTGTTGCAGAGGTGGCCACACCTCCAACACCTCAAAATCAGCAAACTTCCCTCTTCTGCTAGAGGAGGCACAGAAAGCTTCATTCAAGGTGTCTTGTTCAACAGGAATGACTCTTAAAATATTAATCTGAGAACATTTAACCCCCCTGAATTCTTGGTATTTAGCAAGTGAATCCTCCAGGGAAAACCAGCACTGCTGGTCACCTTTAGCAGAGTTGGGAATTTTGGGTGATTCAGTTTCCTTCTGCCAGTTTTGTTGTTCTTGGGGTTGGTTTTTTTTCCCCTCGGTCCTTTCCCAATTTAACAGGATCATCTGATAACTCCAATAAAATGCTGCTGCAAAAACAAGCAGTGTTATATGCAAGAGATGATTACCCAGGGAATTTTGGGCATGGATGTCTTCATGGGATTCTTGCCAGGCTGAGATCTTTGAATTATCTTGCAATGTGTGGAGATGCTGCAGATACTGCTGGGCTTCTCTTAGAGGAATATTTAATATTATATTTAATGTTATATTTAAAGGAATACATAATATATTTAATATTGTTAGTATTTCCAATATAGGGAGGCAGAACAGGAAGCTTCATTCTGCAATATTGTTTTTTGTTGAAAACTTTGCTTCAAAGCAATTCCATGTGTTTGAAAAACAAATCTAAGGGTTTGCTTTCCTTTGCCTGCACTTTAGAAATACCAATATTTACCTTCCTTTTTTCTACCCTGTCTTTAATTTACTGTAACTGCTCAAAGCCAGGCAGTGCTGCTCTGCAAGAGAGGGACAGACTCAGGCCATATGGGCAGACTTAAATTCAAAATTAATTTTACTTCAACTCCTTCCTTCTTCCTGTATATGCAACCTACTCTAGATTTGCTATTTTTAATAAGAGGTGAGCATTGGGATTTGTTCATTTAACTCTTCCTCAAATTAGTTGCAAGTCATAAAACAATAGGATTTATTTCTTGGTTTGTACTTGATTTTTTTTTTTTTTTTTTTTTTTTTTGCAATGAATTTGCCAGCACAGCATTATCTTTGGAGGAGAGCTTTGGGAAATGTTGTTGCAACTTGTTTTATGCTTTCCCACTTTTACCTTTTATTGCTTTTAGTCAGAGTTAGAGGAGAAAAATCCCTTCAGGAGAAAGGGTGATAAAAAGAAGAGTTAGTGCATAATTTTGCTGATTTCTGGTGTGCTCGTGGAAAAGTGAAAGGGATCCTTGAACCTCTGTCTTGGGGAGAACAGGACAAGACTGAAATAAAGGTGAAGGTGTTTGAATGGACAGTTTTGACTCAAGAAGGCAACAGTGAGTAATAAAATTAAAATAGCTTTGAGGGCTGCTGGTTCTCAGTGTCAGGGAGGGTCTGGAACACCCTTGTGGAGCGAGTAACGGATACAGAAAATCCACTCACACTAAATGAAACTTCCTTTTCGGGGAGATGCAGTAATTGTATCAGAACTGGGAGGGTTTTTTTTTTTTTTTACATGCAGGAAGGAAACTCCTGGGTTATTACACTAAAAAAAAAACGGGCACCGTGTTCTGTGACTTAGTAATTCTTTCATTATAGACATTTTTAATTGATTTTTGACTGCTTTGATCAGTTCTAAAGACTGGAAGCTGCACAGGGATGCAAAGGAGCTTTTTTTCTTCCACAAGCCTTTCCTCCCTAAGCCTTTGGAAGTCGTGGGAGTTGGCTCCTGGTCCTCTGACAAAGCCTCCCTGAGCAGCCCCGTCTTGTTAATAGTGGGATTGGTGGGAGTTTGTCATGATTAAACTGCAGATAATCATCATTACAGCCCTTGTGGCAGCCTGCTGATGAGACTTTATGATTATTGCTCTCCTTAATGAGCAGGTCTGCCTTAACTCTGCAGAAAAGCAAAGAGGGAAAACATCAAGTTAAAAAAAAGGAGAACTGTCCCGTTGGGAAACGTGCCCAGAGTCTCCCAGGTGGGATTCCCACAGGATTCTCCTGCCTCTGTTCCTGAGTTAATTGGGAGCCTGTGGTGCCACAAACCCACTTTGATCTTCTCCTCTTTCTTGCCATCCACCTTCCCCCCAACCTCAGACCACTCTGGTTTTGGGGTGGGTTTGAAGCCCTCTCGTTTTTGGGGCTGCATTTGGAATCCTCTCTGGTTTTGGGGTGGTTTTCCTCTGTTTTTCCTCTTTGGCCAGCCAGAGCCCCCAGATCCCATCCAGCAGTGAAGTTGGGTGTCCAGGAAGCAGCAGTGGATCCAGTGACTGACTGGCCACTCCAAAGAGAGATGATGTTTGGAATAAAAATGTTGTAGCTGTTTAAATGAACCTGTATCTTCCTGTCCATGGCAGAGGAGCCTTTCCCTGCACACAGATGAATTTAACTCTTCAGTGTGCTCTGGAAGTGCCCACTCTGCATAAACAGATTTTCTTTGGGGTCAGAGCATTCCCTCCTTGCAGCCATTTCAGCCCCTCTGTGTGTTCATATTTATTGCAGAGCAAATCCCTGTCCCTCTCTGTGCTCATGAAAGAGTTCCTCAGTTCTTGTGTCTGCAGTGCCACAGAAATTTGGGGTTGCAGGAAGGTGTTTGGTGGTTCCTGCTCTTGGGAAGGGCTCAGCCCAGTGGATGGAGCTGCTCTGTTTGCCAGAGCCAGGCTCTGCTCCAGCCAAACAAAGTCCCCAGCTCCACAGTGGGCTGAGCAAACTCGAGACCAATTCACAATACTTTAATTATTTCTCCAAGGATTTGAACCTCCTTTTAATTTTCTTCCTGAAAGGCATTGCCTAAATTGCCTCTGTGCCCAGCTTTCCTTCCTAGTGGAAAACTACTGCACCTTGTGCTGGCCAAACATCCTGGCTTGATGGTCAGGAGTGTTTGTCCCGGGATTTTTTTGGGTGTGCAGGGAGCTGGAGCTCCCTTCCCAAACCCACTTTTCCCAGTTTGTGCTCTGAGGATGACCAGAGGATCAGACTGTGGCAGAATTATCTGTTCTTTGGGAGTTTAAAACTTTATTTTTTGCAAATACAGAAAAATCATCGCTTAACGCTGTGCTGGGAAGCAAAGATTCCTTTGAAGCACTGGGAAGTTTTACTTGGAGTTACCAAATTGAAACCAAAAAGTTTTGCTGGGCTTGAGCAAGCTGGGATAGTGGCAGTGTCCCTTCCCATGGCTGGGGGTGGAACTGGATGGGGTTTGAGATCCCTTCCAGCCCAAACCATTCTGTTATTCCATGAAAAAAGTGAGAATCTGGCAAAAAAAATCACAATCTGCTGCAGCCTATCTAGGCTGGAAACCCTCCACATCCATCCCCTGACCTGAATTTTTGGGATGGGTGTTTGGGGAGCCAGGGAGTTCACGTATCCTAATCCCCACTGCATCTCCTTCCCCTAATTCCTGACTGAGGGAACTGCAGGGACAGGCAGCAGGGACCCAACAAACACACAGCATTTTATTCAGGAGGAGCTTTTTAGCCTGGATTAGCTGAGATCAGAAGCTCCAGGCATGCGAGAGAGAACAGGCTGCACGGCTGGCTCAGCTCTCGTGCCTGTGGGGTGACATCTTGATGACAGTGGAGTTTAATTGCTCTCTGCTTTGCTGATACAGCCTATTGTCCATTTAGGGCCTGACTTTCTGCTGTACAGGGCAGGACAAAGCATTTCCATTAGGCTACAGTTTGGTTTTTAACTTAATCATGTGTCTTGCTCTCTAAACTTTACACAAAGGTGGAGTTTTTCTGCATTTCAAGTGGGACGGTGGCTGAGATGCTCAGTGTGTAGTGATGCCAAAGCCTGCTTGTGATGCTTCCTGGTAAAATTGGTAATTTTGTTAGAATGGTGAAATTCTGTAACTCTGAGGAGCTGGGAATGGTGAAATTTTGTAACTCTGAGGAGCTGGGAATGGTGAAATTTTGTAACCTTGGAGCTGGGAATGGTGAATGAAATTCTGTAACTATGAGGAGCTTGGAATGGTGAAATTCTGTAACTTCGGAGCTGGGAATGGTGAAATTCTATAAATAAGGAGCTGGGAATGGTGAAATTCTTTAACATAACCATACATTTCAGCAAATCAAGTTGAGGGTTTTTTTGAGCTGACACTTTAAACTCCTTTATTTTCTATCTTATAGA
Source organism: Cichladusa arquata (assembly GCA_026413545.1). Taxonomy (NCBI): domain Eukaryota; kingdom Metazoa; phylum Chordata; class Aves; order Passeriformes; family Muscicapidae; genus Cichladusa; species Cichladusa arquata. The sequence goes on from JAOTQP010001122.1 coordinate 4,173,954, forward strand.
AACACAGTCAATTTTTAACCCTGGAAAATTAAACCACTGAGGAAGCAACATTTGTGCTGTAACAGCCCACATTAAATGATGCAATTAGAACCAGAGAAAGCCAGTGTGCCTTTTGCAGTTTAGCAATTAAAAACTTTCCAATGTACAGCATAGCATTTTGGCTGACATAAAAGCTTTTGAGCATTTTATTGCTGCTTGTACTTCTGGGCAGGATTTGTAGGTGCTTTAATATTAGGGTGATAATGTGTCCATTAATGCCTATTAGGCAAATGATAAATAATAAATACAAACTACACTTCAGAGTAATTGGTGAGAGTCCAGCTCTTAAACTTTCATCAAAAGCACCTTTTTAATAATTATTTGTTTTAAAAGCTGGAGTGTTCACTTCTGCCCAAAATAAATTCTTTTATAGGCACATGGGGGGTGTCTGTGACAGCACTGGATCATCTAGGTGATTAATGGAATTATTTTGAAGAGAGGGAGTGAGCAGAGGTGTCCATGGGATAATTTGGGGATTGCTGCCTGAGGATCTCCTGTCACACTCTGCTCCTGCTCCCTGGGGTTTGCAGGATCCCATCAGGATGTGAGTGAATCCTAAATCCTCCAGCAGCATCCCCGTGACTCACCTGGGCAGCTGGCACCTCTCTTGAGTGGAAAGCCTCAAACAGTGGTGGAATTTCCAAGGCTCTTTCCATGAGAATGTTGGATTTGAATAGCAAAACTGTAATTTTCGAGTTGCAGCAGACTCCATCCCATCTGTGCTCAACTTCAAACGGGATCCTTGGGAGGCCTCAAATTGCAGATGCAAATTGTCTTGCAGGGAGACAGTGCTTTAATTCCATAAGTAATAGATGGGACATGAAAAAAAAAAAAAAAAAAGGGAATATTCAGGAGGCTTTTTTTGGCTGCTGAGTTTCTGGGAGGAGGTAAATACAAACCTTGGAGTAGTGGGATGTCCTGGGAGCAGCCTGGGCTAATTGGCTGCCAGCAAACTTCCCCCAGCCTCACTTGCAGCTGTGGGTCTATTCCAGGGGATTCCTTTCCCTTGGGATTTTTTATTTCTTGCTGTTAATGAGCTCAGGGACTGGGAGGTGTCTCCTGGGAGTCTGTCACAGCCAGGGACAGGGTGGATCTGCTTTGCATTTGGGCTCTGCTTTGCTTTGCAAGCTCTTGGGGTGGGTGTTTAAAACAAAAATATCAATGGGAAGGAGAATCTCTGTAGCTTTTCTCAGGTATCCAGGTGTGTTTAAAGTGAGGATTCTCCTGGATTTGGGATCTTTCTATCCCACCCTTGGCCCAGTTGTGCTGGGAAAACAGAGGAAGCAGGGCAGGAAGCCTTGCCTATATTTGGACCTTGCTGTGTGGGCTAAAGAAACATAAACAAGTCATAACCAAAGAATTAAAGAGTAACTTTGGAGTCTGGGGCATTATAGAGTCTGAAATTTGTGTTTTTAAAGTAATTTTTGGTTGTTCCCATATGTGTAACTGCTTCCTGCTTTACCTGAGCACTGGTTTTACCTGGAATTGCACATGATGGTTGGAAACATCCCATTAATGCCAGCCTTGGTTAGCAGGATTTTATAGTTTCTCTGTATATTTATTGGAATTCTTGCTAGTGTTTTTAACTGTTTGTAAGAAGCTTTAAATTCTGAAAATAATCCCCTTGTTCTAACGCAAATAAGGGTAAATTTTCACTTGCACTCTGGGCATTGGTGACTCTGAACATCCAACAAAAAGACAAACACATCAATACTAAGTTTAGGAAAAATATTTTCCATAGAACACAGCCTGCAGCATAAATTCCAGTAAATACATGACAGAACTTCCCAAAATGATGTCTTCTTTAATTATCTGTATTTCCCTGAAGAAGCAGAGAGGTTTCCAGCTGGCTCCTTGACCTGAGGATTTCCAGTGCCCTTTCTGATCCTGGGTAGGAATATCCCATCCAACTTTTCCACTAAAGGTGTTTAAAACCTTCTGCCAGCTTCAATCAGCCCTGATAAAACACTTCATTAGTTTTACATTCAAATCTTCTGTATTTTATTGACACTTTTGTGGTTTTCCTACTCTTTCCTCAGCTTTCACGTGCCACACCTGGAATATTTAAGTGTGAGGAGCTGTTTGTGTGTTGCCACCACGTCTGAGCTTTCAGAGTCTCTCTTTAGGGTTTCTTGCTCTCCTCTAGCCTGAGGAAACTAAAGGATGAGCATAATACTGTGATAATAAAAGCCAAATATCCTGTGGGAGCTTTGGGGATGAGTTTTGGGGTTTTTCTGGTTTAATCTCATGACTACTGAAATAATCTTATGGTATGTGGAGGACTGACACAAAACACTTGGGTCTGTGGGGTTTTATTCATGTTGGCATCCCAGAGCAGAGCTTGAAGGGTTTTATTTCTCCATCATTCCCAGGGAATACAGCAGGAGCTGTGGAAAGCAGGGAGCTGGGCATGGACATGTGGAAGTTCTCTTTCCAGATGGCAATAAATGAAATTTTATGGAGTAGATGCTGGGGTGTATCCAGGCCCTTTCTGAGGGTCTGTTTTCCAGTCAGGTGGCGAGGCTGGAGCTGGTAATTCCAGTTTGGGTAGGTCTCCAGGGTGCAGCTGTGCTTTGGGAATTATTCCTGCAGAGCTTTAGGGCTGCAGGATGGGCCCTGCTCTGGCCCAGCTGCTCCTCTGCTGTTCCACAGGAAGTTTGACACAGCTCCTTGTGGGACCTGGCAACCTCTGGAGCTGCTGGAACGCTTTGCCAACCTTCCAGCTTGGTCAGGAAGCCTTCAGCTGGAACAATGGCAGGGGCAGGAGTGGAATTGCTGCATCTGAGGTGTGTTTAAAGGGGCTTTGCTGCCTTTGGAAACTGCTGGTTCTCATGTGGTGTTCCCCACACATCCCAGCAATTGTGCTCCTTCCCATGTCTTCCCTGGCCCTACAGATCCCAGGATTTGTGCTCCTTCCCACATCTTCCCTGGCCCCCCAGATCCCAGGATTTGTGCTCCTTCCTTCATGTTCCCTGGCCCCACACATCCCAGGAACTTGGTCCTTTCTTTATGTTCCCTGGCCCCACAGATCCCAGGATTTGTGCTCCCTCCCATGTCTTCCCTGGTCCCCCAGATCCCAGGATTTGTGCTCCTTTCTTTATGTTCCCTGGCCCCACAGATCCCAGGATTTGTGCTCCTTCCCATGTCTTCCCTGGCCCTACAGATCCCAGGAATTGTCCTTCACACATGTTCCCTGGGCCCCAGACATCCCAGAATTTTTGCTCATTCCCATGTTCCCTGGCCCCACGGATCCCAGGATTTGTGCTCCTTCCCTCTGGACCTTTCCAGCACTGTCACCCTCATGGATGAGCTGCAGGGATGAATTTTTGGTACCTGCTCACCTGGCAGGTGGCTGCTGCAAAGTACCTGAACTGTGCTTTTTTCTCCCTTTGATTTTTATCTTTTATCAACTTTCAGCAGCTGTTTTTAAGCCCAGAGAGTCTCCTGGAGGGATAAAGCTTGAATTCATTGGAAGGGGGATGAGGTTGTGCCCCTTTGCTTGGACAAATCTGCCTTGTTTTCCTCTTGTTTGAACAGAGATGAGGTTTCATCAGCATCCTTGATTTGCCAAAGATTTATTGCATCCAGTGCTGAGGAGGTGACTTGGTTTAATTGGAAAGGCAGAGGGAAAGACCTTGTTTCCACTCAAAAGGGATGGAATGGCATTTCTAGGAACTGTAATGCTGGCAGTTCAGTCATGGCATCTGTAAGGAAGAGGAATGAAGTGACTCTGAGGTGACTCTTCAGAAAATGACAGAGGGATTTTGGAAAGGGCAGCAAGAAATCTTGATGGTCGGGGTTGTCCATCCCAGAACACCCAAGGAAGTTAATCCAAGTGAAGATATAAATGGAGATGTGGTTTTAATTTGGTTTCACGTCATTCATCTGTTCTCTTTTGTTCTGAATGAAGGTATCCATGCAGGGATTTAATTTCAGCTAATAAAGGTACTTAGAGTCACATCCTGAATTAGTTTAGGGTGTGCAGTGTGCTCTCCTCTTCCATGAACATCCTGAACGAGCTGTAGCCAAGGAGTTGGGCATCAGGGCAGCGATGCCTCTGGAGGTTCAGGGATGCCAAAACTCTTCCCCTTCCCTGCCTCAAGAGGGAACTGGGATGGTGCAGTGTCCATCCAAATCTTTGTTCCCTGTGATCCCCTCTGCAGCCTGGCAGGGAGTTCCTCCACAGGCATCACAAACACAGAAACGCTGAATTTTGGGGGGTACATCTCCCATTTAACTCCATTTAGCTTTGCCATTTAACTTGCACGGAGCTGATATTACCCACTTAACTTCAAACCCATTTGGATTTATGAGTTCTGTAATTTAACCACGTTTCATTCCTCCGTCAGGACTTGTGTTCCTGCTATTTGTACCACTGCATCAGAACTTGTTCCTGTATTTTCATTCCACTTTCATCCTCCATATCTTCATTTTAAACAACTGTGCAGATTGAAGAATAGTGTGAAGCCCTGGGGGATTGTTGCTATGGGGTACAAGAGCAGGAAAGGAGAAAAGCCCTCTAGGTCATGGTGAGAAGTGCCTCTCTCCCATAAGCCTTTGCAGGTATATGTTAATTCCTTAACTTCTATTGGTTAATTCTGCTGATGTCACCCCTGGTTCAGCCCCCTGTTTACCATATATGTACTTTCTCTAGAATGTTCTTCCCTCTCCTCATCCCCATTGGTCCTGGTTTAGCACAGGGCTCCACCCCTTTCACCCCATTGGTTCTCCCAGTTGGTTGCCCCTCCTCTGCACCACTTTCCCCTGTTCCCATTGGCCCTTGACCCTCAGACCCGCCCCCCTTGTCCCCTATTTAATCCTGTGCCCTCAACCCCGTCTTTGTCCCAGGACTCCCTTCGAGATCCTATGAACCTTGGCTTGGATTTCCAACCCAAACCCATCCTTCACCTCTTTCCCAGCCAGTTTTTATTTTAGCAAGAATGCTCCAGGTTATAAAAGCACAGGTTGCTCTCAGGGAACCCATGGAAACTCAGAGGAACCCATGGAAACTCAGAGAAACCCATGGAAACTCAGAGGAACCCATTGAAGCTCAAAGCAAAACTTCCCAAAACTGTAATTTGCTGTACAAGAACCACATGGGTTGATTTGGTTGGGTTTGTTGTTTTTTTTTAAATTTTATTTAAATCCAGATTTTTTTCATGTTTCAAATGCTTGTTTGCTCAAGTATGTTCCTGTGAATTTCTGGACACGGGGAACAAAAGGCTGGCCAGGCTGTCCATGAACAGTGTGCTGTGGAATGCAGTGTCGTGGCACTCGAGGAATTCAGTGATCTCTGTACCAAGAGCAAGATGTTGTTTATTGGTGCTTTCTAAAGGTTGTTCTGGGTCTGTAAAATTCCTTATCCAGCACTCAGAGAGAGCTGTCAGCTCTGAGTGTTCCTGCTCTCCTCAGCGTCATAAATGTCCTGTAATGATCCTGGTCTGTGAAATCCTATTGGATGTGCTCTTCAAAAACTCAGGCTCTGTCTTGGGCTGGGTTTATCCATCCAAGTTTTGTTGGGTTTATCCGGGCTAAAAGGATTTTTATTTTACTGGCAGATTTATCCATTTTTTTTTGTTGATGTCGTGGCTGAGATTCTTCACTGCTAGGCTGGAAAAGTTTTATGAGAGATGGTTAACTTCATGAATTTCAAGCTGTTTAACTCTCTTGCTGCTAAAATTTAAATATCTTATTTCTCTAATCCATTGGAAACTGGATGACACAAAGACCACAATACAAAAAGGTTTGGGTTTCTTCTCCCAAATTCCTGGTGGTTTTCCCATGGAAATATCTCCCATACCTATGGCAACATTATCACTTATAAATTATACTTTCAACCTATTTGTAAATTCTTCTGTCCCTTTGGAAAGCTTCACAATGGGGTCCCCACAAGCCCCATGGAGCACAATTCCATTGTGGAATGCTTTGTGTGATTTAGGAAATCAAACATCCACAGCCCAAATTCTGCTGGAATTGGAGAAATCCAAACTCAGCGTGGCTTGGGTTGGCTCTGTTATTTTTTTATTCCTTCAGTTAAACCCTCAGGTGAGCTTGGAATTGAGAAGTCCTTGAGATCTCTAAAATAACAGCGAGGCAAAAAGGCTGAAACTGAGCAGTTTTAGTCACAGGAATACAATTTTTTAAATGTAAGCAGCTGAGCCTGGAGGAAGAGGCTGATTGTTGAAACAGGCAATGTAACAACAGGATTTTGCAACGGAGCTGCAGTTTGCTTTTCCAAGGGATTGCCAGCTTTCTCTTGGAAAAAATTCGCTTTGAGTCCTCTCAGGCCGAGAACTGGAATAAATTTTCCCCTCAAGTGTCCATTTTTTAACTCAAAACTTACATAAGCACCAAAGCTGAGCTGTTCTGTGCCCAAAATGTGGTGGAGGGATCAAGTGTCACTTCTGACCTTAGTTTATCCCTTTTCCGGGTACAAATCATTGTTTCAGGAATTTTCTTGTTTTCTTACTTGAAATACACATTTCCCTGACCTTTTCCCTTGGAAAAAAAAAAAATAAAAAAATAAGGAAAGTAAAAAATCCAGGTGAAAAATCAAATTTGTGTGTGGCTTGGCAGTGAATGTTGGAGCTTAGAATTTCTCTGAGGTAATTTTTGTTTTTCCACTTGTTTTTGTAGGATGCTGTGACGTCAAAACCAGTCATCCAGTTTCAAGGAAGCCAAGGGGTAAGTTTGTCCCTGGAAAGTTCTTTACATTTCATGGGATTGAGGAATTTGGGCTGTTCCAGCTCAGGGAATGATGCTGTGATTGCTGAAAGTGAGAGATGGAGGTTCAGATGTGGTCCAGGATTTTGCTCCTGGATTCTCTCTCTCTAAAACCTTTTCCCTCCTCTTTAATTCCATGGGAAATTCAGATTTGTGAGGCTGTGCCGTTGGGCAGAGCAGGGAAAAGGAGAGGATGCAGAAATCCATGGAATCCTCACCTCCATCCCAAGAAAACACCAAGAATTTTTGGGTCCCAATTCCTTCCAGCAGCAGAGCTTGGAGGCTGCTCTGAGAGTCCTGGAGGTTTATTTAATGTAACTGCAGTTCTGTGAGTACCAGAAGTTATTTTAGATTTAGGAGTTTTACTTCCCCAACTTGTGTTCCAGTGACAGAACTCTGGGATATTTTTAGCCCCTTGAACCAGTCTGTCATGCCAGTTGCTGACAACGTTGAGATTTACGTGGTGCTGTTTCTGGTAAAGCAATGCAGCCCTTCAGTGAACTTGAAAAATGTCATTTAGATACCTTTTATTCCTAAAAAAGCCTGTGTTTAACTTTAGTCTCTGCAGAAAGAAGAAGAAATTAATTTTTTTAAAGGTTTTTTGTTTTTTTTTTTCAAGAATCTGAATTTAGCTGTAACTTCTGATTATTTTTTATGCAGTGGCACATTAAAGCTTTCAAAAGGGCTTGGGTTGAGTAGACATTAAACCCAGCACATTGTCCTTGCCCACATCCTACTTTGTGATATTATTCTCACTAACAGTACATAGAAAATGTAGCAGGAAAGACATGATTGTTATTGTAAGTTAAGAAGAAAAATACAAACCTTCTTGTCCTGGGAAATAAAGAAAGGAGCAATTTCCAGGTTTTTTACTTTGTTTAGACTTAAACTTCCCTGAAAGCTCAGCATGAAAGTTGAGATCAAAATCTGCCCCTGAGGTTGGGCACAAGCAGAAGTGAGGAGGAAAACTGGAGGGTGGGTGGTTTGTCTTTATTTGATGAGCTTTGCTCATGGAATAAAGAAGCCAAAAACACTGAGGATGCTTTCCTTTCCCCTTGGAAGCAGGATCTACACCTGGCTTTTCCAGTAAAACTGTTTTAAGTTTTGGAAATGCCTCCTCTGAATGGTTTTTCCTTGAAGGAAATACAGGAAAAGGGATCAAAACAGCTTAAAATGCTTCTCTGCCCTGAGCCTTTGCTCGTGGATCTGATATGGACAAGAATTAACAAAAAAATACTAATTTCTGGGGATAATTAAGAATATTTTCAAATGCTGCAGTTGCTTCTAGAAATTAAAAACATAAAAAAAAAAATAATTGTATTTGAGCCCTGAACTCCCAGAGATGAATCCTGGGTGGAAGAGCTGTAGAAGGAGAAGGAGAGCAGCCAGGAGGGCTGGGCTGGGCTGGGCTGGGAGGATGTGGCAGCCAGAGCTGACCTCTGCCTGCTCCTCCTCAGTTCTTAATTAATGGCACTGCCGAGGAAAGGCCAAAGGTAGAGCTTTGGAGAGAGCTGCAGCTCCATGGGAGCGTGCAGAAAGAGCTCTTTGTCCCTTTTATTATTATTTTTCCTGGGTATGACAAGGAGCTGGCAGCTGGGGAACCATCTGCTTTTAAGGGTAGGACTCTGCATGTCAGGATTCTCCTGCTTTTTAAGGAGCTGAGGCTTGAAATGCTTTCGAGGGATCCTCCATCAGTTGGGCTGAAGAGATAATTCCAGGAATTTACCAGGCTCTCATACTCACATGATGGCATTAAAACATATTTGTTGAGCTGTTCTACTTTTAAAATTATTTCTTCCTCAATTCTTCGATTTGCTGCCTTCCTATTTTGCTTCCCAAAAAATGCAGCTGTGGAGAATCCCATGAATTTTTTGAGGTGGGAAGTTTGTGCATAGCACAAATCACACACAGTGGGATTTAAAGCAGTGAAGTTTTAATGGCAGGAATTTTCTGTGCAAGTATCCCTCTCTCAAGAGGGAAAAGCTTCACTTGATGATTGAGGGAGGCAGGACATAAAATGAGAATTTAAACAAACTGCTGCTTCTTGAATTTAATTCTCTAGAAACCTTTAAATTTCTGTGTCCATGTGTTTTCACCTATTCCAGTGTTACTCTAAAAGCTGTCGAGGATACTTTCAGTTTCTAATACACAGAAAAAGGAACTTTCATGTTTGAGATACTAATTAACCAGGGAATTGTTGGGAATAAAACCCGGGGTCAGCAAGGTGACAGCAGAAAGGAGGAAGTCAACCCAAAATAAAACAGCTGCTCCAGTGACAAGGGACAAAACTTCTCCTGCCTGGATCCAATCTCACAGGAGCTGATAAAAACTTTTGGGATTTTGCCTTGGGATGTGTTCTGTGGTGATGCTGCTCTTGTTAATGGCTTTTATTCTGTGTAATAATCAGAATTTCAGTGGTAATAACCAGGTTGTTTTTTAGAGTGTTCCTCTAAGTGGGAACATGGAGATTCCTTAGGAGCAGCACCTGGCTGTCAGTTTTTCCTCATGGATTTTCTGGGATAGTTTTGTAAGTTTTTATGGAGTTTTTGAGCATTGTGCTTGTTTCAATGTGCACATAAATTAGAATTTAAGAGCTGGAGTACCACAGCATTACAAATTGTGTGCAGAACTGTGCTAGAAATACTGAAAATGCTTCTATTTTGGTAGAAAGACATGCAGAATCAGAGCTGAGGCTGGCTGAAATTTGCAGGTGCTTGTGGGGTGGTGAGAGCAGGGACAGAATTGAAGGTGGGGTGAAAAAATACCCAAATTCACCAAAAATACCCAAATTCAGGTGCCAAACCCACGTGTGCTGTGCAGCATTTTTAAAATGACTGCTGGGAGCAAAACATCTTTGCTTTGTGATGGAAAATTCAACGTTTCCCCTGTTTCTTGGGATGAAATTTTGGTATTAAAGAGGGAGGGGAAATCTCTGCTCAGAGCGAGCTGTCCACAGATGAATGTTACTTGAAAGAAGAAAACAGAAGTCACATCTGTACAGAGCTATTTTTGTGTGTCTCTGGTTACTGGTGCAGTACCCAGCACCAAAATTAGGGCTCCCTCAAAGCAGTCACCAATGCTGACTTGGTGGCTTGAGAAACCTTCTGTTTTCAGCTAAAAATAATTCCTAGATAACGGGCAGCTTGCACACGAGACACTTTTCAGTACTAAAGTGACTCTGCCTCATTTTACAGCCTCTGGAAACGCTGCAAAAACCCTACAGAAATCCAAAATCAGGGCTTTTGGTGCAGCTGGTTTTATTCCAGTGGTAAAGCAGGAGCGAGGAGGAAGTTTTTTGAGTGTGTGGAGATGTGATCTGGTGACATCCTGCAGGTTTTATTTTCCAGGCTCAGGTGCAGCACAGCTCAATCCCCTTGGCAGCAGGATAGCCCTGCTGGATTTTCCTTTTCTTCCTATTCCCACCAAATTTCCAGCTGCAAATTCCTCCCCTCTCAAGCCTGCTGCTTACATAACTCTGCCTTTGTGCCTGGTCTGGTAAAGCAGAAGGGAATTTTCTTCCCCCTGCCTGGGTGGGGGCAGAGGATGCCAGGAAAGATTAAAAGGGCTCGAGGGCTGTGGCACACGTTGGGCAGGGCAGATAATGGGGCTGCTCAGGGAGGGTCCAGCAGCACCCAAAAAAATCTGCTCCCAGTATTTCCAAACCTGGATCCTGGGGGTAGTTTGACAAAGCAAGGCTCAAGTCTGGGTTTCTGGGCTCGTTTTTGGAAGAAGGGAGCTCTGTTTGAGGGCAGGGCTCAGCTCGAGAGCTCCTTGCTGCCTCTGAGAACATCCCTGTGGTTTAGCACAGGGACACAGATCCCTGGGTTTTCCAGGCTGCTGGAGACTGTCTGAGGTCTGAAGGAAACCACCCAAAACCCCTCCTGTCCCAGCACAGCCATGTGTGGGTGCCAGGGGCTGCTTTGCTGGGAGCGTGTATTTTCTGTGTACATGTGGCAATCTGGGTAAATATAAATCCATGTGGTAAAAGCCTGGCCTAAAATAAGCTGGAGCTGGTGTTCCTTCTGTCTCAGCTTCTGGAAGCCATCTTAATTGTCAAATATTGATGTGATAGTAGGGCTCAGATGCTGACATTTACGTTGGATCCTGAATGCTGAGGGGAGACAGTTTCCCTTTTGAAAAATGAATGGTTGTGGGGGGGAGTGAAAAAAAACAATGCAAGATGGCTGTGGAGTTGTCTGTGGAGCACACTTAATGCTTGATTAAATATTTAATTTAGCAGCAGCGTCACACTCTACTGTGAGCCATGAAATCTTGTTATGGAATTATAATTCCTTAAAAAAGAATAAGCATGCTACCTAGTGACCTGGCTTGTGCTATGTTTAGTGCTGGATCAGTAATTCTAAAGAAACGAGCCTCGAGTGTTTTACATTGAATATAAACAGTGGGAACGAGTCTGTTCTGAGCCTGAATCAACAGAATGGGTCAGATTCCTAGAACAAGGTGGTTGTGGGCTCTTTTTGAGGCACTGTTCTCCCATATCCATCCATCTTCAGCTGCTCTGTCCCTCTGTTACCTTCTCCTTCCCTGCACGCAGTGAGGATAACTTGAATTCTTCTCCCAGCCTCTCTGTGCAGTAACCCAGGTGCTTTCCTTGTTGCAAAGTGCCTCAGAGCATCCAGGCTGCAGGGGAATTGGCTCTGAGGAGCTCTGAGTGACCAATGTTCCTCCTCTCCCGAGCAGCACATCGCCATCCCCAGGCCCGATCGACCGGCAGAAGTGAGGACCTTCACCTTTTATCTCTCCAATATTGGCAAGGACAGCCCCCAGGGGAGCTTTGACTGCATCCAGCAGTATGTATCCAGGTGAGTGGAGCATCCAAGGAAAACCCAGCCTTTTTTTAATTTTATTTTTTTTATTTTTACCCTCTCTTCTGGAGCATCTTTTCCTTAACAAAGCTTAATGCACGTTCTTCCTTTTTAGAGTCTTTGTGATCTGTTTTTATGTGTGGTTTTTTTTTTTTTTTTTGAGAAGCATCTCTCAGCTCCCCTGTGTGTCCCCCACTATTATTCAGCTAACACCCCCCCCTCCCAGCTGTCCCCCAGTGCCAGCCTGGTGTCCCTTTGCAGTGTCAGGAGTACCTTTTTCCATTGCATTTCTCTTGCAGCAATGGCAATATCCATTTGGATTGCCTGGGAAGCATACAGGATAAAATCACCGTGTGTGCTACTGATGATTCCTACCAGAAGGCGAGGCAGAGCATGGCACAGGCAGAGGAGGAGACTCGCAGCCGGAGCGCCATAGTCATTAAACCTGGGGGGAGATATGTAGGTAAGCAGCCACTCAGTTTGGTGCTCTGGACTCCATTTGGCAGCCAGCAGGCTCTGGAGGCAAATCCTGATGTTGTTGGCTTGATTGTGGCAGTGTGGAAAGTTCCTGGTAGCTCCTCATGGGTGATTCAGGCTCTCCTTGTGTTGCGTTGTCTTCACTTCCATCGTCACCCCGAGGGAGCTGTGGCTGCCCCAGCCCTGGAGGTGTCCAAGATCAGGTTGGAGCACCCCAAAGGTGTCCCTGCCCCTGTCAGGAGTGGCACTGGGTGATTTGAAGGTGCCACCCAGCCTGAAGCACTGTGGGCTGTCCCTGTGCAGTGACATGGCTCTGGTCACGTCTGTCACGTGGCAGTGCTGGGGCTCCCTGCTGAGCCCTGCCAGTGTCCCTGCTGCTGGCCAGCTCAGCTAAAACTGCCACCACCGTGTCACAGCTGTGCCCAGGGGACTGCAGCAGGGAGGGCACAGGCAGCAGTGCCCTCTGTGAATACACACAGACACTAAAGCAGCCTGGAACAGCCCTTCTCACTGTGACAGCAGCAGGAAAGCCTTAGCAGAGGAAATAAAACCAAATAACACAGGGAGCTGCAGAGACCCAGGGCTCAGGGCCCTGCTTAACCTCAGCTCACAAACTTGGGGCACAAACAGTAACCAAAATGCAAAGTTTCACTTTTTTTTTTTTTTTTTTCTTTTTTTTTTCTCTGAGGCAGCTGCTTTTTCCTGCAGCCCATGTGATCTGCAGCCAGTCTCTTCTCAGAGGATCTGTGATGAGAATGGTTGAGTTGCAAAATGTAGAACTGACCCTGACTCATTGTCACAGCAGCCAAGTGCTCAAAGCTGAGAAAGGAGATAGTAATCAGGAAGGAAATGCATTGATTTCCTGTAGGCCAGAAGATTATTTTGTTTAGCTCCTCTTTGAGAACATTACAGTAAGTGCCTGAAGTTAAAGCTTCTGAGGGAGAAGATTCTCAAAGCAATTTGCTTCCTGGAAAGATGAAGCAAAACTTTTTTTTTTTTTTTTTTTTTTTTTTAAATTAAAAATACTCCTGGCTAAAACCTTTTACTGCCCTGAAATGGGGACAGAGCCATGTGAAAGCAGCAGGGGCAGAGCGTGTGCTCACAGCACTCCTAGATAAGATGTCAGTGGTTGAGGAGGAGAGCTCTGGTCCAAGAAGGAAGGGCTTGGAAGGACAGTCCTCGTGTGGGATCTGCGGGTCCTGGTGTGCCAGCAGCATCAGCTGATTCTTGCAGCCTGGGCTGGAGGCACAGGGCTGGATCTCACATTTCCAGGAGAACACGGAGCTCAGCACTTGAGCTCCAGTGGAGTCATTCCAGGCAGCTCAGATGTGGAAAAATTTATATGAAATGTTGAAACTGGAGAGCAGCAGAACTTACAGATGTGAATAAGTAGATATGTAAATATCTAGCTGCAGGTAAAGCTGCAGGGGGTGTGTGCTTGTAGCCACACTAAACATGTGTGCATACATCCACAGACATGCACGTGCATAAATATTTGAAAACCCTTTGTGTCCTGGCTTAACTTAGCTTTTTCTTTCCCTATCACTGTGCATTTTGGCTCCAGCCTTTAAGTGGAAACCTCCCAACGTGATATTTTTACTGTTCATGACCTGGCAAGAGTTAAGGCAGTTTTAGAGAGCTGACGAATCTTCTCTTGTCCCAGTTCTGGAAACAAAATCCAGTTGACCTCTGGATTGTGGGATGTTTAACGTGTGAATTGGTGTCGTTCCCCCTCTCACCTCCCCTCAGCCCTGCTGAAGATGGGTCGTGCTTCCTCTCCCAGCACTGTGGTGTGTAATAAAAAGCCAGGAAATGGGGCCTGGGTTACGCAATGTGCAGCTCAGTAAAACAAACAGTGCAGACAATCCCCAGTATCTTCAGATGACTCAGTTGAAAACGTTGCTTCCTAGCAATGGAGCAGTGCCCTGCTGGAATAAACCTCCCAAACACTTGCAGTAAATGCTGGATGTTGTTTGTCCTAGTGAAGGTCACTTTCTCCAGCCCCAAGTGATTATTGATTGGATCTCCAGGTTTCTAGACCTTGGAACCCACACGTTTTGTTTTCAGCTTTGCTTGGTTTGTTTTTGGTAGCAGGAACCTGCTGCTGTGTTTGAAACAATCCCAGTCCTTTGATTTGGGCTCTAGTGAGAGACGGTGTGAGGGTTCTGTTTTTCAGTAGGAATGGGGGAAAAAATGAATTGTTGGATCGTACTGTCAGCAGTCAAGAACCACAGTGGGGATGGAGCTGAGATGCACTTGTGAGCCAGCTTTATGTTGTCACTTATCTGCAGAGGCAGTGGAGAAGGGGTTATTCCATCAGCACAGGCAGCACCCTCATGAATAGGCTGATGGCCCAGTGTCAGCCCCATTCATGGGGCCGTGTTTGGAGGGGGAAGGGAGGTGGACCCAGCCCCATAAAGTTCCTATTGTTCTAAAAGCAGAAACATCTGCTGGAGGAGCTTTTTTGCTGAGCTCAGCAGCGGGGAGCCGCTCGTTGACCAGTTCTGGTCTTTCCACTCCATATTTCCCACTCTTCTACACAATAATGCAGAATTTTCCCCTCGTAGGGAGGGCAAAAAATAGTTCGATTAACCGTGGGGATACGTGCACTTGGGATAAAGGAAAAGCTGGCAAACAAAGGGAGCTTTATATAAGCTGGTGGCCAATAATACTCAGGTTTCCAGAGCTTGGTGCTGCTGTTTACTTGTTACAAGCTTGTCCTGAGCCATGAACCTCACGGGATGCTCGTTCCGGCGGCGCGTCGGGACGGAGGGGGTGCGCTGGCGGTGTTTGTCCTTCCCTGTCACCTCGTGCCACTTGCCTGGGGTGTGATGAACTCCAGATTTTGGTGTTGACAAAGCCCCACTGACTGGCCTTTTGCTGAGGTGACTGCTGCACTTCACTATTCTCATCTCATTTTTAGGCAAAAAGGTTCAGGTGCGTAAACCTGCACCAGGAGCTTCCGATGCTGTTCCCTCCAGGAAGCGCCCAACGCCAGTCAACCTTGCCAGTGCAATAAAGAGAGGCAATAGTGCCATTTCCCAGAGACCCTTCAAAGATAGGGTTGTGCACTTACTGGCACTAAAGCCTTATAAGAAACCTGAACTTATTCTCAGATTGCAGAAGGATGGACTTTCTCAGCAGGACAAGGATTTGCTGGATAACCTTCTGCAACAGGTTTGTACTCTGATGAAGGGAACGATTTAGGTAAAGGGAAAAAATGTCTTCTCAGCCCCACCCCACCCCCTCCCGTGGCAGTGGAACCTGTTATCTCCAGGCTGCAGCTGAATGTGACTCTGAAGGCTGTGGGGGACACATGTCTCAGCTCCCAGTGCTGGTGCAGAGATAGCAGGAGCCTCCCGTGGCTACGCCTCAGGTTAGGGGGGTGCAACCAAGCTGGATGATTTTGGCTCACCAGATCAGTCCCTTTTAGAGGGACACTTGTGCTTGGTCATGGGGAGGATTCTCTTAACAGAGGATCTATAAATTATTCAATTATAACCTCTAAATCTCTATTTTATTCTCATGGACGTAAAGGAGCAACGCTCTGTATTGGTACAGGTTTAGTGTATGAAGGAAAAAATGTCCCCACTTTTTTGTACTCCTCAGAGCCTTTCCTGCTTGGAAGTGCCACTGGTCAGGTGTGAAGATCGTGCAGCTCCTTGCCAAGCACATTATTTGTGTGTCAGGTGTGAAAGCTGTCTCCAAGCTGAATCAGTTCCTAGCACTTTGAGTCACATTAAAGGTGCCATTTTAGGCCTCACAGTAAACACCTTCATTGCTTTATTAAACACATCATGGCTATTTATTTAAATGCTGCAGCTGCCTTCTTCTGGACTGCAATATATTCTGGAAAAAAAAACTTTTTTTTTTTATTTTTTGCTCCTTCCCATAAAGAGTGAGACAGGAGTTCACTTTGCCCAAGGGCACAGGGCAGGTCGCATTAAAAACAAAGTCACAGCTGGCACAACTCGTTCCTTCCTTAGATTTTAATCCCAGAGAGCCCTTAATTTCCCAGCAGCTTTTTGAGAGCACTTCTTCAGTTCTATCAGTGAGTTTTAGGGTAGAAAGCTCCTGTTTCTGACAGTGACTTTTGATGATGCTGTGCCCCAAGCCCTGGCAGCGAGCGGCGCTGCCCTCGTCGGGCTCAGTGCTGATTTGGCTGTGAACGTGTGCTGCTCGTGAAGTTAATCCCTCTCAGCCCTCCCAGGGCTCCCATCCACAGGCAGACACAAGATAAGCTAAAAATTGCAGGCTGTGTTAAAGCTACACAGCTAAATCTGTCTAGGTGTGGGTTTCATTGTGCTCTTGCATCTCTCTCGCAGGACTCCGTGTTCCTGGCGGCCTTTTTGCCTCATTTTGCAAGGTTTCTATTTTTGGGAGGGTTGGGGTGGAGCTTGCTGAGTCCCACACGAGCAAAACAAGGAGGTAGCAGCTCTCAGCCTCTGTGCAGAGAAAAATCCAAGTTGTTCTTCCTGGGCTTCAGGAACAGGCAGGAAACAGGAATTCTGGAAGAGGGTTTTTCTTTTTTTTTTTTTTTTATTTTTTGTAAAGGAGAACCTGGATTTGCTTTTGTCTCCTGGGTGTGTTTACAGGGATACCTCGATGTAAAACACAGCTCAAATTCTTGTTGTATTTTGGCTCAGGATTTTGGAAAGCTGACAGGACTGAAAGGAAAAACAAAGTGTTTGTCATGTAAACTGATAACTGGGCTTTCTATTTTTGCTTATCAGGAGAGTTTGCCGTGTTGGTCGTGCAGCCTTTTGCTCTGAAATTCCTAGATTTTTAATATTTTTAATATTAGGTTGTAGCTTCTCTAAAGCAAAAGCAGAGGAATCAGCAGCATCTTCAGTTCATTCAAGACTTCCCACTCCTTTGCTTGTTTTTGAAGCATTTTCCTGCTGTGTGGATAATAGAAATCCCTGAGCACAGCCACGTCCTGAATGGAGAACTGTAATCCCTAAACAGATGCACAAGATCTCCATGCACTGAATAAAAGCATTTTCCACTTTCAAGGGTAGCAGTCCCCAGGCTGAGGGGCTCCAGCAGGGAATTTGGGCTGCAGCTGCTGCCTCTGCCTGGCTGTGGGCAGAGCATTTGGCACCTGGGCCTCCTTATCCCTCTTCAAAAACACTTTCAAGGCTTTATTTTCATTTGAAACTTGCAGTGCTCTGCAGGCTGAGGTTGCCCAGAGGGAGCTGCCCCATCCCTGGGAGTGTCCAAGGCCAGGTTGGAGCAATCTGGGATAATGGAAGGTGTCCCTGCCCTTGGAATTTGATGGAACCAAACCATTCCAGGACACTCTGAATCATTCCAGAGAGGTTCACTCTGTGAAAGCTTCACTGGGGTTTTTTGCTTTGTGCCAACTCTTGATTTTCACGCATGTACCAACAGCAAGAAGTTAAATTTTCAGTCAGGCTGTGGAAAGACTGATCCAAGTGGGATAACTCCTTCCCAAGTTGTTTCCATTCTAATCCAGCTGTGCCCATTCCAGCTGTTTCCTCTCCGTGCAGGCACCACACAAGGTTTTGTGTGGGGCTGGATGAAATGTCAGGCAGCTGCTGCTGCGAGTGTGCTGAGCTCCCTGCAGTGCTCTGCTGCCTTAAAGCTGGAAATCCCAGGTCCTGTTCTTACCCTGGAGAGGTTCTCCCTAAACTCCAGGTGATCCCAGGGCATTCTGCTCACAGCTCCCTGAGAAAGCAGCTCTCTGTGGCCTGTTCTCTTGGCTGGTTAGTGAGAAATTATCTCCTGGCAATTGTTCACCAAGTTATCGCCCCGAGAGTTCCTCTTTGGCCATAAACTGCCCCATTTTGGCTGTGGCACAGGTGTGATAAGTGAACTGCCTGTTCCCATTAAGGTTTTATTTCCAGGTGATTCCATCAAAGTGGTGGTGTGCTGGTCCAGGCTCCCCAAGCTGAATAATCTCTTTTAGATATGACTTATTTCCCACTCAACTGGCTGTGCTTTAGAAACTCATTATGAATTATTGCAGTGACAAGGCGAAAGGAAAGGCACAGCTTGATTAAATAATCTTAATAATGAGGAAATGAAATATTAAAGTCTCTCCATGTTCTCTGACACTACTAACAGCTGCTAAGTCTGCTCAGATTTTGCCTTCATCTTAGCTCTTGTTTGGTGGAGGAGGTGAGAAAATGAAACCCTAATGATGTTTTTCCAAATTCCTTCTGTTGCAGGTGGCAAATCTGAGTGCCAAGGACAGCACTTTCACACTGAAAGATTGTGTATACAAAGAAGTGCAGAAGGACTGGCCTGGCTACTCAGAAGGAGATCAGCAGTTGTTGAAGAGGATCCTCGTTAGGTAATTATCCATTTTCTTCTCTCTGATACCATCCAGGGAATCCTGGGCTGTGGAAGGTTCTGTACATCAGAAGGTTTGTAAGATGAGTGTGTGATCTATTTTGGCATAATTTTAAACTGTCCATCACCTGTAGGAGTGGACTAAACTTGAATATCCAAGTGGATCCACATTTCACATCATCCTGGGCTGTCTTTAAATCATTAAAGGCAAAGCTTGGGGGAAACCTGGCTGGGAGCAGAGCTGGGAGAGTTAATAGTGCTGGTGTAAAATCCTGGGAGATGAGTGGATTAAATATCTCCAGCTCAGCTCTCCTTTGAAACTCTCCTTCCTTTTTTCCACATCTTCCTGTGCAGGCTGAAGTGTTTCACCCCTAAATCTGAGATTTGATTGAAATTGTGGATGCATGGAAAAGCAAGAGGTTGTTCTGTAGGGATAAATCCCTTGAAACTCCTGCTGGTTGGAGAGTGATCTCTGTTCCCATCTTCCCTCCTGGAACAGCCCTTAACACACTCAGTTCATCCTTATTGCTGAAATTTTTTTCCCTCTAGAGAAATTTTCCTTAGGAAAAGCTTGGCAGGGAAAAAGACCAGATAGCCCATTTTTTTCTCCAGAATTGTGCTCTGAGTGTTGATATTTTTCAGTGCCTTGGTACAGATTCTGTCATGCAGGCAGAGCTTTTACTTGTGCTTTATTTTATTGCACTTTTGGTTAAGCTGAAGCACAACATGCTCTGTTTGAGCACTTCCCATGATTTAAAAGCACAATTGACTTGGAGATGAGACTTTTTTAAACCAACAGAAAACTTGCACTCCAAGTGCTTTGGAGTACTCAAGGAAAATCAAAACTCATTTAAATGGCCTTGATGTGAAATTGTAATTAAAAGGGAAAATACAACTGTCGTGCAATCTTGATGGCTTTCAAAAAAAAACCCAAAAAATAAAAAGAAAAGAGCCTCAAATTGAATTTCTCCCTGTAGAAAAGCCATGTTTACTACTTTTTCTAGAATTGTGGCATTCACTTGGGCGAGGGTCTAAAAATAGACCTTGGAAAGGATGTATTCAACTGTACAAACAAAGCCCTGCTCAGGCAGTGCAGGTAATGAGGCTCCAAAATGGAAAAAAAACATGTTGGGTGGAAGGCAGGAGAAAAACAGGCCCAGCAAAAGGGCACAGGAGGCAGCAGTTGGGGTTTGCATCACCAGCCAATTGTTCCTCCTGCATTTCAGGGCCAGTGGCCACTCAGTGCCTCAGTAATTAATATATTTGCAGATATTGAAGCTGGGTCTAACTAGGCTTGGGTTAAACCAACTCATTTTTTCATCCTTTTTTGTGTTTTCCATCCCTCTGTCACTGCAGCCTGGTCTGGGAAGGTGTCCCAGCTGTGAATGAGCTTTAAGGTCCTTCCAATCCAAACCATTCCAGGATTTTCTGAAATCTTTCCTTTGCTGAACTAAATCCATAATTAACAATTAAAAGATGTGGCTTGCTCAGGCTGATGAACCCCCAAAAGCCATTTTCACTGGGGTGCTTGGGCAACATCAGTGTCCTCATTTTCAGAATCCCCAGCTCCTTTCTTGACTTGATCTGTGGCTGCTGAGGTTGTTTTAAATAAAATTAAACAAAGCCAGGACAGTGGTGACACTGCAGATGTCTAAATATTGCTGCAACACAGCCCAAGGTTCAAGCTCAGGTTAAAAGCCAAATCTTGTCAAGTCCTGGGCGTTATCTCTGAGATAAATCTTCCCAATGTTTAAAGGATGTGAGTGAGCTTTAATGCTGATTCCAGTTTCTTGTGGGAGGATTTAAAAGTGGGTTATTCAGGCTCCTGACAAACTGACTGCAGAGCTGCTTTATTAAAACCTTTAACCCTGAATTCTATTTTTTTTTTTCAGTTTGTCAGCTGCAACTTGATGCAAGAATTGTTTGGTTTTTGTTTTGTTTTTTTTTTTTTCTGGGTGATTAATTGAGGAGCAGCCTGGTGTCAGAATTGTTGGGCAAAGTTGGTGGGGTGGGAAAATACTCAGAGATCTGGAGAGGAGCAGAGACCCAGCCTGGAGGGGAATTCAGGCACTCAAATGATTCTAATTGTACTTTTTGTTGCTACAGAAGGGTTTCTTTATTTGTCCAGTACCACAAATACAGCCCAGAGTAGCTCTGTTTTGCATGATGCAACTTAAAAGTGTTATTGGGAAGCCCAAAATGTAAATCCTGGTGGACCAATAATACCTCAGCAGTTCCTGTTATAGTGCTGCATTTCCTGGACCCAGAGGAGCTCGCTGCTGAAAGGGCTCCTGTTGCCATAAAATATTGTTTTAATGATGCTAATGAGTGGGAGAACTTATTCCTCAACATCTGAGCTTGAGTTTCAGCCCCTCTTCAGTGAGCTTTGCTTTCTAAATTGTCTCAGAAAGCAGAAACTCAGCAGAAATTTGTTTAATTAATGTCTCCCTGAGCTGTATTTCAGTCAGCAGGAATAATATCTGATATCCTTCACACCTTAAAATTCAATACCACTTTTACTGATCCCCATGTGAATTATGTTTCTGAGGCTGGAATTGATTTGTTTTAATTCTTACATCACCAATTCGAGAGAAAAAAAGGTAAAATCGTTGAAAAAGGAGTTCCAGCCTCAACAGGGAATCTTTTCACGTGCTCAAGAGCTCAGCCTTGGCCCTGTTGCTCCAAGGTGTTCCCTCCATTTCCAAAGACAAAAAAAAAATTTCACAAAAACCACGGGAAAGCCAGAAAGAGATGAGCAATTCCAATTTGTCGTTGATATTTTCCTGTAGCACTTTCTCCTTCCCAGATTTTTCTCAAGAGAAACCAGCTCCTTTCTGGCACCTCCAAGCAGAGTTTGAGCCTGAGGACCTCACAGCTGAGCTCCAGGTGTGCAGTGCCAGCTGTGCCCTGTGAGCAGCCCCTGGTTGTGTTTTGCAGGAAGCTGTGCCAGCCCCAGAACAGCGGCGCTTTCCAGGGAGAAGCTCCTTCCCTGAGCCCTCCAAAGGACACCCTCAACTCCAGCTCTCCCCCTCAGGTGGGTGGTTCCCCCCTCTCCCAGCCCCTGGATCCTGATGGATTTGGCTGCTGGCTGTGCCTGTCTGCACCCTGTAATCACCTGCTGCGGGGTCAGGAGGTCTTTGGGGTTTTATTTCTGGTTTATTAAGTTGGAGTCTCATTCTGGCTTTGCTCAGCATCTGTTTCTCCTCTCCTCAGTGAGTGGGGAGGATCTCTGACAATGAGGCTCAGGTTTAGTTTTAAGGGCTAAATTCCTTTTGCAGTGCCTCCATCCCTCCTGGAGTTCCTGGGAGAACGAGCTTGTGTTTTCCTCATTACTAATAATTGAGTGGAACGAAGCTGTAATAAGCAGCTCCCAAACATGGTTGAGTTATTAAAACCCTTGACCTTTTGCAGCCTAATTGCCATGACAGATCAGGGCCAGGTTGGGCTGCTCCTGCCTCAGAGATGCCAGAGCAGGGAGCTGTGAAAAGAACATTTTGCCTGCTTTTTCCATGACCATAAACCACACAGGAGCCGTGTCAAGCAAAGCCTTGTCCCCACTTCTCCCAGTATCACCCAGCACAGGCGTTGCTGGCGTTGTGAAATGTGCTGCCTTTCCCTTCTTCCAGTGTGGGTCAGCCCAGACAAGTTGAGTATTTATTCTTCTCCTGCCAATGGAATGTGTAATGCCTGCTTGTCTGGACAGACGCACCGAGGATTAGTGGCAGAGAATATTAACAGGTAAAGAAATTATGATCTCTCTGGCACTGAGAGGGAGGCAGTTCTCTGGTTGAGAACAAGGACTGTGTAACTTGTTTGCCAGGTAGCTGATTCCAAATCCTCTGCTGTGGGCATGTTCCTGGTGAATGAAGAATGATCACCTTCAAGTTAGCTCGGAAAGATCCTGGTCTTGTGTCTTTTTTTTTTTTTTTTTTTAAGGTTGAAAAATCATCTTGTTTCTCTGGCTGTCCATATTTTAGAGATCCAAAGGTTTTTAAGGGTGAGGTTTTGATCTCTCAGAATGACCCAGTTGAAACTTTAGGTTGGATTTAGGAAAGGCTGGTGAAACAGGGACAACCCAATGTGGAATAGAAATGTTTCCAGCATGATTCTGTCGTGTCAGACAGCAAACCACAGCGTTGTGAGCTGTCACTTTTTTAATACTCTCTGGCTGCAGTTTCTATTTAGAGAAATGGTTTCTAATGGGTGCAGTGCCAGCAGAGGATTCGGATTTGGTAGGCTGGAATGCAGAATATTTTGGGAAAGTTCAGCTGTGGAATGAAGGTGAAGAAGATTGGTAATTCTAGAAAATGGATGTGTATAACCCTCCTAAACAGAGAGATGAGTTTGGAGAAGCTGATATTTGTTGTTTTTAGAGAAAAGGTTGTAAAATCTGGCAGATTTTCTAGCTCTGTCAGCTGTTCAGAGCCCTGCAGACAGAGATGGCCCCTCCTTGGGGAGATGGACACTGGGAGCTGATGTTGCCAAGCCGGTCGGACGTGCTGTCCTTGCCCCTTGAGCTCAGTGGCAGAACCAGCAGCTCTTCCTTAATTACCTTGACAGGTGGAAAGAATTCCTGGCACTGAGCAGTGTCCTCAAGACCCCTGAGTTAGCAAAGAGAGAGAAAATCCAGGGGAAAAAAAGAGGGCATTAGGGGCTGCCCCAGCCACCATCCAGCTGCATTTCAGCGATGGAACAACATTTCCATTTGCAAACACGTCGTGATCCTGCCTGAGACAGAAAGAAAATAATGGATTATCCAAAAGAAATACCCACAGCTATCACTTGTTTTCCTCTGGGCACAAAATAATCTTTGGCTCAGAGCTGTTGCAGCCCCAGAGCTGCCAGGTGGGCACACACTGAGGTGGTTTTGGCTGGCACGGGCTGGGCTGAGCCTGATGGATGGATTCTTCCATGGAGCAGCTTTTCCAGGCTGCAGGCAGCTGCCTCCAAGTTAAGGGCACAGCTGGGAGCTGCTTCCTTCTCTACCCTTGCTCCAAAAAGGGCTGCTCAGGTCACGTTGGCCCCTGTGACGTGGATTTTTAAATGTCCCCTTTTGCCTGGAGTTCTGAGAACTGAGCAGTTGGTGCTTCCTCCCCTCTTCTGGGCAATGCCTCGTTCTTGAGAAGAGGAAGGGATGGGGAAGGGGTGAAGCTCTTGGCCACAGAGCTGGGAATAAAATGCAGAACTGGTGAATCCCTCCCTGCTCCAGAGGGCTGAGCAGATTTTTCCTTCACAGGCACTTTGGACTGGTGTTTTTATCACGGAATGGTTTGGGTTGGGAGGGACCTTAGAGCTCATCCTGTTCCATCCCTGCCATGGACAGGGCACCTTCCACTGTCCCAGGTTGCTCCAAGCCCTGTCCAGCCTGGCCTTGGACACTGCCAGGGATGTTTCTGTAATTGGCTGGGACAGGGGGAAGCTGCAGGGTTTGAAATAAGCTGCAGTGAGAGTGGGCTGGGGGTGCCATGGGCTGTGTGTGGATAATAGGGGAATCAGGGATTCTTTAAGCTGTCCCACCAAACTGTGGGCTCTGGGAAGCAGCTTGGGATGGATAAGCTGCTTTTCCCGATGATATTTATCCCTTCTCCCCTGTATTGCACCACCACCTAGTGGTAACATCCAGCTCCACTTCTGCACCTTCAACACGATTTATTTCTCCTTTTGGTTTTTTTTTTTGTTTTTTCTTTTCCCCCTCCTTCCCTAACAGAAACGATCCCAACCTCTGGAGTTCATCGACCCCCTGGCCAACAAAAAGCCCAGGATCTCACATCTGGCTCACAGAACCCAACCCACTCTCAACGGGAAGCTGAACTCCTCCAACGGGAAGGACACCCCGGCTGCCCCTGCCCTGCCCCCGGCCCTGCCCGAGCCCGTCAGCTCCAGCTCCTCCCTCCCCGCCCTGGAGCTGCCCCGGCCCCACGATCCCCTGTCGGATGTCAGCAACGACCTGACTCACAACGGCAGAGACTGTGAGAGCAGCACGGAGCCTCCCGACAGACTGAGTCACCCCCTGCCCACAGACTGTGCCCAGAGCAGCAAACACAACTGCGGCTCCTACGTCAAATCCAAGAAAAAATCCAAAAAGCACAAAGACAAGGAGAAGGAGAGGAAGGAGAAGAAGAGCGAGGAGAAGTGCAAAGAGGAGAAGCAGAACTGTGAAGTAATAAAAAATGCTGACTTAGTTAGTGTTCCCCAGGAGCAGGTCCCAGGTGAGTGGGGGCCCAGAGGCGCTCTGGTGTTGGCTGGGAGTGGTGCCAGGGTTCCCTGGAGGATTGGGCACATCCTGGGCCCTGCCAGCTGCTCTGGGCACCCAAATGCCAGCACTGTCCTCCCTCCAAATCACCAGAGGTGCTTCCTCTCCAACACAGGGTGTCAGGTTTTTCCTGTTTAACCTTTTGTCCTGTTTGGAGCTGCCTCAGAGCGTGTCATGTTTCTCCTGGTTAAATTAAAAGCTGGGATAATCTGTGGGGATGAAAGGCTGGGAGCAGTGGGAAGAGCAGTGCAGCGCTTGTGTTGGCTGTTGTGATGACTCTTGTTTGGGTTTTTAATGAAAAGTTACTCACAAAAGCTTTTAATACTGGCTACAAAAGAAATGATAGATAAACCTGGTGATAAATGCTGTTAAAGCAGTGGAGAACCAGCTCTTCCAGGCTGGAAAAGCTTCCCTCCATCCCACTGGGGCTGGGGATTTATTTATTCAAGGACAGACACAGCAGTGAATCTCCATTGAGGTGGCATGAAGACCTTTTCCATCAAGCCACTATTTCAAAGTCAGTCATACACTCTTAAAACAGAGAATATTTCTTGGCTGATCCCATCCATTCCTTTTCCTGCTGCTTCCATGTTTTCTGCTGTTTGTTGCAGCTCCCCAGAGCACTGGGACTTCCCTGCAGCCTCGGGGAATATCTGTTAAATTCCTTTTTGCATTTTCCTTCACCCTGTTACTATTTTCTACATTCCCCTTCCTGCTTGGTGCATGAAAATCCTCCAGTTTTGGCTCCAAAAGGACAATATTTTGAAATAGAGGCTGATTTGCTGGATTCCTGGGAAGGGGGAGCTTCTCAGGGAGCTGGGATTGAGCTGGTCCCAGCTCTCCCCGTCCCCACAGGCTTTGCAGCAGTGACAAAATGCATTTTGGTGGCTCAGCAGTGATTTCCTGAGGACAGTCTGTGGGGCTCATGGGTGTGTGGCACTGCAGAATTGAGAATTCTTGGACTTCTGTGTCAATCCCACAGGTTTTCTCTGAATGTTGTGTTTCTTCCACGTTGTTTCTCTTCCCCATGAGCCCCTGGAGTGGTTCTGGAGAGACACTCACACGTTCTCTGTTTTTGTCTTATAAATACCCAAACACCCCAAATTCTTGGGAAGTTGCTGAGCCTCCTCCACCACCTTTCCTGCTTCTCTTTACTGTTTAATTCCTGGATTTTTGTTCATTGTGAGGAGTTGGGTTTTGTTCCTGCTGCTGTTTTTGAGGTAACAAATCCGAGCTGGGCTGGGAGCAATCACAAACAGGATGTGGTCAGTCCTGCTTGGATCCTGGACAGCCAGAGCTGGGATGTTTTCCTTCTGTGCTCGCTGTGGGTAGCACCATCCTCATCCTCCTCCTTCCCCAAATTCCCCCTGGAGCTGTAGGGAAGCAGAGAATCACAAAAAGTTTGGGTTGGAAGGACCTTAAAGCTCGTCTGGTTTCACCTCCTGCCAGAAGTGGGAATTTCTCCCGGGAATTTTGTTCCAGAGGCTCTGGAGGGACCTTGGGGGTCCTTTCAGTCAGTAGGTGGCACTCACAGGCAAAATAAACTTCTGAGTGTCCCTTTGCTTCCACCATCCTTAAACCCTGTTCTGCCTCTTCCAGCCTGTGGTCAGGGAAGGAGGAAGAGCAGGAGGAGCTGCAGCAGGAATTTGGGATTGGGATGTTTTTAGAAATTCTGGGTTTGTGCCATTCTCCCATCCTGCTCAGGAAAGCTTTTCTGTGGAAATTCAGGGGAAAATCCATCTTTTAAAGGATGGACTTTTTAAAGTCAGCAGCTGACTCTGGTGAGTATTTGGAATGTAACACAAAATTTGTGGAAAACATCCCTTTCCAAACGTGGATCCAGCTGCTTTCTTCCTCCACATTTATCCTGGTGGACGTGGAGGATGAGCCTGCTTTAGGTTTACCCTGTTCTCTCTCAATTTCTGAACATTCTTAGCTGAGCCTTCATCAATGCCTGGATTTGTGTTTGGAGCTGCATTCCCTAAAACCCTCTAAGCAGTTCCCTGCAGGACTGTGGGACATTAATTCAGGAATCTCACCCTGGAGTATCCCAGAGGAATCTCTCCAGTGTAGAACAGGAGAACAGAAGGTTCACCTTGCCCAGCTCAGCTCTCAGGGCTGTGTTTTCCTCATTCCCAGTGGTGCTCTCAGTGTCAAGCACTGTTTATCCACCAGTTAAATTCAGATTTTTTCGCTGCTTGATGTTGGTGTTGTTTTGCTGACAGACAAATATTGGAGTAGCCTTGAACTTTCAGCCACCTTGTTGTGGCTCCTCTGCCTCTGTCAGTTCCAAGCAAAACAGAAATCCTTTAGAATTCCATAAACTGTATATCTCAGGCAAGTTTTAATGAGTTGGAAGCTGAATTGCCAAGAGCTTTGAAGTTTAAGAATGTCTATAAACAAATCTTTATTTTTTCAGGTTTAAATGGAACATGCAATAATTCTAGTGTACCAACATCAACTTCAGAAATGCCAGATTATTTATTGTAAGTATGTTTATCAGTTTCTTCATCACTTTGGGATCACATTTCAAGCTAAAAAAATCACAACGTGCTGGGGATTTTTGTTGGACTTTTTGTGTTATTTGATAGAACTTTGTTAGGTGGGTGTAAGAAAAAGAGTAAACCCAGCTCTGCAGATTAATAGTTGAGACTAAACTTTGATATCAAAGCTGGTTTTTAGTTCAAGGTTATCTCCTAGAAATTGTTTTAAGTACTTCAAGAAACATCTCATACCTTAGAGGGGTTTGAAAGGATTAAACATCTCCACGTTCCAGCTGGAAGCTGTGAGAGGGAATAATCTGGTTTTTTGTGTTGGGAAGGGCAGGGCAAAGAAGGATTTGGGGTGGTTTGCTAATTCTTGCCCTCTTCAGAGCCAAGATCATCTCCATAAAGCAGTGAAATATTCTTTCCTGGGAGGCTCTAACCCCTGGGTTAGGATCTGAGTTGTTTCACCTCTTGACTCTTTAATCAGATCCCCTCGAGGTTAATTAAACAACCAAAGCCCAAAAAATCCCTGTGAGGGGAGCCCAGAATCTGCATAAACCCAAACCTGTTCTAAACAAAGCTTTGGGGTGGGGAAAAAGGTGTAGCTGAGAGGGGGAGAAAAATTCCCTGTGCATGTCCCAGCCCTGGGGATTGTTCCCATCAGAGCTGGTTTGGCTGTGCTGGGATTGCTGGGATGGAGGAGGAGGAGGAAGCTCTAGGGCAGATAAAGGTTTCTGCTGTGGTTTCTGCTTTGCTGGGCTGGATCAGCCATACAAACAACCCCTTCAAGGTGACATTTTTAGGGCTATTCCAAAGAATTTGGGTGGTTGGGGATGGTTTTTCTCTCACCCACGTGCTGATCCCTCCCAAAAAGGGACGTTGCAGCTCCTTGGGTCCTCCCCAAGGAAACTGGGAGAGGTTTCTGAGCTCTGTGCCCTCACCTGGTGTGATCTAACTGATCCAGCTCCTCAAATTCTAAGACCTGTTACTGCTGTCTGATGCTTCTTTATCCTGTGTGGATGGTTCTTTATCCCAGCCCCTGGCAAGGAGTCAGTTCTAGAAGTTCAGAGCACTTGAAAAGTTTCAAGCACTGAAAGTTCCCCCTTAATTTGAGGCCTAAATCAGCTTTTCCATGCTCATGCACCAAGCTGGCCCTGCTGCAGGGAGGCAAATTAGAGCCATCACCTACCAAAAGGTGAGTTTTACCTTCAGAGAGGGCTGTAAATGTCAGCTTTAATGGCTTTTTACTGAGCAGAATAACTTCCAAAAGGCCCCCAAAGGCACATCAGTTCAACCTGAGCTCAGGACTGTCGAGTATCTCCAGAAGGTGCTGGAAATAGATTTGCTGGTGGTAAAAAAAAAAAAGCCAGAATAAAGCTCCTCACCGTGGTTTCTTGTCGTGCTCTTGCCACATAATCACCCTGCAAGCGTTTTGCAACGATGGCTCAATGCTTTTTGTGTTCCTTTAAAGACTCTTCACACTGGAAGCATCGTATTCCTGCTGTTCCAATGGCTGGCACAGAGGCAGAACTCCGTGTTCTGCGGGCCAGCAGGAGTCAGGGAAGCTGTAGCAGCACTATCTGAGTGTCCTCCTCCACCCCCAGCTTTGGCTGTACCTGCCCATTCCACCCTATCTGGCAGAGATAGAAGTTTTGGGAGCAAACATTGTTTGTTCTACAGGAGGTCAAGGCAACAGTCCTCGGTGGTTGCCTCCGTAATTTGCTACTTTAATGCAAGTCAGGGTGAGAGGAAAAGGCTTCAAGCTGCACCAGGGGAGGTTTGGATGGGATATTAGGGAGAATTTCTTCACTGGGACAGGGAATCACCATCCCTGGAGGGATTTAAGCCATGTGGCACCTGGGGATGTGGTTTAGTGCTGGGATTTGATCTTGGAGGGCTTTTCCAACTTTAATCCCAGAATGGTTTGGGCTGGAATGAGCTAAAGGCCATCCAGTCCCACCCCTGCCACGGGCAGGGACACCTTCCACTATCCCAGGCTGCTCCAAACATCTCCAGAGGTGAGACAGCCACACCTTCTCTGGCAATTCCATCCCAGACCCTTCACAGTGAAGAATTCCTCCCCGATATCCCATTTAGCTGGGATAAACAATCCATAATTTTATTTCCAGTCACTTGACTCAGCACCACCACATCCCCAAAACCAATTTCCCCCCGCCTTAAAAACCCAATTCCCCAAACCCTTTTTTTTTCCCCCCTGCAGAAAATACGCAGCCATCTCCTCCTCGGAGCAGCGCCAGAGCTACAAGAACGATTTCAACGCGGAGTACAGCGAGTACAGGGACCTGCACGCCCGGATAGAGAGGATAACCCGACGGTTCACCCAGCTGGATGCCAAGCTGAAGCAACTTCTGCAGGGCTCTGAGGAATACAAGGTAAAAAGAGAGCTGAAACACCCCAAAAATTAAAAAAGAAAATCTCGTCGCGCACGTGGCAGAGCTGCAGGTCTTTGATCTGTTTGTGTCGAAATTCCAACCTCAGAACTGGTGGGGAACGTGCACACAGCTGACAGCTTTGGGGAATGCTCCTTAAGCCAGCTCTGTGCTGCTCCTTTTTCAGGCTGGAGCCACATCAGGGGACTTGTTGACAAGGAAAGGCCTCAGTGAGACAATTGGTGTCCTTAGCCAAAAGCTGCTGGAAGCTATTAGTGTATCCCAGCCAGAAAAACTCATATTTGCACATATGGGAGCGTATCAGGGCTGGAAGGGGAGTTAGCACGGGGTCATCTGTTCCTCTGCAATCTTTGATCTTAATAATGCAGCATTATTGGACTTGTCAGAGTGATTTTTAAAGAGTTTTAGCTATTCATTAGTTTGAAAAAGTGAGTCTCGCCGAGGATAATAAACAGATTTTTACAGAGCACCTATTGTGCTAAGCACAGCTTCTTCCCTCAAACCTCCTGCCCTTCTCCTTGCAAAATTCCTCACTGGATTGTTTTTAGAT
Source organism: Cichladusa arquata (assembly GCA_026413545.1). Taxonomy (NCBI): domain Eukaryota; kingdom Metazoa; phylum Chordata; class Aves; order Passeriformes; family Muscicapidae; genus Cichladusa; species Cichladusa arquata. The sequence goes on from JAOTQP010001122.1 coordinate 4,204,037, forward strand.
CTTGGTGGAGGGGAGGGGAAAAAAAAAAAAACCAGCTGGGGCTTTGGAAATGTGAATTATCCTGGAATCCAGGTGCTTGTCACAGGTAGTTCTCATGGCTGGGGTGTGGGGTCTCATCCTTGTGTGTCAGCTCCAGGATATCCATGGAATCAGAGCTGGCTGTGGCCATTGGATTGCCCAGGGAAGCCATGGAGGGAGCAGATTTTGGTTGGAATTTGGAGGAATTGCAGAACTGACAACAATGCCCTATTTTTTTTTTCTCTTTTTTCAGATCATCCACGATCAAATTTTACAGGAATATCGAAAAATTAAAAAGGTAAGAGAACGTCCTTGGCCACAGAAGGCTTTTGGGTGGTGCCTCTGGTGTGAGTGAAAGAGATGGGCCCTTGCCAAGAGCAAACCCAGGCTCTGAGGCAATTCCAGCAGATCTTTGTTCAGCTCCAGCCCGTCCCTAAAAGCAGCTCAGAAAGGGTTTGGGGGGAGCTGGGAGTGCCTGGGGATCCTGGGGATCACTGAGCCGTGGCACAATGGGTGTGTTCACCCAGAGCCTTTATCTCTCCAGGGAAGGAACAGTTTGTGTTTCAGATGCACAGGCTCAGGAGTAGCAGGATCCTCTGGGGGCTGCTGGATCCGAGCTGGGATCAGCCTCTGCAGCTGATTTTTGGAGTTTGGGGCACATAAAATATCTTTAATTTCAGTAATTTTTATGCAAAGCATCCACACACTAGTGGGGATTTGGGATTTTTTTCTTTTAAATTAGTGATTATAGTCCTGAGCCCTGTTGTGCTGAGGGATTTAGGAGCTCTTTGAAGAGATTTCCTGCATGTTAGGAGTTCATCTTTGTTCCAGAGGGCAGGTGGTGATTGTTGGAAGCCCAGTTAGGCTGAGCCTAACTCAGGTGTGCTCCTTCCCTGTGAGGAGGCTCCTGGAGCTCTTGGATAATGCTGGAAAAGGATTTCATTCTTGGCTGGGTTTGATCAGAACAGAATTATTTTAAAGAAGCTTCTTTCCATGGTTTTAAGCTGAAAGAGGGGAGGTTTAGGTGGAATTTTGGGAGGAAATTCTTCCTGGAGAGGGAATGGGATGGAATTCCCAGGGAAGCTGTGGCTGCCCCATCCCTGGAAGTGCCCAAGGCTCTGGGAACACCTTAAAGCTCCTTCCAGAGCCTGAAGGGGCTCCAGGAGAGCTCAGAGGGATTTGGGACAGGGGATGGAGGGAAAGGACACAGGGAATGGCTCCCCACTGCCAGAGGGCAGGGCTGGGTGGGATTTTGGGAGGAATTCCTGCCTGGGAGGGTTTGGGAGCTGTGGCTGCCCCTGGATCCCCGGCAGTGTTGGGTGGGGCTTGGAGCACAGTGAAAGGATGAGATGATCTTTGCATTCCCTCCAACCCAAACCATCCCATGATTGATTCCATGATTGATCTCTATGCTGTCAATGTCCAGAACCTTTCCCATCTCTGCATTTCCTTCTTTTTTTTTTTTTTTGTTTTGCAGACAAACCCCAATTACAGCCAAGAGAAGAACCGCTGCGAATACCTCCACAACAAACTGGCCCACATCAAAAAACTGATAGCAGAATATGACCAGCAGCAGTTTTAGCTGCCACTCACCCCTGGACTGGGTAGGGCAAACCAAAATCCAGTCACCCTGGACATTATATTCCCTTTTATACACCCAAAATCCCTTTCAGAGACGAGCATTAATTCCTCGTGGTTGAAGAACTTGGGGATGACTTTAAGATGCCAGATCTGTCATGTCCACGTCCAGCACGATCCTCCCGAGTTTTTAAGCCTCTCTGAATGTTGGAATGTAACAAATGGATAACAAAAAGAAACAAGCAAACAAAAAAAAAAAAACCAAACAAACAAAAAAAATTCTGCTTATTTGAAGCCAGCGTTTGACACTTAAGAGAAAACTTGCCTAAAGTGACCGAAGCTCCCAAAGGTTAAGAATCTGTAGTTTTCATGGATTAAAAGTTTGGCATGAAGTTGTAATTCCCCCCCTGGCCCAGCTCCACGTGGGTTACAAATTGTCCTACACATGGTGAGGAACTGGAATTGCTGCTAGGACTGTTTGGAATGAGAGCTGCGCGCTCCCGGCTCCGCGGAAATACACCACGTTCCCTCAGCTCTCCTTGTCTGGCCCTGCTTTGTCATTCTCATCCTTGGGGGGTGGTGGTGGCAGCACAGAGGGTCCCCCCCGGGCTCAGCACCTTGGCCAGGGCAGAGGTGGATCCCAAAAAAAAAAAAAAACAAACCCCAAAATCCTTTTTTTTTTTTTTTTTTTTTAAATCTGCTTTTGCATTTGGGTGCAAACCTCCTGCCCAGTCTGCCCAGTTCACCTCCAGCTACCAGTGCTGGGAAGATGGAGACCTGTCTGGCTTTGACTTTTCTAATTTTCTACCAAGGCAGCCAATTTTATTAATTGCTAATGAGACTATGGTCTATTTTTGTATCAAAAAAAAAAAAAAAATGAGGAAAGAAAAAAGCATCTTTTTTCTGAAACTGTGCCTCCCTTTTCCTTTTAGGCCAAGTGCTTGGGACCCTTTCCTTGCAGTATTACTAAAACTTACCCAAGAGTCACCCAGAGGAGTGACTTTATTCCTTGATCCATGAGAGGAGGGGGTGGGGGGTGCTCTGCTTCCTCCTAGGATATTTTTTTTTTTTTTGGTGTGTGTGTGTGTCTTTGCAAGGCAGCAGCAAATCCTTGTGGGAGCAGTAAGGTGCTGGTTTCCCACGCAGATCCCTTCCACTGGTGTGCTTTATCTCAGCCAGCTTCTCCCTGCAGTCCTGCTTCCTGATTTTTTCTTTAAATTCTTTACTTTGGATTGAAGGGAACGTTTTAGAATATGGCCAGGGTGTGAGAAACACTCCAAAAAGCACAAAGGTGTCCTTTAACTCTGCTGTTCCTTTCTTTCTCTCCCCTCTCCCCTTTTTAATCCTGCCAGCCTGTGGGATTTGACTTCTTCCCGCTTCCGTTTATCTCAAAGTAAAGGATTCCTTCCCTGTGGAGTCTCCTTCCCTTGGAGGTTGCACTGAAGAGCCTTTCACCCTTTGAAGGAGAGGAATGGCAGAGTTAAGGAGGGAAACACTTCTTACAACAAGGAGTTATTTTGAGGTGTTTTTTTGGTTTTTTTTTTTTTTTTCCTTGCCCCAAACAAAACGTGGGTCCATCTGCTGTATTAAAAATAGGAGATAAAATTATGAATAATTATTATAATTTCGTTGTCACACAGCCAGGGCCACTGCTTTTGCTTTGTCACTTTATTCTGAGGTCTCTCCCTGTGCATCCAGCGCTCAGCAGCAGCTTTGCCATCCCCTTCTCCAAGGGAAAGGTGACAGCCAGAGGGACACGGTGGCCCTTGGAATGCCACTGGAATGCCACCAGTAGTTCACTGGTCTGTGGAGAAGGAGGGTGGGAAGAGCTGCTGTCCCAAGGAGCACAGGGGGAGCACCCCAGAACCCCCCCAGGGCATTCCTGCAGGGAATCCCGGGGCTCAGGAATGCTGTGCTCCCATCCCTTCCTCCCCAAACCAAACCTGGAGCTCAGGGGAGCGTTGGGGCAGCACCTCCTGCCTCTGGTGCTCCTGGAAAACGCTGGGATTGGTGGAGCCAAGGAGGTTTTGTCTGGGAAACTTGGTGCTCCTGCTCAGGGGGGGCTTTGCCGGGAATCCCAGCCGGGAATTCGGGGTGGGGGCGTCCGGAGCCGTGGGGATCTGGGAGGGGATGAGGAGAACCTGGGATGTCACAAATCCCAGCCCCAGATCCGGGATTGTCACTGGCACTGGCCCTGCCCAGCACTGGGGATTTTTTTTTTTGGGTGGAAAAGCTGAATTTCCCCAGTGCTGGGGTTTGGTGGGGGCTTCGTTCCGGCTGCGGAGGAGGCGGAACTCGGGATGGCAGAAGAGGCAGCAGCTACAAACCCAGGATGAGTAAATTCTTCCATGGAAACACTTCTCCTGATCCTTAATATTTTGAAAGGAAGGTTGTTTTTTTTTTGTTGTTGTTGCTTGGGGAGGGGGGGATAGAGATGGATCTCAATCTTTATACATCTGCTATAAGATATTTTTGCAAACAGAGTTGTATACAAAGATGTATTGTGTACATTTACATGTATATTCTGGAACTTCTAAAAAATTTGAATATAAAAAAAAAAGACCCTGAAAATATTTAATGAAATATCCAAACTGTGAGACCCAATTAGCATCCACCAACTTCCTGCTTCACTTTTCTTTTGGACTGTGTTAAAGAATTGTAGTCGAATCTGCCTTTTTTTTTTTTTTTTTTTTTTTTCTCCTTTCTAGAGACAACGAAGCTTAGGCAAAATTTTGTGCTTTTTGGGTTAATAGAAACCAGTTCTAGGTGATTTAAGTATGATCTTAACTTATTGATACTGTGTTTTACTTTGTAATATTGTACTGTGGATAAAAACTATATTGAGCCATGGAGTTGGAGTTTACAAAAGAGCTTTTCACTTTGCCAAAATGTTACAATTTCAAGGCAGCATAGTCTTCAGCTTTCCTAATCTTTTTTCTTAAGAGCTAGTGTCCTTTTTTTGTACACTAAAAAAGCTGAATGCTGATTTTGCAACATATAATAAATTCACTGTATTGGAAAACAAGCAGACAATAAGGTTGTGGATTTCTTTTCAGTGCTTCTCCCTGCAAGGAAGCTCAAAAGGGAAAGGTGATAAATGGCTGGCGTGGAGCTTGGAAGCAGGAAACGGGAAGGAACCGGGTCACTTGAGTGAGCTAAAGTGTCAGGGCAGGGAGTAGGTAAGAAAGAGGAGAGGGAAGAGGTGCCTGGAGCTTGGGCCAGCTCCTTGGAACGCTGCTGGGATCGGCCTCCAGCCCTGGCAGCAGCTGGGGGGGCTTCCCACTGCAGCACCCCCGGGGATTTTGGAGGAAAAGCCACTTTGGAAGCGGAGCTGGATGCTGCTGGTGTCAGCCTGGAGCAGCAGGAGCTCAGGGATGCTCAGGATCCACCGAGGGGCTGCTGCAGGAGTGAGGCTCCTCCCGGGGGTGCTGCTGGAGCAGGAGGTGGGGATGAGCCTGGGGATGGACCCTGCTGGAGCTCCCACCTGGCTGAATCATCCCAAAAAATCTCGGGATGCAAACGGCACCTGGGCTGTGTCAGGGCTGTCCCTTGCCTTGCTGTCACCGTGGGTTGCTCTGGCCCAGCATCCCTGGGGCTGGATGGAGCAGGCAAAATAAAATCCAGGATGAAACTGCTCAGGAGTGTAATGGCCTTGGAGCAGCTGCCGTGTTCCTGCTGCCTCCCTCCTGGGGCAGAGGGTGACTGCCACAAGCTCAGGGCTGGAGGCCACAGGTGCTGCACTGCGTTCCCTGTGTCCATAATGTGTTCACTTGGGTAAGGGGCTGGATTCGGGATTGCCCCTCCAAAACAGCAACTGTGGAGAAGGTGACAATAATCCAGGGGTCAAGTAACGTTTTACAGAGGCTTGGTTTATTTTTTAAAAGATGTCCTTGTCCTTGCAGCACCCAGAGGAGACACCGGTGAGACTCGGCCACGGAGCAAGAGCTGAGCCCAGGCTCTTGCAAATCCCCAAATCCTCCAGATTCAGTTTCAGATGTGGCTTTTGAGCCAAGCTCTGCACCCCAGGCCCCCTTCACCCTCTGTGAGCTTCCCCCGGGGCGCTGAGCGGATCCAAAGGCGGCTCCTGCCCCCGGGGCCGCTCGCACAGGAAGGGTCCCCATCCCCTCCCAGCTTTCCTGGGGAATTCCTCCCAACCGCTGGCAGCTCCGGCGCTGCCCGGGGTCACGCATTGAGCTCATTAACTCGGAGCTGCCCCAGTGGAAATTTACTGGCTGCGTTTGCTGTGCCAGAGCCAGCCGGGCTCCCGCCGCCGCCGCCTCCTTATCGGGACCGGGAGCGCCGCACCGGGAGCATCCCCGCGCTCCGTGTCCTCCCGGGCGGCAAAACCGAGCCGGCTGCAGCCTCAGGAGGAGCCCTGATAATGCACTGATAACTCAGGTCACGCTTGGGAAAAGTCACTTTGCACCACGTCTTGCACAAGCTGCCCCTAATTTGGGGTCACGCAGGCGTGGGAAGGCCCTGGCCAGGTTTTAGGAATGCTGGAAACACGGTGGCAGCACTGTGGGTTTTCCTCCTCCGTGGTTTTTTTCCTCTGTGGGTATTTTTCCCCCATGGATTTTTCCCCTGTGGATTTTTCCCCCGTGGGTTTTTTCCCTGGATACCTTTCGCTGCTCGTGGCTCGTTTACAGGAGGAAGCTCATTAGAATAATTTGTCCTCGCCACGGTCCGATGGTTCTGGTCCCTCTCCCAGAGCAGCTGCTGCACCTCCAGCGCCGGGCACGACCCCCAAAATCACCCCTTGCCCCCTCCCTTGCGGGCGTGGGTCCGACCTTGGGCACGCAGCGCCGGGAGGGCGATGGCACAGGGAGAGGGAGGAGGATGAGGAGCTGCCAGCAGGGATAATGAAGGGCCAGGGCCTGGGATTGTGTTACACGAGGGGAAAAAACCCAACTGCGGAGGAAGGAAAACGTGGCAAGGGAATGCTGAGGCTGTGGCAAGGCACAAATCTGGGGCTGGCGGTGTCGACCTCGACCTATTGTGGGGAGGGGGGACAGAGACAGGACCCCCAACCGAGCCCTTCCCAGCATCTCCGGCTGCTGCAGCAGCAGCCCCTGAACCTGCTTAGAATGAAGCGCTGCAGAATTCGGGAGCCCCCGGGGTGGGGGCTGCGTGGCCTGGATCCCCAGAGCCGGGCTGGAGCGGGGGGTCTGCTGGACGGGGGGTGGGCACCATTGCTGGGGGAGCGCGGCCGGTCGCTATGGCTCCGCGGTGGCTCCGCTGGCCCCTGGCCAGCCCCCGGCAGCTGGGGAGCGAAGGCGCTGGGCGGCCGGCCCGGGCTCCCGGCCCATGGACGCGTTGGGCGAGCGGGAACAAGGGAGCCCCGCTCATGCGGTGCCGAGCGTGGGAGGAGTGGGAAGGGAGTGGGGGGAAGGAACAATGGTGGGAGTTATGGGAGGGGGGCGAAAAAAAAAAAAGGAAAAAATAAGGGAAAAAAAAGAGGAAAGCAGTGGAAAAATACCAGTTCTGGGCCCCTGGCAGCGCTGCCCGGACCCTCCCCGCCCCAGGATTATTGTACAAAGAAATGTTATTTTTGTTTCAATAATTTGCTGAGGCACTGGCATTCCAGCGCGGGGCTCGTTTTGTCCTCCAGCCCGGCACCAAGGGATCATTGTTCCTCCATGGCCAAGGGGCCGGACGCGGCCCCCCGGCACCGCCGTGCCCTCCACCGCCGCCTCTCCCCGCGGCCGCCGGGCCGCAGGTGCCCTCCGGGCTCGGTCCCGGTGGGTCCCGTCCCGCTGCGTGCCGGAGGGTGGGTGGCGATGGCAGCGAGCCCCGAGGAGCGGGGTGGGTGGCGGAGGAGGGCAGAGCTGTCCTCGCCGTGTCTGCGGGGAGCGAGGGTGGGGAAGGGGCCGGGGCGTTGCTCCGGCTCCGGGGGCCCCTTTGAAGCGGGGCGGGCCATTGAAAGGCAGCGGGACCCCGGGGGCCGCCAGCGGGGGGGGCGGCCACGACCCCTTTTCTGCGCCGGTCCCGGGCACTCCCCGAGCTCCCCGGGCCCACACGGGGGGTGCGGCCTCACACAGGGGCCGGTGCCCCCCGGCAGCGCCCGCGGGGCCGCGGGGTGGGCGCTGGGGGCGGAGGGGACACCGGGGCGGGGTGTCCGCCCTGGGGACTCCGGGGTGCCAGGGTTCCGTTCTAGGGGCTCCGGCGAGCCGTGACTTTTGGGGTGCCCACACCGCCGGTTTTGGGGTGTCCATGACCTTCGAGGTGCCCGTGCCGGCGGCTCCATGATTTTGGGGTGCCCACCCAGGATAAGAGGGGCTGTGGGGTGCCGGGGTGCCCTGGCCGGGCGCAGCGCGGTGCCGGTGCCGGGCTGGCAGCCCCGAGGGAGCCGTGGAAGCCGTGGGAAGGCGCCCGCGGGTCCCGGGCGCAGGAAGCCGCCGGCCCGGGGCTGTCAATGGCCGGAAGGCGGCGGCGGGACCCCCGGTCCCGGCCCGGGACCGGCCCCGGCGACACTTCCCCTTCCCGGGTCAGCGGCCGCTTCCCCCTCCCGCCCGTCACCTCCCGCCGCCCCCCGGTACGAGCGGCCGGCGTGGTGCGGGGAGCCCCGCACGTGCCCCGGGACCGGGGGTCGGGGGCTCGGGGGGGTCCGGGGGGTCCGGGGCTGCCGGTGCCGGTGGGCACGTGCGGG
>JAOTQP010001122.1:4245286-4278087 GCA_026413545.1 Cichladusa arquata
GTGGGTGGGGTACACACCGGGGGTCCTGGGTGTGGGACACACACGGGGTCCCTGGGGTGGGGACACACACGGGGTCCCTGGGGCGGGGACACAATCGGGGTCCCTGGGGCGGGGACACGCGCGGGGTCTCTGTGGTGGGGACACGCGCGGGGTCCCTGGGGGTGGGGACACAATCGGGGTCCCTGGGGCCGGGACACAATCGGGGTCCCTGGGCCGGCTCCTGGGAGGAGCTGGGGTTTGCGCTGATCACGGTCTCGGCTTTCTCTTCCCCTTTTGGGGCCGATGGAGAGCGCCGCGTGCGGGACGTGCTGGTGGTTGGGGACATCCGGTGCCACCTGCGCCCTCCTTTCCTGCTAAATCGGCCCCTTCAGGGAACAAAGAAAAAACTTCTTTTTTTATTCCTCTTGGTGAGACGCCGAGCTGTTGGGTGCCATGGGGACAGAGGGACCCCATGGCTTGTCTGGATGTCCCTCCAGCCCTGGGAGGCTTCACTGTGTCCCATTAAATGGTTTAATTATCTCTAATTACCTGCATAGCTCGTGGTCTGTGGGGAGGCCTGGGCAGGACATGGGGTTTTCTCTGGGGATAGTCCCTGGAGCTGCCAGAGCCTGTGTCCCCAAAATGGGGGGATCCCAAGGGACAAGAACCCTCAAGGATGTGTCCCCAAAGCCTTTGTCCCCAGGGCAGGGGTCCCAAGGGACCAACACCCTCAAGGACAGGTTCCCAAAACAAGGGGTCCTAAGGGACCTTCAGGGACAGGTTCCCAGAGCTCATGTCCCCAAAGTTGGGGTCCCAGGGGACCAAGAGCCAGGTCTCTCCAGTCCCTGTCCCCAGAGAAGCCACCTCCACAGTTTGCATCCCTCAGTCCCCAAACCCCCAACCCAGAGCAGAGATCCCAAATCCCACCTCCCCTAAGCCCAGGAAACCCCCAGACCCCACTGGAAGAGGGGACAGAAAGGAGCTGTGACCAGCAGAGTCACCCCATCGAGCCATGGGGAGTCTCTTGGGGACACGATGTGTGCCACCAGCCTCCAAGAGGAGTTCCCCCTTCCTTTGGTGCCCACAGGGTCCCGGGGCTGGAGGCACCTGGAAATGGGGCAATGGTCACCCCCCAGCTGGATGTCCCCCCCCAGGGGTCAGAGCTGTGCCCAGAGCCCTTCCCAAGGACACAAACAGTTCAAAGGTCTCTGGGAGCAGTGCCCAGGCATTACTCACATGCTGGCACTGGAAAGCTGTGAGGATTTACCAGCAAATCCACATGGAGCCATCCCAGGGGAGCTGAGGGTGCCAGGAGCAGGGGTCCAGCCAGAAACCCCCAAAGTGTGCAGGAGGAGCAGCCAGAATCCCTGTTACAATCACTTTATTCATCATTATTACATCATTCTGGTTTTATAGAAATATATAAAATAGAAAAACCCAAAGAAAACCCAAAAACCCTTCCTCTTCCCCCCCAAAAAGGATATTTTGCTAAAATATAATAAGTTAGAAATAAATAACTGAATTGCATAAATAAGTCTCTGAGCAGAGAAGAGTGTTTGGAGTGGGATATAGACACATGGACACAGACCCACCCTGGCCCATGGGGGTCTCTTGAGTGGGAAGGATCCACCTGCTAAGAATCCTAAAATATGGATTTAAATAAGAGAGGAGACAGGGGAATAAGTTATTGTGGGGGAGAATTCACAACTGGGGCAGAACTGGAGACCCCAGGGCTGAACTGCACAGCAGAGCCAGGTCTGGCGTGGAGGATTTGGATTCTGGGATGTTGATGCTGGAGACCCCCATGGCTCATGTCAGTGGTGGATCCAGGGCTGGGATGGAGTCACTTGGTGCCACAGAATCTGGATTTTGGGGTGCTGATGCTGGAGACCCCCATGGCTCATGTCAGTGGTGGATCCAGGGCTGGGATGGAGTCACTTGGTGCCACAGGATTGGGATTTTGAGATGCTGGAGTTGCCAGGAGTGGGGATGGCTTTGCCCCAGCGGGATGGTGACACATCAGGCACAGTGGCACCTGGTGACCAGCATGTCCTCGAAGAGGCTGGACACCAGCCTGCCCTCGCTGTCCAGGTGCATCAGCACCATGGGGTCGTAGTCAGCAGGGACACAGCAGGGTGGAGGGGCAGCCTTGGACAGGGAGTGCACTCGGGATTTGATCTGGGCGTGCATGCTGGCCGGTTTGTAGTTGTGGGGGCAGGAGCCCTCGCAGAACCTCATGTAGTAACTGCTGGGGGCGATCACCCAGTCCGACCAGCCGATGTCCTGGAAGGAAACCTTCAGCGACTTCAGGCAGCACTTCCCATCGCTCTTCCCGCACTCCTCATCCAGCCCCCGAGCTCTCCTGGCTGCTCGAGCTGCTTTCTCCTGGGTTTCCACCTCCAGCACCGGCGTTTCCCCCCAGGAGGTGGCCAGGGCAGCCGAGATGTCGCTGGTGAAATCCAGCTCCAGGCGCAGCGTGGCCTCGGGCCCGGCCACCCAGGGCTGGATGGCTTCTGTCAGGTCCAGGCTCAGGGAATCCCCACCCAGCTCTTGGCTGCGCAGGAGCTGGGGGGTCCCCTGAGCCCCCTGCAGGGTGTAGATGGTGACTCGAGGTGGCACCGAGGCGCCGGGCAGGGACAGCGAGTGCTTGAAGAGTTTCAGCTCCGCCTGCACCACGCGGAGCTGCCGGTGGAAATCGGCGGTGCGGGACAGCAGGAGGTGGTAGCGGTAGGGACCGCGGGGCTCCCGATGTCCCTGAGCGTCCCGGTGTCCTTGAGAGTCCTGATGTCGCTCAGGGATGTCCAACCAGCGCGACACTGCGGGGACAGAAGGGACAGCTGATGTAAGAAACAGCAATTCCCCATCAGCCCGGGCTTGGGACCGGCTCCTGCCCGGCAGCCAAGCCCTCGCTTCCAGGGAATCACTCTCATCCTGAGGGATGCTGGAAATTCTTTGCTACGCTCGTCCTCAGAGCCACCACCTCCAGGGACCCCCATGCTGGTCTGGAGGGTCTCAGTTTTCCTGGGACGTCCCAGGACCCCTTGGAGCACCCCCACCCACACCCCGACTGTCCCCTCCAGGCCCATGCTGCAGGGGGGGAATTATCTCCCTAAATCCCCCCCCGAGAGACAGATAAACCCCCAAATTGGAGCTCAAGCTGGGGAGCGAGGGATGGCACCTCCCTTCCTCGTTCTGCTCACCCCCAAATCCCTGGAGCCCCCCTCCGAGCCCCCCGAGCTGTCGCTGATCAAAGCGTTCATCCCACCCCGCCCCTGATTTTTTGTGATTTTAAGCAAAACGCCTCCAGCGGTGGCTCCTCCCCACTTCCAGGGCAAAGGAAGGAGCAGGATAAGGATGAGCGTGGCCACCGTGCTGCATGCCCGGTCATGTCCCCAGACAGCGGGGTGACATTCCCGAGTGCGGGACACGCTGGGACACTCGTGGGGGATCAGGGTCGGGGGGTGACACCGAGCCACGGCCACTTACAGGTGGGGGTCAGGCGGTGCAGCCGCCGGGTCCTGGACACGGCTTCATCCTCTTCCTCCTCCTCCCGGCTCCGGTTCCCCGCCAGCTCCGCCACCTTCTGCTGGTAGAGCTGCTGCGCTCTCTGGATGCTCTCCTGGTCCAGCTGGCGCCGGATGACGGGGGGAGCCGGCATTCCCAGCCGCTCCAGGATCTCTTTTTTGATGGTTTCCAGCTGGAACCTGTCCTGGTCCCACGTGTGGGGCCGGGAATCCACGGCGGAGAGGAGCAGCAGGAGCTGCAGGCAGGTGACGCCCCGCAGAGCGCTCGGCATCGCTCTCCTGAGCATCCTGCAGAAATCCGGCGGCTTCAGGGCAGGATTTGTTCCCAATTCTTGTGCAAAGGCTGGGCGCGCTGCTGCCGGCGGTGCTGCCAGAGGAATGAATGAAGAGGACCAGACCTGACTTTATAGAAGCCGAACTTTGCCCGCCCTCCGTCCCCCCTCCCCGGAGGGTGACGCCGGAGAGAACTCCCAGTAGGAAATTTCTCCTCTCCTCCCGGGATTTCCAACAGGAGCTCTGTCATGCTGCAGCCGGGTGATGTACAAAGTGGTTTGCAGCTGAGGAGGTAAAAAACATGGAATAGTCCTTTTCAGACACAAACATTTCCCTTCTACCTCCCGTTTTTATCCTAGGGATGGCAGGGCTCGGGGAATGCCCCTCACCTCCTCCAGCCGGCGGTGGCGGAGCGGGGTGATGGACAGGGCAGCAGCGCTGCAGGGAGCGTTCCAAGCACGCATTTCCCATCCTCGCATCCTCAGCCACCTCGCGGCTCGGCTGGCTCTTATCGCACGGGGCTGATCTGTCCCTTCCCAAAATCCCAGCGGAGCAGGGATGGGGCGGGGAGGAGGAGGAGGAGGAGGCAGGTCGTGTCGGGAGCGTGGCCGGAGCAGGGCAAGGATCCGCACTGGACCTTGTCCCACCGAGGACAGGTGCGGCCGGGGGGATGCGCTCATCCCGAGCCTTCTGAGGCAACCGTGGCCGGAGTTACGTCATCCCAAACGGGATGGAGCCGGGTGGCAAAAATCCAGCGGGGCCACGTGTGCCGGGCAGCACCGTGCCAGAGAGGGGCTGGGCAGGAGGAAATCCAGAGCGGGAACGAGCCCGGGGGTCAGCACTGCACTGCCCCTCTCCCGGCTTCTCCTCAGGGATGCTTAGACCAAAAAATAAACGTGAGAGGAGGGATGAGAAGCTCCCGGTCGCATGAGGTTCCCCCGGGGCAGGCGAGGCCGTTCTCGAATGTCCCGAAGTTGATGCGAGCGCCTGGTGTTCAGCTGTGCTCCCGCCAGGGAAGAACGTGCGGTAATCCCGTGATTTACGGCTGGTTTATCCCCGCTCCTCCTCGGGACTCGGCTCCAGCCTTGCCCCGGCTTTTCTCTCCCGGTTTCTCAAGGGGTTGCCTGAGGCAAAGCTGAGTGTTTCACCCTAAAGCAGGGGAAAGGAGAAGTTTGTCAGGATGACCAGGGTCGTGTGGAGGGAATTGAACCAGCCCTGCCTCTGGTGTTCTGCTCTGGTTCAGTCCTTGCAGCAGGATGAGTAAGGAGAAGCAGGAATCCTCCCAGACTCCCTCCCCATTTCACTGCTTTTCCCTTCCCAGAGCTTCCACCTTGGAAGGAAATCCCATGTGTGGCTCACAGGGAATCCTCAGTTTATCTCTGGAGCTTCATGCCCTGTGGATTTGGGCACCATGAGTGGGACATTACCCATCCCTCCAGCAGCTGGGCAGGGATGAACCCCCCTCCTGGAATTCCCACAGTGAATTCCCAGAGCCCCAAGCCTGCTGTGATCCCTCTCCCAGGGATTTTATCAGCTGGAGTGATTGCAACCCCCCAAATCCAGGGAAGAAAGGAGAGGGAGCATCGAGGGCAGAACCACCACACCATTCCCTCCCTCCAGACATCTCCGTGCTCACACCAGGCACCAACCCAGCCACCAGCCCCAGGGTGCCCAATGTGCTGATCCAGAGCCAAAACGGAGCCCTTGGCACATCTGAGGGCAGGAAGAGGCCCCGACCTCTCGGGTGACATTGAGCAAGACCCAGCAGAAACCCCGAAATCCCGAAGTTCTGCTTTTGCAATGGATTTTCTCCCCGTGGGTGCGAGCCCTGGATCCAGGAGTGACGCACTCCAAGAGCATCAAAGTTTGCTGGAGCCGGATGTTTTCCCCCAAAGGCGCCAGCAGTGGAAGTCAGAGATTTACAGTCCAGCAAGGGCCATAAAAGAGGGATTTTGGGAGCAGTGGTTTGATCCTGAGTGAGTGATGATGAAATGTCCCAGCGTGTCCTCACCAGCCTGCAACAGGGGATTGCGCAGCCCCTGCATCCCACGTTTCCTCAGCTCTTCCTGGACACCTTCAGTGGTCAGCTCAGCTTAATCCTGTGCCTTTTCCCAGCAGGATGAGGGTTCCTCTCCAGTTTATTCATCCCATGTGGGTCCCTCATCTTGGCACAGGTCACCTGGCATGGATTTGGAGCAGGGGTGCCCAGGGGATTGCTGTTGCCAGGGATGGGCTGAGGGTGAGGAGGGTGGGAGTCCAGGAAAAGCTCAGGTCTTGCACTGCAGAGTCTGGAGAGGTGTGGAAGTGTCCAAGGCCAGCTTGGATGGGGTTCAGAGCACCCTGGGACAGTGGAAGGGATCCCTGCCCATGGCAGGGATGGGCTCTAAGGTCCCTTCCAACAAAACCATTCCATGATTCCAAATAAATTATGTTTTCCCTTCTCCAGATGCTGGTGGTAGGTGGGGAGAGTGGTAAGGACACAGAGCAGGGGGCACCAGAGGGCTTCAATTCCCCGAAAATCAGGAAATTCCCCACAGCTGCCCGAGCTGGCAGAAACTTTGGGGTTTTTTTGCAGAGTTCCTTATCACAAGTGGCAAGAGGGGAAGTGCTGCCTTCCAGATTTTAGGGCTATCAGTTCCTCACAGTTGTTGAGTAAAGGTTCCCCAAAAAGTGACCCCTGGGACCGACAGAGCGGGATCAGGTTCTTCCCACATCTTACAGGACCTCTGTGCTGCCCAAAACCACTCAGGGAGAACAAGCTGGATGCTGCTGGGAGGATATTCCCTGGAAAAAAAGGGAATTCATGCTTTCCCATGGTGTTTTTTCAACCAAAGGATAAGAAGGGAAGAGCAGCCTGGCTGCTGCCACCACACAAAGCTCCAAGCAGCCCTTGGGGCTTGGCCTCAAGGGAAGTTGGAGCCGGAGGCTCCAGGAATTATTTGGGATGAGAAATCCCTCAGTGATGCAGAACCCTGGGTGGGGTTTGCTCCATCCCACCTCATTCCAGGTCTGGAAAGGGGCACAGAGGGATGGGAGGCAGGGCTGCCCCTCTGCTGCCAGCGTGGGATGTTTGGGAAGCCTCATTCCACGTTTTCCCAGCGCTGGCGCTGTCATGATGAATCGGCAGAGTGGACGCTGCCGTGACCTTTGGATCTTTCTAAATCAAAGACAACCAGGATGGGTCAGGCAAGCAAAAAAGCAGCTTTTGCCCTGTCACAGCAGGAATCACATTTTTCTCCCTTTGCTGCGAGTTTATGGCATCTCCCAAAAATGAGACTTCTGCTCCACTTGGACAAAGACATTCCTGGCTCGGCTGCACCCGCGGTCAACGATTAACTCGGGTTCCCAGCCCCCTCAGCCCAGGAAGTGCAGGAAATGCCTCTGCTCCCACCACCAAAAATGGAAATCTGCCTTGGGAAATCCTCATTCACGCCACAATCACCTTCCTCTCAGAGATGTTTTTGCCACCAGGGTGTTCTCTGCTTCCCAAGGAGCATCTCTCCTGGATGGGCTCCCAGGACAGGGATTTCCAGGCAGGGTCTGTGCTCCCCTGAGGATGATTTTCAGTTTACTGACATTAAATAGAATCCCTTGAGAGCATAATGGAGTTGGACTTCCTGATCCTTGTGGGTTCCTTCCAGCTCAGGATATTCAGGATGGAGATATTGAGAGAACAAGCTCAGCCTGGGTAGGATTGATGTGATGGTTGTTGAGAAGCAGCTTTTAAAAGCAGCTTTTCCATGGTGGGAGCATCTTCCTGTTCAATCCCACCCTTCCAAAGTGCCAAAACAGCTCTTTCCCTTCATTTTTGGTGTAGATCCAGGAGGTAATCCCAGGCCAAGGCTTTTGGGAGCGTTGTGATCCCTTGGGATGATGGTGCTGAGCTCAGGAATGAAGCTCAAGGCTTCAAGGGAGACAAATCAGCTCTAAATCCTTCCTCCAAAAAGCTTTCCAACACTGAGCAGGGGGGAAAAATGGATGCAAGGAACCAAATCTAACCTGGGCACATCCTAGAACAGCATCTCTTTTACCAAGGAAACCCTTAGGACACAATAAAAGGGAAAGACAACCTAGAAAGTTCCTTAAAACAGCAGGATTTTAAGCATGGATGCTTCAAATGATGGGAAAAATAGATGAAGGAAACCAAACCCAACTTGGGCACATCCCAGAACATCATCCCGTTTATCCAGAAAGATGCTACAAGAGAAAGACAACCCCAAAACCTCCTTATAAACCGTAGCATTTGAAGAACCTGGATGATTTTTAAAGCACAAGGCACAATTTTGGACGAGGAACGAGGATGGAAGCTGCTGGAGAACTCGGGGAAGTCGCTGTCAGTCCGAGCTCCAGGAGAAACAAATGTATTTATTTGTGAAGCCAGAGACGGGTGAGGCTCCACGTGCCCATCAGGAGGGAATTAGTCACCGGAGCGTGACTCGGGAAAGGGCTGTGTACACAGGGCACGGCGCTCCCGCACCGAGCAGCGGCGGGAGAGGAGCAGCTGGAGAGAAGCAGCACGGAGAGAATTTCCCCTCAGGCTGGAGCCGTGGTGCCGGCTGGGAACCGGCCAAGAAAATCCCACCCCGCAGCAGAGAATATCCATCTGCACCTCCTGGAGCCGGGCAGGGAGGGGAAATCACGGTGAGGAGGGCTTGGAGTGGGGAATTACCCAGCCAGGGCATCATCCCTGGAAGGGGGAGCTCATCCTGGGAGTTCTGGGATCTGATAGGAGTGTCCATGCTCAGGTACCCATTCCAGGGGGTGAGAGGTGGAGGATCCTGCCCTGGGATGTGCCCACACACAGATCCTGCCCTGGGATGTGCCCACACACAGATCCTGCACTGGGATGTGTCCTGGGACATGCCCACACATGGATTCTGCCCTGGGATGGATCCTGCCCTGGGATGTGCACTGGGATGTGCCCAGGGATGGATCCTGCCCTGGGCTGTGCCCTGGGACATGTCCTGGGATGGATCCTGCCCTGGGACATGCCCACACACAGATCCTGCTCTGGGATGTGCCCTGGGATGGATCCTGCCCTGGGATGTGCTCACACATGGATCCTGCCCTGGAATGGGGCCTGGGATGTGCCCAGGGATGGATCCTGCCCTGGGATGTGCCCTGGGACATGTCCTGGGATGGATCCTGCTCTGGGATGTGCCCACACACAGATCCTGCCCTGGGATGTGCCCTGGGATGTGCCCAGGGATGGATCCTGCTCTGGGACGTGCCCACACATAGATCCTGTTCTGGGCTGTGCCCTGGGACATATCCTGGGATGGATCCTGCACTGGGACGTGTCCACACATGGATCTTGCCCTGGGATGTGCCCTGGGATGGATCCTGCCCTGGGATGTGCTCACACATGGATCCTGCTCTGGGATGTGCCCTGGGATGTGCTCACACATGGATCCTGCCCTGGGATGTGCACTGAGATATGCCCTGGGATGGATCCTGCCTTGAGATGTGCCCATACACAGATCCTGCTCTGGGATGTGCCCTGGGATGGATCCTGCCCCGGGATGTGCCGTGGGATTTGTCCACACACGGATCCTGCTCTGGAACGTGCCCTGGGACATGTCCACACATGGATCCTGCACTGGGATATGCATTGGGACATGCTCTGGGATGGATCCTGCCTTGAGATGTGCCCACACACAGATCCTGCTCTGGGATGTGCCCTGGGATGGATCCTGCCCTGGGATGTGCCCACACATGGATCCTGCCCCGGGATGTGCCCCGGGACATGCCCACACAGAGATCCCGCCCTGGGACATGTCCTGGATGGATTCTGCCCTGGGACGTGCCCTGGGATGTGACCACACATGGATCCTCCCCCGGGACATGCCCACACACAGATCCCGCCCCGGGACATGCCCTGGATGGATTCTGCCCCGGGACGTGCCCCGGGACGTGCCCACACACGCCTCACCCAAGGCAGCCAGGGCAGGAAATTCCAGCCATTCCCGTGCACCGGAGCCGCAGCTGCGAGGTTTTGGGTGGAAGCTCTGGGGAGCCCTCCCGCAGCACCTTGGCTTTGATTTGCAAGCTGGGAAAGCAGGGAGAGGGAGCAGCCTGCCAGATGGACGCTGCCCAAAAATCCCACCTCGTTTAGGAAGGGGTTGGAAAGCGGGAGGAGCTGGGGAGGAGGAAAGAATGGCAGTGGAGAAGAAGGAAGAATTAAAATCTTTGAGGAGCCAGTCCACCAAAGGGATCTTCTCCATAAATCTCTGCATCTCCACCAAGGAATCCAAGCAGGACACTCCTCACCACGGACAAAACCTTAAAACCTTGGATCTGTCCCCCCGGAGGGTTCTGTTTGTAAAATGACCTCATGAGCACATGACTTACCCGAGGATGACATCACCCCGGGAACACCGCAGGAAAAGCTTCTCACCTTATAAAGGGAATTAAAAGGGGAGTGAAGTCATCAGGGCTTGGCTCTGTGGAGCTCAAATCCTGGCTCACCTGCGAGGGACATCCCAAAGCTCCCGGTGCCTGGAGTGTGCTGGGTGTTGGTGGGTGGAATAAAAGCTCCATCTCCAAGAACAGGCTGGAGAGCTCAGCAGGATCACCATGGCAGCTCAGGGAAAAAAAAAAAAATCCTAGAATTAGGGCATAAAAAAGACAGAGAAAAAACAGAGATTCCAGAAGAACAGTGGGTTTGTCCTTTCTGATCCTTGCTCCAGACAAAAACCACCTGGAGCAGGGGCATGGACCTCCCTGAGCCCCATTCTGGTTTGGTCTGGGTTTTAATTACCTCGGGTAATGAATCCAACTCCATCCTGCTGTGCCTGGGTCCCGTGGAGCTGCTGGCGCGGGGTGACACCAACACCCAGCACGGGGTTGTGCTGCTGTCCCTTCCCCAGTGACATTCCCTGTCCCGTGCCACACCAGGGAATGGGGACCAGGAGAAGCCCCCAGGAGCACGCTGGAGCTGTGGAGGATCTCCAGGTGTCCTGGATCAAGCTGGAATTACCCAGCGCTGCACCCTCCGGCTGTCCTGGATCACTCTGGATCTCTGGAGGGGTCACACCCTCCCTATTTCCCGCATCGACCCGGAGCTGGGGAGGGGTGGCACCCTCGGCTGTCCCCGGGGGTGACACCGAGCACAACGAGCACCATCTGCTGGCACCAGCCAGCCCAGTTTGCTCCCAGTCAGGACCAGTGGCAGCAGGAGCAGGAAGAGAAAAGCCTTAAAGCTGCCAGCACAGAGTTTCCGTCCCTGGAATTGGGTAAAGGTGTGGATGTGGCACTTGGGGACAGGATTTAGGGTGGCCAGGGCAGTGCTGAGGGAACAGCCTCATACCAAGCACCGCCTTTAAAACCAACAAGGGGGACAGGACACTCAGAATCAGAGTCAAACTCTTTATTTCCTTTGAAACAGGGGTTTCAATCCTCAGTTACAAAGCCCAGTCTGGCAGCACAAGCTGGTCCCCAGCCCACAGCCCCTCCGGGACTTTGGGGATTGTTGGGATTTACAAGGCACTGCAAGAACACACGGACGGGGTGGGGGTGGTGCTCCACGAGTCCTGACAAGCACGAGGTGACACCTGAGATGCCCACACAGACACTGGTGGCTTCACAAGGGACACACAGACAGGCTGGACAAGGGTCTGGACAAACACCTCGCTCCAGGAGGAGACAGCAAATCCCTCAGGAATTGGGGCAGCCCGAGCAGGAGGGAGGATGGAACAGCAAGTTCTGTTTTGGGCAGGCCCATGTGTGACAGCAAACCTGGGGAACTCAGTCAGTGCAGTCTCAGAGGAGCAGCCATGGATAACAACGGGGATTCCCACCAATTCAGCCCAAATTTTCCAGCCACACATCAGGCAAACCCATCCCCATCACCCCCACTCTGCTCCCCAAACGTGAGCCCAGCACAGGACAAGGCACTCCCTGATCATCAGAGTAAACATTGGTGATTTAAGAGGCTGGTGCAATGGAAATCCTGAAGGTGGATTTTGAAGTACCACGGAGTTTTCTGTAAGGGCAGTGATAGTTTCATTTCCCATCTTCAATTCCTATTTGTGGGGAGGCATTTCCTTCCCTACTTTGTCTTAAAATAGAGTGAGCAGAAGCAGGTCCCAGGTTTCAACGAATACCTCGAAGAATTAACAAATTAACAACGCCCTCAGCTCTGGAGCTTTGGCAGAATTTTCCTTTCAGCACATAAGACACTCATCAGACAGGAACACAAGGGGTTTTTTTATGAAAAAGTGCACTTTATACTGCATTAAAAAAAAAAAAAAAAAAAAAAGGGATTCTGGTGCAAAAATAACAAATCCATCTAGATCAAGATGAGTATGGTATCAACAAGGGGGGGTTTTTCTCCAAGTCAATAAATTCAGAAAGAGCCTTTGCAACTCTGAAATTCCTATAGTTAAAATAAAATTAAATCATTAAAAATATTATTGGATAAAGTATTAAAGTAAAAGGAGACAAGAGGGAGGAAGTTACTTTGGGAAAGGATCTGTACAAATTCATTGCTGTGGGGTGAAATCTGGAAATCAGAATTAAAAAAAAAAACCACAGAAAATACTTTTTATGCCTAAAGATCCTGATTTTCAGTCAGATTTTGGACACCAGCACTCCCCCCTGCAGCAGCTCCGTGCCTGAGCCTTGGCTGGAGTGAGAAATCCAGAAGAAATCCAGAAGTTAAAAAGATTCAGGAGTCACAAGGAATTAAATCACAACCCCCAAGGCCAGACTGTCATTGCTGCTGCAGCTCCTGGGGGAGCAGGGATTCACCAAATTCCCTCCTTTCCAGGGTTTTCCCATTTTTAGTTTGAAGAAGCTCCTCCTCCTCCTGCTGCAATTCCTAAAAAATCCCTAAAAAAATTCCACCCATCAGGGCGAGGAGCCAGATAATCCCAGGATGGTTTGGGATGGAAGGGACATCAAAGATCACCCAGTTCCAACTGAATTCAGGATTGTTTGAGCATCAGGAGAAACTTCAGTGGATTTTAAACTTTTTTTTAGACCTTTCCTTAGCAAAACCAGCAACACTGGGAGCCTGTGCTGTCCGAGCAGGTCTGGAATCTCCTGGGTTTTTATTCCAGTGCTCTGGGATAATCCCCTTTGCCAGCTGCTGAGGCACTGGAAGGTTCAATATTGCCAGCCTGGGACACAGGGGGGGGTTGGATGCTACATCTACACCTGGCCCCAGGTGAGTTCAGACACAAAACACCTTTTCCTGTGGGATTTTCCACAGCACAAATCCCCTGCAGGGGATAATTCACACCCCCTTGGCTCTAGGAGTGTTTTCCTGCTGTGGGCATCACCATCCCCACGGCTCCAAGGGAGCATTGATCCCAAATTTATCCCAAAGCAGAGCAACTTTTTAGCTTTTTTTTTTTTTTAATTTTTATGATGTCTCAAACCCTGCAGCCTCATGTCACAACCACACCCATATCTCAAACCCTCTTTCCTGACCTTTTCATCCTTTCCCACAGTTTTGGGAGGTTGGGGAATGCTCCAGGTAAGGTGAACTGCTCTGCTCTGTTCTCTCCCAAAAACTGCCCCAAAAAAATTTCCAAGAACCCTTCAGGTTGGGAGGGAATCCCTAAGGATCATCAAATCCCACAGGAATCCTTGAGGCCAAAAGCTTTCCAAGCTCCTTGGAGGAAAAGGAAAAAAAAAATATATTCCTTTTTCCTGGGGTTATAAAGCAGATTCCCAAAAGTTGAATTCACCTCCCTGACAGCAGCATCACCAAACTGAGACATTTATGAGTCTCTGGAGCTCCTCAAAAATCCTCTGCAGCACTTTAGGGCTGGAACAATTCATCTGCCATCCCAAACACTCCCCACCAGGTGGGCCAGCCCCTGCTCCAGGCAGATCAATGACATCAGACCCAATCCAGCAGAACCTCCCTAATCCTCTCTTCCACACCAAAAATCCTCTGCCTCCTTTCCCCCCCCCAAACCTTTATCCCCAGAGACAATTTTAAAAATTTCACCTGTTTTTTAACATTTTTTTTCCCACATTACATGAGAATGAACACTCCACCTGAAGTTCCTATGCCTTTACTCACTAGCACAAAGTTTTGGGGATTGGTAGCAGGTCTCCCTGCAAATAGCAAATTCTATTAATTGATGATGTGGAAAGCAAATAGGATTTAGCAAAACATCAGCTTTTTGAAGCTCTGCATCAGTTTGATGTCCTATTCCCAAAGAAAATAGGGATCTGTAGGAAAAGCTTTGTGAATTGAACAACAAAAAAAAAAGATTAAAAAAAAAAAACCAACCCAACCCCAAAGTATTTAATTTAGGTCATATTAAATAAAATTAGTTTAATGCCATTTCCCCCAAGTTGGGCTACAAGAAATTTCTCTACCACCAAGACACCTTTTATAAACCCAACCTAATTTCCCAAAACTCCTCCCCCCCCCAAAAAAAAAGAGTATAAAATAAATTACGTTTTCTAAGGAACTGAGCTTCCCAAAAACAGACTGGGAGGAAAAGCAATGCTCAAAGCATTCCCAAAAAATGGGATTTTTAATGCTGACACACCCAAAGCCAAGCACTGCAGTCCTCAAACTCCAGCAGGCACAAAACTGGCTCTGGATGTTCCCCTGGAGCAGCAGAGCACACAGGAAAAGGAATTATTTTTAGGATATTTTTAGGATAGAACTCCCTGGGCTGAACAAACCGTGTGGGAAGAGCTCAGCCCACGGAACTGCTGCTGTCTGTGCTCCTGCTGATGGATCCTGAGGCACCAAGCACACCCAGGGCCATCTCCAGCCACATCCAGGGGGGTCTCTGAGCCTCCAGAGCTGCAGATTTGGGGATGGGCAGGGATTTCTCACCTGAGACTCTGATCCCTCCTGAGCTGCAGATTTGGGGATGGGCAGGGATTTCTCACCTGAGACTCTGATCCCTCCAGAGCTGCAGATTTGGGGATGGGCAGGGATTTCTCACCTGAGACTCTGATCCCTCCTGAGCCCACCCCTCTGTGGGTCCCACCCTGTCCCTGCTGAGATTCCACACTCAGAATTTTGGTGTGGCCTCACCAATCTGTTGATTTTCCACTTCTATTTTCTCCACAGCTGCATTACAGGTGGATGAAGCAGATTTCCTGGGATTTACTCCATCACCAAACCTTGGGGGATTTTCCTCTTCCCCAAGTTTAGCAGCTACGAAACACCCAGGACAAAAAAAACTTCTCACCAACAAAGGAAGAATCCTATGGGGGTAAGGAACTCAACTAATCACAAAATAAAATTAAGAAAAAAAAAAAACAAAACTGTGTCAAAGATTTCAACAAAATATTAAATAGAATAAATTACTAATCAGGAAATCTGACAAGTGCTACCTCGGATTCAATGGGAACAATATTTCACTTGAAGGCAAATTCCTCTGAGCAGGAAGTCCTGGAGGGTGAACAGAGAAGGAATTTCCTTTTTTATCCAAAAAAATCTTCCTGCTCAGGTGCCCTCAGCAGAGTCCTTGCAGCTGCAAAGTCTCTGTCCCATCTCAAGGGTTACAAGGAGTGGTTTTGTCCTGTCACCAGATTTCTCCTGGCGAGCTCAGGGCAGCTCTCACTGAGAGTTACAATAGCAGAGCCAGTCAGCACCAGAGAAATTCAAATCATGGGGTTTTAAAACCTTTAAAATGCTGTTAGATATATATTTATATCTATTTGTAAAAGCATCCATTCAAATCACAGGTTTCTTCCTTCAATGGCCTCTCCACGAGGCCTCAGCTCCCAATTTTGTGTCTGCTCCTGCTCCAACTTTCAGCTGGGTTTTTTTGCTGGAATCTCAAGAATTTGGCAGCAAAATCTCCACACAAGACCAGCATCACCCACCTGCTGAGATCCTGCACGTGCCCTTCCCCAAAATAACTCCTGGGAAAGCTCCCACAAGCAGCATCACTTTTACACCCTCCCATTGGGAGGGGGGACACCAAGAAAGAGCCTCAAATCCTCCCTCTAAGCACAATTCCTTCATCTCAAATCATTGCCTCTGCTTTCCAGGCAGTGGGATTGGGTTGAAAATCTGAAAATATTTGATTTTGCAAGGGTGTCTTTCCACCTGCATTTTTTTTGCCTCCACTCAATCAATTGGGAATTGGGATCTCAGTTGAATATTACTCTCCTAACCTGGAACAAGAGGGAAAATTTGCAGCTCAGGAAGTTATAAATTACCCAAGCTTCACCTCAAAAGCAACATTGAGCACCAAAAGCCCAGGATAAAGATCTCCAGTGGGGAAAGTGGCCCTCAGCAAAGCTCTTTACCCACTAATAATTGGTTTTAGACACACTTGGACTGAGGTGTTTGCTACAGGAGGTCCATGATTGACTCCAGGGAGGGAGGTGGCCAAGAGAGAGGCAGGAAAAAAGAGATTTGGAAAGATTTAGGAGTCAGGCTCCACAATTAAAAAAAAAAAAAAAAAAAAAAAAATCCAGCTGGATTTGGGCTCCAAAAGGAACATCCCTTCTGCTGCAGCTACAGAGACCCTGGGGGTATTTGGAGGATGTGGAGTGAGGAATCAGTGCCTAAAATCATTTTCCATTCCAGCAAAGCAATTTCAGGCTCCTCATACCCACCAAACTCTGCTCTGCAAGACAATCCCACTCCATCCCAACTCCAGCTGCTCTCCCCATATCATCACCTTGAATTTGGGTCAAGAGAGGGGGGGAAACAAACCCAAAACCAACTGAAATCAAACCTTCCAACTCAAGAATGAGCCAGGAGAGGGTTGGGTGAGCAATTCCCTGCACCTGAGGGCTGAGTCCAGGTGAGGAACGTCCCAGGGTGGATTTGGCAGGTGAGGATCCATTCCCTGGAAGCTCCTCCTTCAGGAATGAGGAGCTGCAGATGTTTTAGAGAAGAGATTTTCAATCCTTTGTTGCTCAGGCCGAAACTCACAGATTCAACAACAACAACAAAAAAAAGTTAATTTCTAGAAGTGGAATTTGTTGAATTTTCCTTTTTTTTTTTTTTTTTTTGAGTCTCCAATTCTGGATCTGGAACCATTTTTTTTGCTTTTTTTTTCCCCTAATACTTCGGCAGCAGGGAAAAAAAAAAAAAATTTTGGAAGTGCAATACTAGGAGAGCTCCTGGGCAGGCTCAGTGTTCATGTTGACAATTGATTTTGTCTTCAGAATGCTCCAAAACATCCAGCATTTCCTCTATGATGGCCTGCAGGGCCCTGCCCAGCTGTTCTGCAGAATAAGGTTTTCCCAGAGGAGGCACATGGACAAATGCTGACCTCCCATGGCTCTGGTACAAGGAGGTGTAGTAGGTGAAGTCACAGAGGTACCTGGAACACAAAACCAGAGATTATCAGCAAAAAAAAAAAAAGGATAAAAATAGATAAAATGAGCTGTAGGTTCCCTTCGTGGTGGTATTCTGGGATTTAGGGGAGTAACATGGAATGCAAGGCAGGAATTGGGAGTCTGGGGTGGTTTTAATTAAATTTAGGATGAAAAATGTGAGTATCTTTTTTTTTTCCCCCTGAAAAAGCTTTTTAGGATAACCTGGATGGGGTTTGGGATGGTGGGAGGTCCCTGCCCCTGGCAGGGTGGGGTGGGATGGAATTTGATGGGATTTAAGGTCCTTCCAACCCAAACCACTCTGGGATTCCCTGACCCCATGAACAGGGTGACAGGATGGTGTTAACCAGGATTGCAGTCCCTGAGGGGCTCCAGGAGAGCTGGGGAGGGATTTGGGACAAGGGATGGAGGGACAGGAGCTGGGGAGGGGTTTGGGACAAGGGATGGAGGGACAGGAGCTGGGGAGGGATTTGGGATGAGGGATGGAGGGACAGGACACTGGGAATGGCTCCAAACTGGGAAAGGGGAATCTGGGTGGAATTTTAGATCTCCCAACCCATATCGAGCTCCTGCACTTTCCACTTTTTTTCCAATAATTTCCATTATTCTAAACATGCTCCAGCAACCCAAGTGAGCTGTTCCAGCCTGTTCCCACAGCTGATCCTGGTGGGTGACCACTGCCAGCTGGGGCCTGTGGTGATGTGCAGGAACCCTGATCCCATGGACAGGGTGACAGGAGGGTGTTAGCCAGGATTGCAGTCCCTGAGGGGCTCCAGGAGAGTGGGGAGGGATTTGGGATAAGGAGACAGGGAATGGCTCCAAACTGGGAAAGGGGAATCTGGGTGGGATATTGGGAATTGGGAATTGCTCCCTGGGAGGATTCAAGGCCAGGCTGGAAAGAGAAACTCCAGGGAAACCTTGGAGACACTTCCAGAGCCTGGAGGGGAGCTGGAGAAGGATTTGGGATGAGGGATAGGACACAGGGAATGGCTCCAAACTGGAAAAGGGGATGGGTGGAATACTGGGAAGGAATTCCTGGCTGGGATGGAATTCCCAGAGCAGCTGTGGCTGCCCCTGGATCCTTGGAAGTGCCCAGGGCCACGTTTGGAGCACCCTGAGATCCAACTGGAGAACCCCTAAGGCGCCTCCCACCCCAAACCACTGCAGGATTGCCCTGAGGCCACACCCCCAGGGGTCACCCCATACCTGCCAGCATCCTTGGAGATGGTGACAGTGACATCCAGCCCCAGGGCTGAGACCCTGCTGCTGACAGCATCCATGTCGATGATGGAGTCGATGCACTCGGGGCCGCCCTCCACGCAGCACTGCGAGCCCGGGCAGAAGCGACAGTTGTCCAGCCCCTTGTAGCCCACGTTGTGGCCACACTTCTCCAGGGTGACAGTGGTGGCCATGCCTGACACTCCCACGTGAACCACCAGCTGCCAGGGAAAAGGGATGGGTTGGATTGTGGGGGAATTTGCAGCTTGATCCCCCGTGGGGTTTTTTTAATTTGGGGTATCTCTAATATCTGTGCCGTCCTGCTACTCCATTCCCTTGTCCCAAAATTCAGCTCTCCTGGAGCCACTTTAGGGACTGGAAGCCTGGTGACATCTCAGCACCACCTCTGTCACTGTGTTCATGAATTCACAGAGCCCTGTGGGTTTGGGCTCTGGGTGTGGCACTCATGGTGCTCAATCCAAGGTTGGGCTCGATGATCTTTGACCATTCTCAGCCCTGAATGATTCTGTGCTGTGATTTTGGGGTTCTCCCCACCCCAAACCACTCTGGGATTCCATGGTTCCACTGCCAGTGGAACACAGAGGGGTTGCAGGGATTTTTCTGTGAGTACCAGAGGAACATTTTTACCAACTCTTCTCGTTTCAGCCCCTCCTGAGCTAAACTGTGATTTCATCAGGGTAAAAAGGAGCCTTGGCACCTCCACAGCTGCTGGAGCAGCCCAGGTGGCACAGACAAACCACGAGCTGTCTAGACAGCCCTCAGCAGTGGCCCCTTCACACCCACTGCTCCTGGGAACTGGAGCACTCTGAGCTATAAAATCCTACAAATTCACATGTTCTCACCACAGAAGAGGAAGAGATCCAGCCAGGGACTACCAGGCTGAAGGAATACATCAAAAAGGAGACTTCACATGGTGCCCACTGCAGATCCCAACCCTTTGCTGGGTGGTTTTTTTTTTCCTCCTCCCTTTACTCACTCACTTGGGGACTGTGCTTCTTCCACAAGTCAGGGATGAGTCTCTGCACGGTCTGGTACTCAACAGGGACCTCATAGACGTGCAGATCCACGTCATCCCCCAGCCCCAGCTTCTCCAGCTCCTAAAAACACCAGCAAAGCAAAACCAAGATGGTCAGGCACGAGATGAGCAGAGGATTTACTCCTGCAAGGTTTAACACCAGTTTACACCAGGTTGTATAACCTCATAAACAGCACCTGCAGTGAGTTTACAGCAACCACTGTTAAAAAAAAAAAACCAACAAAACCAAACTCATGATGGGAACAACAAAGGCATCTCTCCACCTGTGTGAAGAGTTTCACCCACAGAACCGTTTGTCTGGCTCTGATGTGTGTGTAACAAAGAAATCAACATTTAACTGACAATAGTTATCAGCAACACCCACGCTCCCAAGGAAATCTTGGCTTTGTTATTTATAGAGGGAGAGAGAGTCACAATCCCTGCTTCTTCCAAGGAGTGACAATGCAGGGAAGGTGGGACTGGAAGGGTTTTCTCCATCATCAAGGCCTGGAGAGTAATTTCACATTTATTTCCACATAAAGAGCTCTCAGGGCTGGGTGACAGCACTGGTGATTCAACTAACTCAGTAAATTATTTCTCCCTCTCTAACATGAAAACATCCCAAATATCCTGGCAATAAACGGAGCCAATTTCCTTCAAACCTTTTAAAACACAAAGTGTCAGTTAAATAACTTGTAAAGACTTTAAAACCAGAGGAAAGGGTAGCTTTTTTTTTTGGTTTTTTTTTTGTTTTTTTTTTCTGACTGGAAAGCTCTGTTTGATCCCAAAACTGGGAGTTCCCCCTACACACAGGTTCTGGATTCTTCTCCTTTTCTCTGTCCAGTCTCACCAGTAAGGCTCCAGTTGGAGCTTTGCTCCTCTGGCACCTCTCAGAGCCATCAACCCCAAACTTCCCAGAACTGAAGGAAACACCCACATGGTCTGAAGCCTCTGGAAAAAAAGGATTTTTAAACAAAACCATCTAAACTTGGGAGCCAGGTAACACCAGGAAGCATTTTTCCAGTGGGAGAAGAGACCTTGGCCATCATGTTTAGGGAATTCCTGCAGCATCTAACCTGGATCAAGCTTTCCTCTTGTCACCAAATGTCCAAAACAGCTGTTCTTAGGGATCTGAGCTAGGAACAGGTAAAAGCCATCAACCTATCAAAGGACATTTCAAAACATTCCTGAATTTATCTCAATTCCAGGTTTGGGTTTGGTGACCAGAGCCATGAGCTGCTCTTTGAAGCAATTCTCAGGCTTTATTTTCCTCCTTGAAAGCTTCAGGCCAAGGAGTGCAGATCAGCTGTTTTTACTCTCCAACCTTGTATTCCCCCAGGTTAAAAATTAAAAATTAAAGACACTTGAAAGGAGAAGACAAGTTGAGGTTTGAGGCCACCTCCATTTAAACATGAGCAGTGTCTTGCCATCGTTTTTCTGTGTTTTTATCAGCATGACTGGTTTTCTACTGAGGGAAAAAAACCACCTTTCACACTTGTACAGCCAAACCACGGCGATGTAACAAGATTTAGGATAACTAAAACACCCAGAAAGGCCAAAGTGACACTTTCACAGAGCAGCAGATATGAGCAATGATGATAAATCACCAGCTCTGGCTCCCAGGGCAAGGCTGATATTAAAGCCTTGCTGTATTGATTAGTGTCTGGCACACTCAGACATTCATTACCAGAGATGGATGGAAGGGATGGTTCATCACAAATTGCACAAATCTGCCTTCAAAACCTCCCCTGCTTTACCTGGAGCTTTCAGAAAGCAAAGGAGTTTTCAAATGAGATATTCAAACACCAGGCAGCCTCTTTAGGAAAAGGATAAACCCTCTTTAGGAGTGTTAACACTAATGAGGAGTGATGCTCCTGAGGATGAAGGATTAGGAAAGACACAGCTCTAAAGGATGGATGGTGAGAAATTTTGCCCCTCCAGCCACTTAAACCTGAACTTTACCAAGCCAAAACTTTCCTTTTAACCAAGCCCAGCACTCCATAATGAAGATGTTTGTAACCTTCCCCCCCCTCCCTGAACAAGTTTCTCCCCCCAGGCCTGTCCACCTGACAAACTGAGCACACTGAACATGTGTGACCGATTCCCTGACCCCTCCACAATGCTGCTCTTTGTCAGCCTCTAATATCCTTATCAGGTCTGTCTAGACACCCTGACAGCAATTGTCCTTCCCAATGTCAAAATGCACTCTGACCCCTCTCCTCCTCCTCCTCCTCCTCAGCCAGAAGCGTTTTGGGGGGGGATGAAGGAGCCCAGCAGCTTCCCAGTGCACAGGTCACACCTGTGTCCACACCTAAGCCACAGCAGGGAGGGCAGAAAAGCTCATTTTAGTGATTTCTTCTTTTATTTTAGTGACTTCTTCTCTCGTTTCAGTGATTTCTTCTCTCATTTTAGTGATTTCTTCTCTCGTTTTAGGGATTTCTTCCCTCATTTTAGGGATTTCTTCCCTCATTTTAGGGATTTCTCCTTGAAAGTCCCTCCCCAGCAAAACTTAAAATATCCTGAACTGAAACACTAAAATGATGAAAACTCAAAACAGCAAACCAAAATTAACACAGAGTGTTTTTGTGTGATTTCTTCTCTCATTTTAGGGATTTCTCCCTGGAAGTCCCTCCCCAGCAAAAGTTACACCAGTAAAAAAAAAAAAAAAATCCTGAACTAAAACATTAAATGATGAAAACTCAAAACAGCAAACCTAAATTATCACAAAGTTTTTTTGCTGCAGAAAAGATTTTTTCTTCCTGCTGATTTTACAGGAAAGCTCTCCCCCGTGAGTAAAACCCCAAACATTTCATTGGGTTCTTTTTTTTTTTTTTTTGAGTGGGATTTTGAAACTTTTCATTTCTGCAGCATTATTAGATGGCTGCTGCCACTATTTAAGGTACCCATGTGTAAAAATCAGTCAGCTTGCAAAACCAGACAGAAACTCACTGCACTTCCAGGGAAAACTCACACCGTGTTCTGTGGGAGAAGCCAAATAAAACCAAGGGAGGGGAAAAAAAAAAAAAAGTGAATTTTATCCTCGGGATGCAGCATAATAAAAGATGTAATAAACCAGAACTAGCTCAGCCCTAGAGCTAGGAAGGATTTCCAAAGATTGTTTAATTGATTTTTCTTCTATTAAAATGCAGATCACACCGTCTGGGGTTCGGGAACTCAGACACGCCTTTGTGTCCACTCCGCTCCATGGAGTCCCCGTCTGCAACCCGCACAATGCCCACCTCAGCCAGCCTCAAAGACATGCTGTTCCTTTTTTGTCTGGGCCTCTGGGGGCTGAGACAGGGGAAGGAAAGGCAAATCCTCCCCGCTGCCCCCGGAGCTGATGTTTGCAGTCACGATAATCCGCCCGCGACGGGAGCCGGAGCGTCCAGAGCGGCGTGGGTCAGTGCTCAAAACATCCCAAATTCTGTGTTTGGCACACTCAAAACATCCCAAATTCTGTTTGGTACACTCAGAACATCCCAAATTCTGTGTGTTACCCACTCAAAACAACCCAAATTCTGTGTTTGGTACACTCAAAATATCCCAAATTCTGTGTTTGGTACACTCAGAACATCCCAAATTCTGTGTTTGGTACACTCAAAACATCCCAAATTCTGTTTGGTACACTCAAAATATCCCAAATTCTGTGTTTGGTACACTCAAAATATCCCAAATTCTGTGTTTGGTACACTCAAAATATCCCAAATTCTGTGCTTGGTACGCTCAAAACATCCCAAATTCTGTGTTTGGTACATTCAAAATATCCCAAATTCTGTGTGTTATCCAAACATCCCCAATTCTGAGTTTTATCCAAACAACCCAAACTCAGAGCTTTACTCACTCAAAACATCCCAAATTCTGTGTTATACACTCAAAAAACCTCCAAATTCTGTGTTTTGTACACTCAAAACATCCCAAATTCTGTGTGTTACCCACTCAAAACATCCCAAATTCTGTGATTTACCCACTCAAAATACTCCAAATTCTGAGCTTCATCCACTCAAAACAGCCCAAATTCTGTGTGTTATCCATTAAAAACATCCCAAATTCTGTGTTTCCCCAAATTCTGAGTTTTTTCCAAACACCCTCAACTCTGAGCTTTATCCACTCAAAACATCCCCCAAGCCCCTAAAAATTGAATTTTAAATGGAGAGGATGACTTCATCCATCAGCCACACAGCTGAGCAGCCACCAGTGCCTTGAGCTGCTTCTATTTAGATTTGATTTTTTTTTTTTTAAGCAACAGCACAACACCCACCACTCCTCCTGCTCCAAAAACACCCTTTTGTCTGTCTCCTCTAAAATAAAAGCAGCTATTTACAATAGCTGGCACTACAACAGCAAGAACAAACCAAATCAGTGAGCCTCAATTCTGATTTTTAGCAATGTCCTGTATTTTTTCCCCCCATCCACAACCTGTATATTCCCCCAAACTGACCCAAACTTAAATTTATTCATTCCCAAAAAGCTCTTGGAGGTAAAGGTTTTGTCTTCTCCTACCAGCCAACACATTAGGCAGCTGGACATTAGTTGGCTGTAATTGATTAGAGTTTGTGATTTAATTTAAAAGCTTTTGAAAGAAGATATTAATCTCAGAGCTTTGAAGGGGAGAGAGACGTGGTGGGGAGAAAAATAGATTTAATTCCCTGGGCAACTGTACTAAAAGGTACCATGGAATTCCCAGCAGCTTTGCCACAAACCCCATCCAGGAGTGACAAAGAAGTGGGATAATGTGGCAGCACCATCCCTGTAAAAAGTGGTTTTACAGCCAAAAAAACCCCTTAATTCCATCCAAAAGAGCAGAATTCCTTCTTCTTGCCTCATTTGTGGGACGTCAGCCTCACACAGATGAACTCCTGGGCACAGGGTGGGGATTTTGGGGTGTCCTGGACTGGATGATTCCCTCCCAGGATATTCCAGGATTTCAGGAATGTGCCCAGGCAGATACAGAGCTACAAGTGGCACAAACTTGATTTGTCTGAGCAGGGAGGACCTGCAGGAAAAGCATTTCCCCAGAAGCTCTCCTGTCCCAAAAGCCAAGCAGAGAAGGGGAGATCCAGGGGGAGAAAAGAGGCAGCTCTGCCTCGGAATCAGATTCCTGACACTCAGATAACTCCACAAAACCTCCAGCTGGAAATCTCCTCTCAAAGATAAGGCTCGGTTTAAAGGTGAACCAACTGGCCCAGCTTCAAGTCAGAACTGAGAGAAAAACATCCAGATTCCTCTGAGTTGGTTTGTTTATTTTGAATTCTCCAAGGCAGAGGAAGATTTTCAAGCTCCCTGCCCCATTTAAAACCATCCAAAGCTGGGAATTCCTTACTTGCCTCAGCTACTTTAACTCAATCTCATTAAACTCCACCAGCTAAGGGATTGTTTTCTGAGCAGGGAATCAAACATTATCCAGCTGACCATCTGGATATCTGCACTGAGCTCTGTTAATAAACTGGCAAGAAGTTGGAAGTGATAAAAAAGAGCTGAAACCTCCAATTTGTAGTGATCTGACCTCTGCTTTGACTTCCTAAGAGGAGAATTCAGGGATTTTTACCTGCACTGCAATCCAGCTGGCGTTCACAGCGTGTTCTCCAAACGGCCCAAAACCTGCAAGAGAAGAAAAATTCACAGATTTGACTCAACTTGAAGTTGCAAAAAGGTTTGGGCTCTCCTGGTTTAGTTCTGAAAAAAAACCAAACACTTCTATCACTCAATCCTTATTTCTTTACACTTGAGTATCAAACAAGACACCTGCACTAAAATATTTCAACTACAGCCTCGTACATTGAAGGAAAACAATAACTTGCTTGAAAATAAATTTGTTTTTTTTTTATTTGGGGAGAAGAATTTTCCTTCCTGCCCAGGTTAGAAAAACTTGTTATTACCAGCTAACTCGCCCGATGTCACGGAATTAGAATCATGATTGGATTTTCTATTCCTGATTGCTTCAGCCCACAGCAGATGCTTCCACAAGCCTGCCTCAAATGTTCCTTCTCCACTCAGGGTCTTCTCCAGGATCTTTGTTAGCATTAATTACACCTCACAAGGAAATAAACAGAGCTGTTGACAACCCACCTACACCACAGCAAAGGCTACCAGGGCGTTATCAAAAATACTTCCTTCAGCACCTCTAAATCCCTAATGAATAACTTTGGAGTTAACTGGTAATCCATAACTTCTTTTTTTTTTTTTTTTTTTTTTTTCCTGAGCAAGCACACAAAGGTTGGGCAATTTATCTGGGCGTAACGTCGATATGCTTTAATTTAAAATGTCAGCGTTGCCCTCCGAGCCTGGTGCAATTAGGAGACATAAATTCTGCAAGGATCTGAGAGGGACCACAAATATCAGATGACACCTTAATGGAAATGTTGGATTTGCCCTGCCCAGCCAGGCTGAGGTGATGCTGCACAGGAGGAATTTCCCAAGCGTGGGCTCGTCCACGCCCGTGGATCTCAACCCAGCGTTGCCAGCTCGGCCAAAATAAATATTCCCACAAAATCAAAAATGTTGGGGGTGTCTTCCTGCGAGCAGAACTGCAGGGGTGTGAGACAAACTATGGCATGAGGCAAATTAATGCTTTCCCAGCTGTTTCTGCAAGTCCCACACGATTCTCTGGAAGCAAACATTGAGACCTGCTAAGTTTAACTCCTAAATAAAGCGTGACAATCCTATGAAAGAAATTAAATCCATATTTTAACCACTCAGCCACAGAAAGGCTGAAATCCTACAGGTGCCCAAGCACAGGGCACGATTCCCTGGCTCCAAATCCCAAACTGGCACAAACACAGCTGGGCTCGTGGCTGCTCTGACTCATCTCCTGCCCAGATCCCTGGTGTTATCCCTTCCTGGGAGCATCAGGAACTTTGTGGGCAGCCCCCGACCCCACGGAGCACAGCACATCCACCACGGGGCCCTCCAAGGCTCATTAGCAGTAAACCAGCTGCAGGGATCGTGATGGGATTATCTCCTTAACGAGTTCTAAAAAAGAAATTGTGCACAAATAACGCTTATCCTGATCCAGCACAAGCTCGGAACCCACTGGGAACACGACACCATCCCCAGTTTTGAAGGGAATTCAGCGTGACATCGATGACATTATCAAACAGGGGCAGAGCTGACAAGGCAACCACTGCATTTTGCAAGCAGACTTCCCTGAGAGAAAAAAAAAAAATAAATAAAGGGGGGAAAAAAAAGAGCGTGGAGGAGCCTTGCGAGCAGCAGAACGTTTCCTGACGCAAGTTTTCTGTTTAGTCACCGCCGCTCCACGCTGGATTTGGGGTTGGGAGAGGCAGGATTTGCCACCTGCTCCTCAGCTCCCCACAACTGCTCCCTGCCAAAGGCACTTTCGCCTGTGATTACAGCCCCTGCTATTCAAACAGCCTCAACTTCAGCTGCTGGGGGGGTGAGATCTGAATAGTTTGGGCGAGTTCCCCATTTGTCACAGGACTGCCTCACCCACAAATCACCCCGAGCTGCCTTTGTACCCCGGGAGGAGGCTGACAGCGCCGGGGCCTCTCGCTCATTCTTCCCCCAGGCGCTGCTGGGGCTGCTTTGGGGAGCAGCTCCCACACCTTGGGGGTTCAGGGTGGGGTGGTCAGCAGGGAATTCCCCTCTCCTTGCGCCCCAAATTGGTTTTCCTGCTCTTTGGGAGGCTTGATTCCCTCATTTCAGTGAATGGCAAAGCGTTGGGATGGGGTCACGGATGGAAAAAGGGGATCTGAGTGGACGCTGGTTGGATAAGCGATAGGAAATTCCCTCATTACTGTATTCCCTCATTACTGTATTCCCTCAGCTCTGACGCCCCTGACCCACAGCAGTCCAGCCCCAAAACCCTCCAGACTCTGCCCTTCACCCCATTTATCACCCCACAAAGGGGACAGCCCCTCAAAACAGCCCCCTTCCCTCGGATGGGACAGCACACCCCCCTGCCTCCTCAGGGAAGGGGTCCCCCACTTATCCCCCCAGAATCTCAGGGAAGGGATCCTCCACTGCCATGTGATGAAGGGGTCCCCAAAATTACCCCTCTCCCCCAGACTCCTCATCGCAGAGAAGGGGTACACTCCAAGCCCCCCATCACTTCGGGAAGGAGTCTTACACCTACCCCCGGCCTCTTGCAGTCAGGAAAAAGGTGTCCAGAGCTGTTCTGCCCACGACAGAGCCGGGGTGCCCCACCTGCACCCCTCAGATCTCCCCTTCCCTCAGAGCTGCCCCTCACCTCAGGGAAGGGTTCCCTCAAACCGCCCCCCCCCCCAATCCCCTCACAGGGAAGGGCTCCCTCATCTCATCCCCCCTCACCCGCGCCGTACCCGTCACCACCACCGCCCGCCGCGGCTTCTCCATCGCGGCTCCGTCCTGTCCCGTCCCGTCCCGTCGCTCCCGTCCCGCCGCCGCCGCCGCCCCGCACTGAGCGCGGCCCCGCCCCGCGCCGCCCGCCCCGCCCCTCCCGGACCCGCCGCTTCCGCCGCGGCGGCGGAAGTCCCGCAGCGGGACGGCCTGGAGCCCTTCACCCCGTACCGATCACCGGGAGCTCCCGTGCGCCGCGCAGCCCGAAGGGATCCCGCTCGCCCGCCACAGCGCGGGACCCCGGGGGGGTTGGTTAAATAAAACGCTCACCTTGAGCCTCCTGGGGGTTCCCTGCTCGGCTGTGCGGGAGCACGAAGCAAAGCCGCGGTGCCGGGAGCTGCGGAGCGCGTCTCGTCCCATCCCGGCGCGTCCCGTCCCGGGCGGTGCCGCCGCAAAGGCGCGGACCGAGCGGCGCGGCGCGGCCGGGCCGCGATCCGCGCTCTGATTGGTCGGTACAGGACCGCGCCGCGCTCTGATTGGCTGCGGCGGGACCGCGCTGCGCTCTGATTGGCCCCGCGCGGAGCCGGGGGCGGTTTGAGCGGCAGCGCCCGGCGCGGCGGCGGCTCCCGGCTCCGGCACGATGGTGAGCGGCGGCAGCGGGGCTGGGGAGCGGGGAACCGGGAACCGCGCTCGGGAGGAGGCTGGGGCGGAGGGCCTGGCTCGTGCCTTCCCCCCCGCCTGGGATGGCGTGCCCGGTGCCCCGCTCGGTGCCCCGCCCGGTGTCCCGTTGTCGGTCGGTGCCTGAGGCCTTTCTCCTCTCTTCCCCTCGCAGCTGCCCCTGTCTTTGCTGAAGACGGCGCAGAACCACCCCATGGTGAGTACCGGCCGCGCGGCCCTGCCCCGTTCCCCTCTCCGGTACCGTGTGGTGGCACCGGGCACGTCCCGGTACCGTGTGGGTGACACCGGGCACGTCCCGGTACCGGCGCTGGGCCGGCGCCCCGTGACTGCTGTTGTCTCGCAGCTGGTGGAGCTGAAGAACGGGGAGACGTACAACGGGCACCTGGTGAGCTGCGACAACTGGATGAACATCAACCTGCGGGAGGTGATCTGCACATCGCGGGTAAGGCCGGAGCACCGGGCACCGGGCGGGGTCAGTCACGGCACTGACCGACAACCGGCACCGGGCGGGGTCACCCACCCTGGCATGGGGCAGTGGTCACCACACATTGTGTCCACAGGGAACAGACAGGTCACTGTCACCCCAAATAGTGTCCCCAAATGTTCCCTAGCTCTGTCCCTGCAGCCAGGCTGGCTCTGCTGTAGGTCACATCGCTCCTATGGAAGCGTGACCTCTGCCTGAAATGTGGATTTAATGTAATTATTAGTGATGTCCATGTAATTATTGATAATGTCCATAATGAAGGAGCAGCATTGTGTATGGGTGAAGGTGAATTTCTGCTCAGGATGAGGGGCTGGGGTCCCTCACCCCCCTGAGCCCTGCGTGCTGTGATGCTGATTCAGGTTTCCCAAAAAACCAGAGCCTTTACCTGTCCCAAGCAGCCTCAAACACCAAAATCTCTTTTATTCCCTGCCTGTCTGTTCTCTCCACATCCACCTGAGTTCACCCACTGAGGTTGTCTGGGACCTTTGCCCTTGGCCAAAGTGGCTCCAGGAGATTGGGATCTGTGTTTTGGGCTTTGATCTCCCTCAGAAATGTCTGGTCTCGTCCCTGTGGGAAGCACAGATGGATGGAAATCCAGCTGTTGTTGTGCTTTCCCAGCCCTGAAATGTCAGAACTCCATGGGAGAGGCTGACAGGGATCCTTGTTCTTCCAAAAATCTCCCTGCAAACCCCCCAGTTCCTGTTTTTTGGAGTCGTGTTGCTGGGGCACATCAGTGTGAGAGAGGAGACACCCTGAGTGAGGCTTGGGAGGGAATTTTGGGGTGGAATTTTGGAATTTGTGGCTGAATCATGGTGGGACAAGGAACTGCTGTTGAATTTAGTGGGATGGGAACTCAGAGGAGGTGACAACAAAGCTTTACCCGTGCCCAGGACACGGGGCATGATTCACTTCTCCTTGGAAATTTGCTTCCAAAGGCTCAGTGCTCTGCCTGGGAAGAGCAGCAGCTCAGGTTTTATTCCCTCTGGGTGATCTGGAGGCATTCCCCAGAAGGACATGGAATCTAAGGTGATCAGAGGGATGGAACAACTCTGCTGTGGGAGAAGGCTGGGAGGGTTGGGATTATTCAGCCTGGGGTCACCTAATTGTGGCCTTCCAGTGCCTGAAGGGGCTGACAAAAACATGGAGAGAAACTTTGGATGAGGGATAGAGTGACAGGACACAGGGAGTGGCTTCAAACTGGCAGAGAGAGCAGGGTTAGGTGGGATTTTGGGAAGGAATTCCTCCCTGTGAAGGTGGTGAGGGTTTGGGATGAGATTCCCAGAGAAGCTGTGGCTGCCCCATCCCTGTCCAGGCTGGAACAACCTGAGGCAGTGGAAGGTGTGGGATTGGACAATCTCTTAGTCCCTTCCAACCCAAACCATTCCACAATTCCACCAATCTAAGACCTGGAGAGCAGCCTCAACCGCCTTCCAACACCCCCAAAATCCCAGGTGAAGGTGGAATCTGCTGGGCTGGACTGGTGGCACTGGTGGCCACTAGATGGCACGGGACAACGAGCCTGGAGCTGCTTGTTTACTCGGGGGAGGAGGAACGAGGAAGCAGCAGAGTCTGGAGCTCCATCCCTTCCTGCATCCCGAGCCAAGGAGAGCAGCCAGGCACATCCAAGGCAGGGTGGGGTTTGCTGGGTGTCTCTTGGAAGGGAATTGTTGCTCCTCTGCCTCGTCCTGGGCTTGCCCGTGCAGGCAGAGCTGCCCCAAATAACTCCCAGGAGAGCAGGAACGGGCTGTGCTGCTCTCAGCTCCTCTCCTGGGACACAGCAGGCGTCTGCTCCACATGAGGGTGGCTGGGCTGGAGCCATCCCAGCTGCAGCCAGGCCCTGCTGGAGCCGGGACGAGGCGGGTCCCAGTCCCTCCTCCCAGTTACATCATGGCCAGGGAGTTGTTGTTCAGCTCTGGGTTTTTATTCTCACAACCACTCGCTGAAATGCTGCTGGGCTGAGTGCTGGGGAAGGCCATGGTATCTCAGGAAAATGCTGAAACTGAGCCCTGGGGAAGGCCATGGTATCCCAGGAAAATCCTGAAACTGAGCCCTGGGGAAGGCCATGGTATCCCAGGAAAACCCTAAAACTGAGCCCTGGGGAAGGTCATGGTATCCCAGGAAAACCCTGAAACTGAGTCCTGGGGAAGGCCATGGTATCCCAGAAAAACCCTGAAACTGAGTCCTAGGGAATCCCAGGAAAACCCTGAAACTGAGCCCTGAGGAATTCCATGGTATCCCAGAAAAACCCTGAAATTGGGTCCAAGGGAAAACCCTGAAACTGGGTTCTAGAGAATCCTAGGAAAACCCTGAAACTGAGTCCTAGGGAATCCCAGGAAAACCCTGAAACTGAATCCTGAGGAATTCCATGGTATCCCAGAAAAACCCTGAAATTGGGTCCAAGGGAAAACCCTGAAACTGAGTCTTAGGGAAGCCCACAGTATCCCAGGAAAACCGTGAAACTGAGTCCTAGGGAAGGCCGTGGTATCTCAGGAAAATGCTGAAACTGGGTCCTAGGGAAAACCCTGAAACTGAGTCCTAGGGAAGGACATGGTATCCCAGAAAAACCCTGAAACTGAGTCCTAGGGAATCCCAGGAAAACCCTGAAACTGAATCCTAGGGAAGGCCATGGTATCTCAGGAAAATGCTGAAACTGTGTCCTAGGGAAAACCCTGAAACTGAGTCCTGGGGAAGCCCACAGTATCCCAGGAAAACCCTGAAACTGAGTCCTAGGGAAGGACATGGTATCCCAGAAAAACCCTGAAATTGGGTCCTGGGGAAACCCATGATATCCCAGGAAGACCCTGAAACTGCTGCTCTGAAACTGGGCCACCTGAAGAAATTTTTTAAAATTTATTTTTAATAAATGCATAATATATGAGCTCCTTATTTCCCTCAGCTGCTCTGGAGGCTCACATCCCACAGCCAGCTGGCTGCAGAGCTGCCTCACTGCTCCCTCCACACCCCAGAGGAGTGAAGGAGTGGGGTGACTCCCAGCTGGAGAAGAATCCTGGCCACAGCTGCTTTTTTCTTACCAGAATTGGGTGTTCACCACCATTTTAACTCGTGTCTCTTGCCCCACTTTCAATTCCCTTCTCGTGCAAGGAGGGAAGAAGGGCTTTGCTTCCTCACCCTCTTCTTCTGACATTTTCTGCCAGTTTGAAGGAGCTGTGGAACAAATTGAAACTACAGTTTTTTTATGGGGCTCTGTGTTTTGAGGAGTTAAATCCCCCCTTTTTCACAGCTGGTTACAAATAAAACTCCCAGCAACGACACCTGGAGCTCTCTCCCTCTCCTCAAAAGCCCTAAAAGTGACCCAAAAACGCCAGGTTTTGCTCGTGGCCTCATGTGTTGCTCCCCAACAGGACGGGGACAAGTTCTGGAGGATGCCAGAGTGCTACATCCGTGGCAGCACCATCAAATACCTGCGGATCCCTGACGAAATCATTGACATGGTGAAGGAGGAGGTGGTGTCCAAGGGCAGAGGCCGTGGTGGGATGCAGCAGCAGAAGCAGCAGAAGGGCCGTGGGGTTGGAGGAGCTGGACGAGGTAAAAAAATCTTTTTTTTCCCCCCCCCCAAGCTTGGAGAGGGGAGGAGTGGGATCCCTGCTTTTAAAATCTCCCTTTTTGTGCAAGGACCAGCTGTGTTTTAAAGGCAGGGCTGTGTCTGGGAGAAGCTGGGGCTGCTGCTGAGCAGGATCCAGTCGAGCGAGTGCATAAGGCAGCCCCTGCCAAGGAACAGGGAGGATTGGTGCCAGGGATGGGCCTCCCTCCTTCCTGGGGTTGGGCAGCAGCTTAAGAAAGTCTGAACTTGACTGTTTCAGCTCCTCCTGGCTCGTTGAGGAGCGTGGCCCTGCAGAACTGTAGCTTAGCAAGGCCAGGGGAAAAAAAAAAAAAGGTAGTTCTGGGTGAAAATTGTGAAAATAAACCACTGCCCATGGCAGTGAGAGAAAAAAATCATCTTCTTCCCCTTTAAAATGGGACTTTGGATTTCCTGATTTGTTAACATATTTATATTAAAAAAAAAAAAAAAAAATAAAAAAAACAAAAATATTTG
>JAOTQP010001122.1:4301295-4313235 GCA_026413545.1 Cichladusa arquata
GTTTTTCAACATGTTTTTCCCAATAACGCCTGGAATTTGGACAGCCTTGGATCAGCTGAGCCCCCCTCTGCAGCCCCCCGGGATCCCCACACTGCTGAATAAAGAAGCTGCTGCCCTGCCTCTGGTTTCCCGTCTGCCATGTGCTCTGCAGCCTGCCCGGGGAAAACCCCCGCTCCCGGGGGAGGCCCCGGCGGCTTTTGGGGTCCCCCGGGCCGGGCTGGGAGCCCCGGGGGTGTTCCCGGGCCGGCGGGGTGGGTGCGGGGTGCGCGGCGGTGATGCCCGGGATGGGGGGGAGCCGGGCAGCCCCCCCGGCGAGGTGGGATGGGAGGGAGCGAGCGGCCAGGCACGCACATCGCCTTCCTTCTGCTCCGCTGCACTCGGCCGGGGCCGCGCTCGCCGCGAGGACCGGGCACCGGTAAGGGGCTGCGGGCGGTGCCGGCGGGGCTGGCGGCAGCGGGGACCCCCGTGCCGGGCATCGGCAGCTCCTGGGATTGGGATGAGGCGGCTCCCAGTGCTGGGAAATCCCGGGGGGCTCGGTGCTGGGTGTAGCCGTGCGCCCCGGTGCGCTCCGGTTCGCGGGGATGGTGGGCGGCAGGTGTCCGGCGTGGAGCATTAACGTGGCACCGGTGGGGTCGCGACTTGGTGGGTGCCGAGGGCCTGGGGTCACCCCCCGTGGCCTCAGATCCACGTCCCTGTCCCCACCCAGCCCACGGGAGCACCGGGAGCGGGCAGGGGGGCCCCGAAACCCGAAGTCGGGGCTGAGACCATAAATCAAAGTGGGTGGGGAGGAGCCCGCGTGTCCCGGCCCCGGGGTGTCCCCGGGGTGTCCCCAGCCGTGGGAGGGGGATCCCCGCCGGAGAGCCCCTCCCGGCCGCGGCTCCCGGAGCTCCCCCCGCAGGGACGGCGATGAGACGGAGCCGGACAGCGCTGTCCTTCCTCGGCGCGGAGGTGAGACCGGCACCGGGGGCTACCGGGGGTGGCGAGGGGTGTCCCGGGGGGCGAGGGGTGTCCCCAGTATGAGCGTCCCAGCGCCGGGCCCCCGGGCAGCAATAACCGGGCTGGCGGCGCTGAGAGGGAGTTAATTATCCCCTTAATGGGCGGTTAATTATTATTCACCTCTGCGTAATTGGCTCGCCGGCTCCGGGGGTTTTTCCGGTGGGGTCCCGGGGGAAGTCAGGGGGTTCCTCTCCGGTGGCGGCGGAAGGAGGAGGAGGAGGAGGAGGACGGGGGGAATCCCGGTGGCTCGGTGCGCTGCGGGCGGAGCCGCTACCGGTGCAGCTGCTGCGCCTTTCCCCGTGCCCCCCTCTCCCCGGTAACACCTCGGTAACACCCCGGTGCCCCCGGCTGCAGCGCCGCACCGTGTCCGGCAGGGGGCGCCAGCGCGCTACCGGCGCTCGGTACCGGCGGGAGCGGGCGGGGGGCGCTGCCCGGGCGGGACCCTCGCACCGGGACCAGCCGGGAGCCCCCGGGGCCGCTCCCCGCGCCCCTCACCGCCGCTCCGTTTCCCGGCAGCGCTGCCGCGATCCCTCCGAGGCCGCCCCGTCGGGCCCGGGCCCGGGAGCGGCGGTGGGCGCCGTGCGCCGGCGTTTCTCCGGGACCCCGTTGCTGCCCCCTCTGGGCTGCCGGTTGGCGGAGGCGGCCCGTGCCCCCGAGCCCGAGGCTGCCCGGGTGGTGTTCACTATCGAGGAGAGCGGCCCGAGCAGCGGCGATGAGTCCGAGCCCCCCCGGTAAGGGCAGGACGGGGAGCGGGGAGGCGATGCCCCGGTGGCACCGGGAAGGGGTCACCGGGCAGGGCACGGCCGGCGGGGACGCTCCCGGCTTCAGCACCGGCGGCCGGACAGCGGCAGCGGGGCAGAGCACCCGGAGGGTTGGGGACAAACCCCTCTGTCACCGGCGGCGCTGTTCCAGCCCCGGGATGTCCGTTCTGATCACCGTCTGTCCCTGTCACCGCCCCCAACACTCCTGTCCCCCACTGTCCCCACCACACCGTCCCTGTCACCCCCATCTCCCTTTTTCCCATCCCTGTCCTCACCCTCCTCACCCCCTCCTTGTCCCCATCCCGTGGCCCAGCCAGAGCCACCGCAGGGCTGGCCTGGCCCTGCCCGAGGTGACCTCGGTCCCTCCCGCAGTGGCTCGGGCCCAGCTGTGCTGCTGCAGGGCTATTTTTGGGCCGTTCCCCCTGTCCCGTGCCTCTCCCAGCCCGGCTTGTGGGGACAGCAAGGAGCTGGCACAGCCGAGGGACGCGGCTCTGGTGTCACTTGTCCTCCACCCCTGCACAGACACGTGGGGACAGTGACACTCCGATAAGGACTGGCTGTCCTGTGGCCAGCCCAGCCCCTGGTGCCCCCAGCACAGGGGGCTCTTCCCTCTCTCCCACATCCC
Organism: Cichladusa arquata; assembly: GCA_026413545.1. Classification (NCBI taxonomy): domain Eukaryota; kingdom Metazoa; phylum Chordata; class Aves; order Passeriformes; family Muscicapidae; genus Cichladusa; species Cichladusa arquata. Next base: position 4,303,678 of record JAOTQP010001122.1, read on the forward strand.
CTGATGTCCCTCTGTCCCAGCGTCCCTCTGCCCTGATGTCCCCACCCTCGTGCTTGCAGTCCCTTGAAAGCAAAGGTGACCCCTCCAGGACCCCCATCCGGTGGGTTTTGGGATCCCTGCTGGTGCTGTCGTGACAGGGGGGACCCTGTGGCTGTCCCTTCTGGCTCCCTGCCAGCTGCTGGGTATTCTTGTGGCCATCAGGAACAGCAGGTAGCCACATCCTGCTGCATCAGGCACCGGCCAGGTGCTAGCTCCCACGGTCAGGCCAGTGGGTCCCCCACAGTGTCACTGTCACCAGCTGGACCTCACCCTGCTGCTCCCTGTTCTGCTCGGGAGTGGCTCCAGGAGGGGCTGGGGCACGGTGTGGGGTGGGTTTGGCTCTCACAGGTCCCTCAGTGACACCATGGCACAGCCACACCGCGTGTCCAGAATGCTTCAGACTCAGCTGTGTCCCTTGTTGTCACCATGGCACAGCCACACTGCATGTCCAGGATGGTCCAGACTCAGTTTTGTCCCTTGTTGTCACCATGGCAAAGCCACACCGCGTGTCCAGGATGCTCCATGCTCAGCTGTGTCCCCAAGTGTCACCATGGCACAGCCCCACTGCGTGTCCAGAATGCTTCAGACTCAATTGTGTCCCTTGTTGTCACCATGGCACAGCCACACCGCGTGTCCAGGATGCTCCAAGCTCAGCTGTGTCCCTCCGTGGCACCGTGGCACGTTCTCTCTGTATGTCCGGGTCCCTGGGGGCTTCGTGGGGCGTTTTTCCGTGTGTCCAGGCAGAGCACCCCTGCCCTTTCGGGAGCAGCTGCCGCCTCGGGGACAGCAGGGTGGCCGGTGGCACCGGGCCAGCGAGGGGCCACGTGCCCGGGCCTCCAGGCACACCGGGGGGGGACCCGCTCCCTGCGCCGGCTGCCGGAGCCAGACAGTTGTTTAATTTCCCAGGCGCAGGGCGGGAGGGGGATGGAAAGTTTCCCGGCGGGGCTGCCGGGGCCGGGACGGCCGCACGCTTCCTGCTCCGCACCGGGGCCAGCGGGGCCTCGCCGCCCGCCCGGGGGTCCCTGAGCCGGGCCATGCTGCCCACCCCGCACTGCTCGCCGGGGGCTTCTCCGGCCACGTCCCCTCGCGGTTCCCCCCGCAATTCCCCCGTCTTCTTCAGGAAGCTCCTGATGAACCAGAGCATCCGCCTGCAGCGGCGCTTCACCGTGGCGCATCCCCTCTGGTAAGGGGGGGACGCTGGCGGGTCCCCGCGCGGGGGTGGCACCAGGCTGTGCTGCCGGGGATGGGGGCAGCGGCTCCCCCCAGAGTTGTGCGCCAGCGGGGATGCGGGGGACGAGCAGGGGACAGCGGGTGTCCCCCACATGGTCAGGGGCTGAGCCGGGCGGGGGGAGGCGCCGGACGAGCGGGGCTGAGCACGGACGCGCTCATGGCAGCGATGGCCAGGCGGGGACCCGCGGAGGGGTGGCCCGGTGGGCACGGAGAGAGGCTTTGCCCTCCAAATCAAGGCACCAACCCACCCCCCGCGGCTCCTCCCTGCCCTCCCCACCTCGGAGCTCTGGGGGGATGTTTTTGGGGCGCCGGGCCCACCTGCGCGGGCGCCGTGGGGCTCAGCACATCCCTCCTCAGCAGCGACAGCATCTATTTATAGCGGCCCCCGGCCCCCCCCGCCACGGACACCGCTCGGAGGTCATTAACGCTGAAACGAGGAGGGTTAATTGGGCACCAACCCCGCGGCGGGGGCTCGTGTCCCCCGGGGCTGTCCCCTGCGGTGGCAGCGGGGTCAGGGGTGGTGGCACGGGGCCGGGAACAGACGCGGGCATCACCCCGCGGGGCCGTCGGAGGGACAATGCGGCTTTGTGTCGCCGGTACCATCGGGGATGGGAAGGCGAGGCAGGAAAACAAGGGGCTGCGGGATGGCATGACGCGGTGCCGGCTGGCACTGCCACTGCCGGGCACGGCCGTGCCACAGCCGCCGCGGCTGCCGCAGCGGGACGATGCTGCCGGGCAGCCGCTGCCCGTCCCGGAGGCACTCCTGCATCGGGTAGGTGCTGGGCTCCCGCTGGGGGCACGGTGGCCTCAGTGGCATCTGCGCTTTCTTTCCCCCGTGCTCTGGGGTGGCTTGTCGCCGTCCCCATGGCGGTGGCGGCTGCGGGAGGGGACAGGCGCTGGTGGCCCTCGCTGTGTCCCTGTTGCGTGCAGCCTTTCCCATGACCCCGCGGCCGGCAGTGCAGCAGGGTGGGTGAGGCGGCCGCGGCCAGCTTGGGGACACTGCAGGGTCACCATGGCTGTCCCCTGTCCCCCCTGGATGTACGCGGCTGCCAGGTGGCTCCGGTTGGGGTCCCCCTGGGCTGTCGCCAGCGTCTCCCCAGGGGCCAGGGCTTGGCTTCTGCATCGGTTTCTGTCCTTCGATGTCCCCTGGCTCTGTGCCGTGGCTCGGATATCGTCCCTTCCATGGGACACAGCACCTCCCGACGGGGCTGATGGAGGCTTTGGGGCTTTGGAGGACTTGGGACCGTGGTGCTGGTGACAGGTAGGGGGAGGGACAGGCAGGAGCCAGCCCTTCCTGGGCTCTCTGGAGCTGGGAGCTTCAGGGCAGTGGGTCCTGTCCCACCTGGGTGACATGGGACAGCCTGGCTCTGCTGGTCAGTGTCCCAAATCCCAGACCCCACTGTGCCAGCAGGGAGCTGAGATGGTCGATGTGCACCTAGCAGCAGGTGGAGGAGCCAGCAGGGCCGGACTGGGCACCAATGTCACCGCAGGGTCACCAAGCCACCGTGCGCTGGGCAGAGCGAGACGGAGGCACAGAGAACCCGAGAAACCTGGCAGCATCCCCTGGGCCGAGGTCCCTGTGCCACCGCGCCCCGTGCCAGCCTTGTCCCCTCTCCCTTCACAGCTTTGACTTGGAGAATGGCCCCCCCGGGCGGGGCGCGCTGGACCCCCAGGCCAGCCCGGGCGCGGGGCTGGTCCTGCAGGGCACCTTCTCGCACGGCCAGCGCCGCGAGTCCTTCCTGTACCGCTCCGACAGCGACTACGACCTGTCCCCAAAAGCCATGTCCCGCAACTCCTCCAGCGCCAGCGACCTGTGAGTGTCCCCCAGCCCGCATCCCCTGGGACCCCCCTCCCCTCCCCTGGCCGAGCCTCACGCTCCCTGTGCTCCCGCAGGCATGGAGAAGACATGATCGTCACACCCTTTGCCCAGGTAGGTGCCACCGCTGTGCCCCGCCCGCGAGGGGACACGGCCTGAGCCCAGCAGCGGGGTGGGGGTCCCGGGGGGCTCCGCCCGAGCCCAGCCCCCTCTCGCCCCCCAGGTCCTGGCCAGCCTCCGCACCATCCGCAGCAACCTGACCCACCTGCAGGACCGCGCTGGCATCAAGTGAGTGTGCGGGGAGTGGGAGGGCGAGGATGGCACCTGAGTGGGGACCCCAACCCATGGCAAGGGGGGGGACACCGCTGCGGGGGTCCCAGCTACTCAGCCCCCTGTGTTTCACAGGCGAGGATCGAGCAGCAGCCTGCCCTCGGGGAGCAAGGCCAGCCTCTCCGGTGAGTGTCGCAGGGACAGCGCTGGGGAGATTTTGGGACGAGCTGGCTGTCCCCGTGTCCCCAGGGTGTGTCCTGCCGTGCCCTGGGGGGTGCAGCAATCCCCCCCGCAAGCCAAGGCAGAGCTGCGGCTTTGCCCTTTCGGGATCCATGTCTGGTTTTCGGCAGCTCCTCCCGCCTGGCCGCCCTTCGCGGCGGTGGAAAAGCTCCCGTTGACGTCAAACCTTCCATTAATAAAACCCCGGCGGTGAGCGGGGCCCCGCGGGAGCCCGGCTGCCCCCGGGGCTGGCTGTCACCCCACGGGGACAGCGTGGCACACCGCGTGCCTGGGCTGCCACGCCATGGGGACAGCGCCCCGCTGCCCGGGGATGCCTGACCCCGACCCCCGCGTCCCCCCGTGCCCCCCGCCACCCCGCTCGGGGGGTGCTGCGACCCTCCGTGCTGGTGAGCCCGCGGGTTTGGAGTGGCACCAGCCCCCCTGTGCCGGGTGGCCGCGCTGCTGGCGGGTCCCTTGCCAAGCTGGCCGGTGCCCCCAGCAGAAGATGCCCACCAGAAACTGTCGCGGGAGACCCTGGAGGAGCTGGATTGGTGCTTGGATCAGCTGGAGACGCTGCAGACCAGGCACTCGGTCAGCGAGATGGCCTCCAACAAGGTAAGGGACCCTGCCACGTCACCCTGGTGGGTATGGGGGACCCCCAGAGCCCCCCAGGATGTCCTGCCAGCCCCCCACACCGCTGACCCTGCCAACCACCCACAGTTCAAGCGGATGCTGAACCGGGAGCTGTCGCACCTCTCGGAGACCAGCCGCTCCGGGAACCAGGTCTCCGAGTACATCTCCAGCACCTTCCTGGGTGAGGACCCCCCCCCAGCCCAGGGTCACCTCCCTGCTGGCAGCAGGGTGGGCTTCGTGTCCCCAGAGAGCTGGGGGATGATGCCAGCTAAGAGTCTCGTTTGCTTCTTGTGGAGGAATGGAACTGGGGGACCAGGGGGGTTTTCCCAAGTGTCCCAGTGGGATTTGCTGCCTTGGAGGTGTCACAGAATTTGTTCTGGCTGGGAGTGCTGGCTCATACTGGTGTGTACTGGTGCACTGGGGCCATCCTTGTGCACCTGGAGGAGTGTCCAGGGATCCCCTGGCAGTGTGTGAGCTGTGGATGGGGGTGAGGTAAAGTGCTGCAGCCCCCCAAATTGTCACAAATTGTGCCTGTCCTCAGCGTGACCTGGGTGGGGATGCTGGCAGTGAAATTTGGGCTCCTGCCCTGCTCACAGCCACCCCGTGTCACCCCAGACAAGCAGCACGAGGTGGAGATCCCCTCAGCACTGACAAAGGACAAGGAGAAGGAGCGGAGGAAGCGCCCCATGTCGCAGATCAGCGGCGTCAGGAAGCTCCCGCACAGCTCCAGGCTGGCGGCCGCCGGCATCCCCCGCTTCGGGGTGCGCACGGAGCACGAGGCGCTGCTGGCCAAGGTCGGTCCTGGCAGGGGTGACCCCCCCGACTGCAGGGTCCCCAGTGCCAGCCCCCCATGGATCTCTGTCCCTCTGGTCCCCAGGAGCTGGAGGACACCAACAAATGGGGGCTGGACGTGTTCAAAGTCGCCGAGTACTCGGGGAACCGCCCGCTGACCGCCATCATGTACAGCATCTTCCAGGTGAGCGTCCCGCCGGGGTGTCCCTGTCCCTGTGCCCGGCTGGGGACACAGGAGCCACCTCCTGCCTCCCTGCAGGAGCGTGACCTGATGAAGACCTTCAGAATCCCCGTCAACACCTTCATCACCTACATGCTGACGCTGGAGGATCACTACCACGCCGACGTGGCGTACCACAACAACCTGCACGCCGCCGACGTGGCGCAGTCCACGCACGTCCTGCTCTCCACACCGGCGCTGGAGGTGATTCCTGGTCACCTGAGGCCACCCAGGTGTGCCTGGTGGGGCTGTAACATGTCCCCAACGGCTTTTCCCACCGTTCCTAGGCTGTCTTCACAGACCTGGAGATCATGGCTGCCATCTTCGCCAGCGCCATCCATGATGTTGATCACCCTGGGGTCTCCAACCAGTTCCTCATCAATACCAGTGAGCTGGGGCGCAGGGAAGGACCTGGGGGATATTGGGGGACCCCAGGAGTCACCCGGGGGTGACCAGTGGCATCTCACAGACTCGGAGCTGGCCCTGATGTACAACGACGCCTCGGTGCTGGAGAATCACCACCTGGCCGTGGGCTTCAAGCTCCTCCAGGAGGAGAACTGCGACATCTTCCAGAACCTGAGCAGGAAGCAGAGGCAGACGCTGCGTAAAATGGTCATCGACATGGTATGGGGGGCTGGGTCACCCCAGGGTGGGCTCTGGGCTGGGGGATCAGGCTGAGACCGGTTCCCACCTCTCCCTGCCCAGGTGTTGGCCACGGACATGTCCAAGCACATGAACCTGCTGGCGGATCTGAAGACCATGGTGGAGACCAAGAAGGTGACCAGCCTGGGGGTGCTGCTGCTGGACAACTACTCCGACCGGATCCAGGTGGGGACACACCTGGGGAATCCTTCCCAGCACTGCACGTGTCCGTCCTGCCTCTGGCCTGCCAGGATCTCCCATTTGGTGCCACCACCCTCCCAAACCCAACTGGGGCAGGCAAGCGAGTTCGTGGCACAGCGTGGGTGGCCCTGAGGGACAGAGGACACAGTGTCCATGCCCACAGGTCCTGCAGAACATGGTGCACTGTGCTGACCTCAGCAACCCCACCAAGCCGCTGGAGCTGTACCGGCAGTGGACCGACCGCATCATGGTGGAGTTCTTCCACCAGGGAGACCGGGAGCGGGAGAAGGGCATGGAGATCAGCCCCATGTGTGACAAGCACACCGCCTCCGTGGAGAAATCCCAGGTGGGGGTGGCAGCCTGGGGACAGGGCTGGGGACACAGCAGGGCTGGGCAGGGGGCTCAGCTCTGCCTCCCCCCAGGTGGGATTCATCGACTTCATCGCCCACCCGCTGTGGGAGACGTGGGCAGACCTCGTGCACCCCGACGCTCAGGAGCTGCTGGACACGCTGGAGGACAACCGGGAATGGTACCAGAGCATGATCCCGCGCAGCCCCTCCCCTCCGCCCCAGGCACCCGCGGCGTCCCCCGCCAACACCGACAAGTTCCAGTTCGAGCTGACGCTGGAGGAGGAGGAGGAGGGTGAGTCGGACACGGAGCTGGAGGGGGCCGAGAGCCCCTTGGATGACGACAACAGCGGCTCCAAGACACCAGGCACGGATGACTCGGAGTGTGCCGACACCAAGGGTCTGTCCCCCGGCCCCGGGGACCGGGACTCGCCTGTGCCCCGCCCCAGCGACGTGGACAACCGGCGGGCGCTGGAGGGGACGCTGCCGAAGGATGGTGGCAGCGGCTGCTCCGTGCCAGGGCCTGCGGGCACCCAGGGGCTGTGCCTGGACACAGAGGGCAACGTCACATTCCTGTCCCTGGGCACGTAGTGGCACCGGGGGTCCCCTGGGTGACCCCCGCTGCTGGGGGACGCGGGGCTCTGCCCTGAGCGGTGCTGGGGACAGTGGGAGCTGGCACTGGGGAGCACCGGCACTGCAGGGACTCGGAGGCTCCCAGGTTGTGTTCCCGTTTGGGAGCTGGGCAGGTCCTGACAGGTACGAGGATGCTGATGGCCTTCACCCTGCTGGGAAAGGTCCCTGTCCCCTTCGGGCACGGCGCGGGGACACCGTGCTCTGGCCCCAGCCCATCCCTGGGGACATCACGCCCCGCAGGGCTGCAGGAAGGAGAATTCCAGCACCTTTCCTTGCAGGACAGCAGCCCCACGGTGGGATGAGGTGGGCAAAGGGTGCTGGTGACACCCCCAGCACGAGGCACCCCCAGGCACCGGCGCACGGCACAGGCACGACTCAGTGGTTTATTTATTTGGGGGATAGGTTCACTTTTTAAAGCCTTTTGTAGCTCACTTTTTACTACGAGCTTCTCCGAGGCTCATACACATTTTTAGGGCGGAAAGATGCGGTTTTTTGGGGGGGAGGAAAGTTGCATTTCTGCTCTGTGATCACTCAAAATACCATTTGTATTTCACATTTCGGACCCTGGCGGGTGCTGTCACCATCCCCCCACCCCTCATCTCCGGTGTCCTGCCTGGGGCAGGGTCCTTTGGGATTCTTCCTTCACCTTCCAGAGATTAAACCCGGTTTGTTCCACCCTAAACATGAGCCTTGTAAGCGCCTCTTTGTGTCACGGGAGCCGCAGCCGATGTCCCCAGGGACCGGCGTGGTTGGTGGCCCCGTCTCCCGCCGGGCACCGGGCAGGGCCTGGCTCTCTGCTGGAACAAAAGCGAGCTCCTCCCTGGAAACGCCGATCCATCACTGGCAAACACGACCTGCTAAGGTAAATATTTAATCGCCGGCTTGGCGCGGTGCGGAGCCCGTTGGCGGCTCTTCCGCATTGCTCCCCACGGTGATTTATCTCCACAAACACGTCCCCACCCGTGGCACTGCCCCGGCACGTGGGGCCCTCGCCCCCTCTGCCCGCCCTGGCGGCAGCAGGGCTTCGGGAGCTGATGGTTCTTTCCCAGCCCAGATGTTTTCCAGGGTTTGGTTGGGAGTGCCGGGTCCTGCGCAGGGTGCTGGTGGCTCTGTGCCATCCCTGGTGGGTGCTGGATGTCCCTGTATCTGCAGATAGGGACTGGCTGAGGCTCTGTGCTCTCAAACTCCTCCAATCCAGACCCAGCCCAGGCTCTGCCAGGCTGGAGTGGGGCAGGAGCTGGTGGAAAAAACCCTTTTCCCCTGTTTCTGGCTGAGGGGCTGCAGCACCAGGAGGGCGCGGGGGCTGTTGGCTGGGGAAGGTGATGGAAAATACCAACAGCAGCCAGGACCATCCCTAATTCTGGTTCCATCCCTGAGCCTGGATCCATCCCTAATTCTGGATCCATCCTTAATTCTGGATCCATCCTAAGGCTGGTTCCATCTCTAAGCCTGGATCCATCCCTAATTCTGGATCCATCCCTGAGCCTGGATTTGTCCTAAAGCTGGTTCCATCCCTAATCCTGGTCCTATCCCTGATTCTAGATCCATCCTACACCTGGTTCCATCCCTAATTCTGGTTCCATCCCTAAGCCTGGATCCATCCCTGACCCCGTGCCCGTCCCCATGGCTGTGTCCATCCCTGCCCCCTGGTCATCCATCCCATGCTGGACTGTCACTGTCACTGTCACTGTCACTGTCACTGTCACTGTCACTGTCACTGTCACTGTCACTGTCACTGCTCAATATCCTCACTGCCCACCCAGAGCCCACCGTGTCGGGCTGTGGGTGTGGGATGAACCTGGGCAGGAGCAAAGAGCTGCACCGGGCAGAGGGCACGGAGCCCCCGGCAGGGGCGGGGCAGGGCAGGGCCCGGGAGGCTCCCGGGGCCCCGGGGCAGCGCAGGGCAGGCCCGGGCAGGGCAGGGCGGCGCCGCTGCCCTCAGGCCGCCATATGCTGCCGGCCCTAATCCCTGCTGGAGCCTCAGGGCGAGGGAGGACATGGCCGCCCACCTGCGCACCAGCCCCGCCTCAGCGCCAGCCGCCCCGTCACGGGAAGGATCAGGCTGCGCGCGACTGCAGGCCTGGGGAAGGCGTCGCGATAGCGCGCCATGTCGCGACAGCGAGGCTGTCAAACCTCACCCCCCCTTTTGAGCGGGAATGGTTCGCCCTGCACCCCCGCTGGCGCAGCGGATGGTTCATCCCGCGCCCCGCGGAGCGCGGCCGGACCGCACCACTGCGCGCTGCCGGAGGAGGGGGCGGCGCCCACCACCGCGCCGGGAGGGGGGTCTCCTCCCCCCCCGTCCGCCCGCTGTCCATCAGAGCGCGCCGCCGAGCCAATCAGCGCCGCCCTCAGGGGCGCGCCCGTGACGTAGGGGCTCATTTGCATAGCGAGCCCCGCCCCTCAGCCGACGTCACCCGGGCTCCGCATCTGCTGCAGTCGCTGCGGGGAGGAGGCGGCGGCGCGAGCGCGGCAGAGGTGAGACCCCCACCCCACCGGGACCCCCCCACTGCGACACC
>JAOTQP010001122.1:4332344-4347911 GCA_026413545.1 Cichladusa arquata
CGTCCATTATTTCACAGGTCCATGCCCACATGCAAAGACTAAAATGCCCAAGGAAGGGCTTGGATGTTCAAATATCCCCCTGTGTGGAATATTCCCTCCCACATCAATGCAGGAGGAAAAAAAATACAGAAAAACAAAACATCACCTTATTTTTTTTGAGGGGGAAAATCCTTTAACGTTCACCAGGCTTGAAATTTTGAACTCAGTTCTGTGATTGAGGCCTGCTATTTACCTTTATAAACCAATTTTTTTTTTTATCCAACAAACCCCCTCTTAGCAAGGCTGGCTCCAGGGAGGGACTGGCCATGGGATCCAAATCCAGCTTGTCTCATTTTGTGGTTTTTCCTCGGGATTTGAGACCTTGGGAGCAGGTTCTGTGCAGTTGCACTTGAATTCTTGTGTGAAATATCCTTTCTGCTCTGGCTGCTGCAGGGAGATTAGGAATAATCCCCAGTCCCCATCCATCAAACTTAATTAGGGCCATTTCCTAACGAGCCTTTGGACAGCTCGAGGAAGACTGAGCACCTTGTCATCACTTCCAGGGGGGAGAAGAACCAAAAAACCTCCTGCAGGGCTGCAGGGTGGGCTGAAAAAATCCCAACAAACATCAGGAATCCAAAAAAAATCTGCTCAAAAAAGCAGAAAATCATTGGATTTAGGGGAAAGCAGGTACTCAGTGCTCTGACCTGTTTTTCTCCTCTCAGGATCTGGGAGATCCTGGGCAGTTCTTCCCGTGGTTTTTTCTCTGAAGTGGCCATGGTTTATTTTTCCTGAGAAAGGCTTTGTTTTTTAGAAGATGTCAATTGAAATCGAATCTGAATCTGTTCCAGGGAGGCTGTTGGTTAGATGAGTGTCTGGATTTATTTATTTTATTAGCATTTGTTAGTTTTTACATTGTTTAGGCGTCCCTCAGGTCCCATCCCAAGGAAAACACGGAGGGGAGGGGTTAAGCTAAAGCAACTGCCTTTTGAAATGTCCATTAATCTCCATTTATACAAGAGACTTTTTTTCCAGAGGTCACAATCCAAACGTGTCCCAGTTATCCTGGTCAGTTGTTCCTCACTCTCTGATTCAGTACCTTGACAAAATGTCCTGGATTTGACTTTTTTTTTTTTTTTTCTCCTGTGATTTGGGGTTTCCTGGGCTGGTTTGGGGGTTTATGTGAGAAGCCAGTGGTGACCTGGGCTGATCTCAAAGGGCAGCAGGGGAGGGGAGAATTCTGGGGTTCAGGTGAGACCCCACCTGCAGAGCTGCCCCAGCCCTGGGACCCCAAAATAAGGAGCTGGAGCTGCTGCAGAGAGCCCAGAGGAATCCAGGGAGCTGCTGCAGGGCTGGAGCCCCTCTGGAGCCAGGCTGGGAGAGCTGGGGAGGAGAAGGATCTAGAGAGAGCTCAGAGCTCCTCCAGGGTCTAAAGGGGCTCCAGGAGAGCTGGAGAAGGACTGGGGACAAGAATGGGGGGACAGGACACAGGGAATGGCTCCCAGTGCCAGAGGACAGGGATGGCCACTGGTCACACTGGTTTAGGCTGTATTTGCATTGATTTGAGCACTTTGTGCCACCTCTGTCCCCAAACAGCCCCTCAACCTGGAAAATTATCAAATTATCCTTCAAATTATCAAATTATCCTCCAGGTATTGCTTTTTTTTCTCAGGATGCATTTTAGTGAGCCTGACTTCCCTGCTTGGCTTTGCTGTGCTGGGACTCTGGGCTGGCAGAGCCCTAATTACCAAGGGCTGGGATTTGTAATTCCTGGCACAGAAACAGCTTCAATGGATTTGTTCAGTTCCTTTTTATCAGCCTTTCCAGCCTGCCTCTTATCTCATTACTTTGGGGAGGGCTGGGATGGGATTAAGAGGAGGGAGACAGAAACCCCGGAGCTGGGGTGGATCGATACAGATCCATCAGGGAGAGATCTCAGGGCTGAGTGATGGGATGGAGCCCGGCCTGGGGGGAAGGAGCTGCCCTGGAACGGCAGCTCAGGGACCCAGGAATGTGTCCCAGCGGTCAGGGAACCTGTTGGGCTGGGTGAAAGTGAAGCACACCTGACACTCGTCCTGACTCAGCTCTTGGATGAATATCTTGGCTGGATGAAACTTTCCCAGGCTTCCCCAAGGCTTCCCTCCTGCACCCAAAGGAGCCTCTCAGTGCTCTCCTTTCCCTGAGGATGTGTGGGACGTGTTGGTCACTGTCTGGGGGGCTCAGGATGGAGCTGGAGGGAAGAGGGGAATGAGCTGCTGGAGCAATCAGGATGCACAGTCTGGAACCTTCTCTGAGGTTCCCAAGGGGGTGGAGAGCAGCTCTTGTGGGAGCAGGTTTTTCTGCACCTGCAGCAATCCCAGGACAATGACCTTTTCCCTGAATGCTGCCAAGCTCCTGGTGCATCCTCCTTTTTTATTTTTTTCTGATCCTTGTAGGCAGGAGGGGAGGATGTGCTCAGGGCAGGGTTTGGAGGAGATCTCATCTTCCTGGGGGCAAGGAGTGAGTGTTGGGCACAGAACCATCCACGGACACTTGGTGTGCTTTGGGGAATTCGGGAATTTTCTTGCAGCAGCATTTTCTTGAACCCACTGACACAAAAATGGTTCATCCCCTGGAGCAGGAGGGTCCTTCCCTTGCAGGGCTTTGCCTGGATTCCTGAGGCTGCCAGCCATGGGAAGGGGATTCTGTCCTCCCTCCCAGCCTGCTGGGATCAGCGTGGGGAGCACTCTGGTGCATGTGGACACTGAGGAATTTCTGTGGCATGGCTGCTCTCCAGCCAGGAGTGAAGATGCAGCTCCTTGGTCCCAGTTTTCCTTTAATCCAGTTCTTCCCCTTCTGCCTGGAGGCTCTGAAGAGCACCCAGGACTCTCCTGGGGTCCCCTTTTCTCTGGCACCACCTCTGCCATCCGTCATTTATTCCTCCACACACTTTCCCAGGCTTCCCCTTCCCACTAAAAACCTGGGAACGACTTTCTCTTCACCTGGCACTGGGCACAGATCTCTGCTCATTCTCTCTCTCCTCCCTTTCCCTTCCCCTAATTCCCTCCTTTAATTTGCCTTTGCTTATTTTGAATACAAAGCTCCTCCATCGCAGTGTTTACAGTTCACAAAGCCTCGGGCCCATTGCTTATTCTCCTTCTTACATCCCTGCTTAACTGCCTTGGCTCCCTGTGCCCTTTCCCTGCTTCCAGAGTAGCCAGGATGAATCCCAGTCCCTGTCCCCAGCTGTCTGCCTGCATAGTTCCCACATCCCAGGAATCCCGTTCCCAGACACTGCACTGCCTCACTCACAAACCCTCCTCTTTCTCATCCCTTCAAAATTCCTTTCCCTGCACTCAGCCTCTCTCAGGAGCCTCCCAGGCTCGGCACAGCCTTGAGGAAGGTCCCTGTCACCTGCAGGATATTCCTGGTGTGGGCATTTCGGTGCTCAGAGCGTTCCCACCTGCTCTGGGAGCTGTGGAGGTGCTGCCTGGCACCTCCTGGGCTTATCTCAGCGAGTGAATGCCATCAGCTTGCTTTGGGAGCAATTCACTTCTCCCTATCAGCCTCGCTCAGGGTTTCCCTTCAGCTCTTCCCAAAATAGGTCTGAAGCACAAATGCCCCGTTCCCATCTCGCCAGGGGTGTGGTGAGGAGCAAGTGCTGGCTGCATCCCAGCTCTGTTCCCTCCACGAGCTCCTGGACCAGGGTGGGGCTTTTGGTAGAATTTTCTTTTGGTTGTTTTTACTAAACTGAATTTTCAAGCCACGTTTTATGGCCCAGCAAGAGAAGTGACGCCGTGAAACAGCAGGAAAAAGGTGGAGAGAAAGAGTGAGCAGAAAACAAGTGGGATGAGGATGTTGGGATGAGGATGTTGGGATAAGGGTGTGGGATGAGGATGTGGGAAGCTTTGGGGTGACACAGAGCAAATTGTGTCCCCTGGTGTTGTGGGCACAGAGCAGCTCTGCCACTGAGCCGGGGCATGGGCAGGGTGAGCTCAGAGTTTAATTTTCACCCAGAGTTTAATTTTCCTGAGCTGAAATTTCCTCACTGCTGCACTTTTCCTGCCTGTGGCTCAGTTCTCCTCCTTTCCTTCCCCAGGCAAAGCACCTGAACTGAAACCATTCTGCAGAAGGAGCCCAGCACACTGCACCACTTGTTCCAGTGGGAGCCTGGGGCTCTGCACAGCCTGTGGTGCTCACCAGCTCAGGATCCTTTTGGATGGAAACATTCCCACGCCAGACCCACTGCTGCTGCCCCCACTCCCCTCAAAGGGGACGGCTCTGTCCCTTCTGTCCTCCAGAGACACCAAATCCTGAGGGGCAGGGAAATGTCCAGCAGGAGCAGCTGAAAATAACTTGCTTGTCAGAGTTTTCCATGAGACCTCTGAGGCTCCTTATCTCCCTGCTGCTGTTCTGGCACAGGATGAGTTGCAGATGGAGCAGCCCCAGGAGCAGCTCCGAGGTTTCCTTGGGACCTGGGACCGTTGTCCTGTGGGTCACTGTGGGGTCACAGCAGCCTCTGGTTTAGCAGGAATATTTGGGGGGAGTGAAACCTCTCTAATATCATGGGGTGGGGGGTATTGAGAGCCCTGGATTTGGTGTCAGCAGGATTTGAAGCTGTTGGAAAGATGCTGGGGTTTTGGACCTCTGGAATACCTGCCCTGCTTCCAGCGATGCAAAAGTCACCAGGAATGTCCCAAGCTGTCAATAAAGTCTGTGATTTTCTGTGAAAATAAATTAGATTCTTGCCAGGAAGCAAACAGAGCTCGCTGGGAAGCTGCTCCTGATTGCAAACCCTGAATTCACAGATCCATTCCCTGCTCAGGTGTCACCGAGCTGCAGCCCCCAGGGCAGGCTTGGCAGCAGTGACCTCCTGGTGCTTTCCACAAGTGCTTTCCTGACCCTGGAAGAATTTTCTTGTGGCCTTAATGAGCCATCTGGGGGCAATTAGTTCTCGGTTTTATGACATCCTGGCTTTTCCCATGGAACTGGCACGGCTGGGCTGTGCTGGTTCTGCAGGAAGGAGGGAGGGAAGAGCCCAGCTCTGCATCCATCCTTCTCCTTCATCCTGGTGCCTGCAGAGAGTCCAGGTGCAGCTGTGACCCTGCAGGAGCCTGACCCACACCCCTGGAGGATCCATCCTGCTGGATCCCGCTGCTCCCGAGCCATTCCTGAGGTTCAGGTCCAGCCTGAACTCTCCTGGAGTGAGGGATTACAGCAAGGATTAGATATAAACCTCTGCTGCTGCAGTAAATCACATTTTTCACTGCTGCCAGCCAGCCAGGGAGGAGAGATGGAGCCGGTGTTTCCCGTGGCAGCGCTGCTGACCCCAATTATCTCGGGGTGATAAAACCACCCCCTGTCCCTGGTCTGCCATAAACTGCCTGCAAAACCCACCAGCCCGAAGAGGAAATAACAAACAGCCTTTCCCACTGGGTTGTTTTCGAATTTTTTGCCGTTTTGGGGTGATGTTTAGAAGGTTTTTCTCTGACCCCAAGAAGTGTGTGACCACTTTGGAGTGGGGGTTTTGAGATTGGCCCTAAAATTCATGGGAGCAGTTAAAGAGAACTTCCATCACTCAGGTGATGCTTGGGACAGAGTTGTCATGGTTTTTATCTTGCAGAGGAGGAAGCTGAGGCACAAAGTGTGTTCCTTGCTGCTGGAGGTGAGGATTTCTGGGATTTCTGGGATTTCTGGGATTTCTGGGATTTCTGGGATGTTTGGCCCAGATCTCCCTGCCCTGTGCTGTTCAGGATGCTGACAGCTCCTCGTGCTAGGAAGAACTGAAAGCAGAAGCTGCTGCTGGGAAGCTCCTTAATTATGATTCCTAAGGATGAAGTTCATTAAAATGAAGTTCTGCTGGTCCATAATTTACTAGACCACATGCAGCAAACACTCCAAGAAATCCATTAAAATCCTGCAAGGAAGAAAAGGCCATTGAGCTGTTCCACTGGGAATGGCAGGGCTTTGTTGTCTTTTATTTTCCCCTTCTACTTCACTCCATCAGCTAATGGCTTTTGCTGACAGGTATTTATCAACCTGAACATGCTTTCCCTAGTCTTGGAAAAATAGAAATCTTTACTCCTGGCTGCAATAAAAAAATCAGCCCAATATCCCTGAAGGAACCAGTCTGGATATCAATCCTTCTCCTGCCATCCCAGCTCTGGGAGTCGTTAAGAGGAGAATGGCAAAAGCAGAAAGTGAAGCCACCCAGGGTTAGGAACAAGCCCTGAATTATTATTTTTAATTTTTTTTTAGTTTTTTTTCAGCCAGAAATGTCATGTGCTTAATGAGCTGAGGGGCAGAGCGTGCTCAGAGCTCTCCCTGGGTTTGGGAGTGAAGCTGTCCCAGCTCCCTGCACGGTGTGGAGCAGCCTGGGGGAGGATTTTTGGGGTGGGCAGGGTGGCACTGCCACCAGCCTGTCCCCAGCAGGTGCTCCCAGCCCTGGCTCTGCCATCCCTCCATCCCTGACCCAGCAGGGGGAAGGAAAAGGGCTCAGCACCCTGCAGGCCTCAATCCCCTGATTTTCCTCCTTTCCTACACCCCTTTAGGAGGCTGAAATCTGCTCCCAGCCCTGTCTGCAGCAAAACCTCTCTGTTTGGATGAAGCAAGTCTGGCCTTACCAAAATCTCTGTTAAGCACAGCTCAGGAAAACTGAACATCCCAGACACGGGCGGTGCTGACGGATTTATGGCCCAGGAAACAACCCAGAGCTTGTCAGATGCTGCTCCCCCCCAGAAATGCACTCAGGACATTTCTTCCACCACTAATTGGGATGAGGATTGATGTCCTCGCCCCTTTTCTCCAGAGGGGCTGGCAAACACCAGGGGCTGCCCTTTGGATCTTCTAAAAATTACTGAAGGGAGATTTTTATTTTATTTTTCCCCACGAATTGCTGCTGTCCTGGTGACTTTTGGACATCTAAGGAGTCTGAGCAGGTTTGTAGAAGCTCTCGTGCTCTCTGTGTGTAAGAATATGTGAGACTACATCTGTATATTTACATTTTATGTATATGTGTGCAGAGACTAAAAGGAAATTAACTCCTATTCCATTGCTCAGGGCTGGGATCTGCACGTTCTCTTTGGAGTATTTCATGCCAGATATGAGCTCGGACTTATATTCTGAATAAAAAAAAGAAAATTTAATTAAATTGGTGTTTGTGAGCTGCTGCAGGGTGGGGGTGGCTTTGGCCACTCTCTCGCTCAGGAAATAAAATGACATCACTTGTGGGAGCTGCAGGGTGACAGGCACCAGGTCCCACCCCTGTTGGGAAGCCCCAAAATTCCTGGATGCCACTTTTGAGCAGGGATCACAGTCCTGAGCACCTCAGGGACACCTCCAGCACACTCAGAGACTTTCACCTTGCTCTGGTGTTTCAGTTCCTGGCAGAAAAACATTTTGTACAGAGCCCCAGCACAGCAGGAGGAATTTTTTTTTTTCATGGATAATATAATCCAAAATGTAATTCAGAGGGTAACAAAGCAACAGAGCTGTTTTTTTCAGGCAGCCCACAAAAATCAGAACACCCACAGGTGTTTTCCTGGGTGCTGGGCTGAGTCTGACCATTGCAGGGTCTCTGTGCAGAGCTCTCTGCCTCCCTTCGTGCATTCCCATTGCTTTTTCCAGCACAATTCCTCCATTTCACTCCACCATGAGGTCTCAGGATTTGAGGTTTGATGAAAGATTCATCCTGGCTGATGGGCAGAAGTGGGAGAATCACTGGCCTGGGGGACTGGGAGGAATGGCTGGAACCAACAAGGATTTCCCTGCAGGGTTGGGTTGGGATATTAGGAAAATTCCTTCAGGGAATTTTGGAGTCATCATCCCTGGAAGTGTTTAAAAAAAAAAAAAAATAGTGAATTTGGCACTTGGCAAGGAGTTAATGGTGGCCTTGGCAGCTGAGTTTGATGTCCCAGGGCTTTTCCAGCCCTGACTCCGTGATTCCAACTGGGCTCCACCTGCTGAGGGTCCCAGCTGCTGTCCTGGGAAAGGATAAAATTGATGGAGCCCCTTCCAGCCCTGCTCTGCAGGGATTCCAGCCTGCCTCTAAATAGGAAACAGCCCCAGTGCTTCCCTCTCATGGATCCCTCTGCCTTCTGCACTGGCTGGGGAATGTTCTGGGTTGGGAAACCTTCGGGGATTCATTATTCAAACCACGCTGGCTTTCACTGCGAAGTTCCAATTGTGGTTTATGGCCTTGGGCTGAGATGATTGCATTTAAATTCAAGGCAGATCTCCTCCTCTCCTGGGGAATGAATGTTAGATCCTGCCCTGCTGGGAAATCAGAATTCTGCAGGATCTGCAGGAAGGTCTGGCTCCAGCTCACCTGGTGCTCAGGTAACAGAAACCTGCTGAGTCTGTGGGATTGGAGTGGCTTCTGGAGAAGGGAGAAGGGCTGGTGAGGGAATGCAGAGCTCAGGAAAGGGACTTGGGACAAGAGGAAATGGCTTCAGAGTGCCAGAGGGCAGGGAGAGATGGGATAATGGGATGGAATTCCCAGAGCAGCTGTGGCTGCCCCCGGGATCCCTGGAAGTGTCCAAGGCCAGGTTGGGATAGTGGAAGATCTCCCTGCCCATAACTGAGGTGGAACTGGATGATCTTTCCGGTCTTTTCCAACCCAAACCAGTCTGGGATTCCAGGGAGCAGCCCCTGATTTTGGCAGGGTAACAAAACCCAACCCACCACAGGCTTTGCCCCCTTCCCATGAGCAGCACGAGGCTCTCGTGGCTAAAACCCCACCCTGCCCTTGGTTTGTTGTTGAATATGCTGCAGCCTGGATGTTTGGTGGGGGCTGACAAAGCTCAGATCTTGTTTCAGCCGAAACAGGAACCTCAGTGCAGCAGCCATCGACACCAGATGGTCTCAGCTGGGTCGAGGTCCAAGAGGATGAGGAAAAGCTGTGTAAAATCTGTCCTGGAGACGTGGCCTGAGCGTTTCCTCAGGGGAGGAAGGGAACATCAGTGCCTGAACTGCTTAAAATCAGCCTGGGCTGACTTTTGGGGGTGAAATTCCCATGGAGGGGGGGTCGTGTCCTGCTGATTTCAGCTCTGCCGGGACCATCCTGCTGTGAAACGAGCAGAGCGTGCAGAGCCTGGGCAGGAGCGGGCACAGAGGAGATCTCCGTGTGCTGGGCTGGCTCCAACCCCGTTTCTGCGAGGCAGGAGCAGGCAAACACCCCCTGGGATGGAGGGGACAGGGACCCTGAGCCCTGGGAGCAGCAGGTCCCGAGATCCCGGTGCCTTCCCCTCCCGAGCTTTGGTTCCTATTAACAAATCTCTGCGGTTTCCAGCTCCTGCTGCTCCGAGAGGGGCTGGAGATCCACAGCCAAGATAAATAGGATAAATATTCCCGGGGTCTGGCTGGAGCTGCAGGAAAACAGAGAGTGCAGCGAGTAATTTGGATAATGCCTCCAGACACGACCATTATCCCAGCAGCGCTTCCTGGGGAGGTTCAGCCGCGGAGAGCTGGAACACTGAGAGGCACTGGCACAGCCACGTGTGCCCAGGCTGTGCCCTGTGTTATAGATAATAGGGAGATTAAACGGAATTAAGTAAAATTTAAAATAAACGATAATTTATTTCATGACCGGGATACGGTCCACGCCGAGCCCGGGTTCGGCGCCGGGTGAACAACACAATGATCCGAACTCTACCGCTCCGGGTCCCCAAATGTTCACGAAACCGCTTTGGTCAGCCGGATTTTTGTACAATTTTTCCTGCTGAGCGGAGGTCTTTGTCTTCTTCCGTCGTTCCGCATATTCATGTGGTTTTCTTTCACCGCGTTGGGCGGACAGAACCATATTCTGGGAGATGCTGAGGGCAGGTTCTGGGTTTTTTGCAGGTCTTAGTTCACGGGAAACATTCAGATGAGCATTCAGATGTATTTTTCCCGATGGTTCTGGTTATTTTAGTCCTGGGTGCTTATCGGGCTCTCATAGTTTGGGTGTTCCCTGCACAGAGCCGTCTCCACCGTGGCTGCGTCTATTTAGTTGTTAATCTGGGCTGCCCTGCTTTTGTTGGATGTTACAGTGATGCCATGAAACAATCTGTGTCCTTTTCTTCCGTGGTCCTTTTGGTTTTTTGTTTTGTTTTGCTTTGCTTTGTTTTGTTTCTGAGTCTTATTATTTTATTCATACAAACATTGCTTATTCTACATTGTTGTACAACTTTACACGAATTACCTGATATCACATATCACACCTGGAACCAGCTGTGGCGGGGCTGGGAATGCCAAATCCCTGCCTTGTCCCCGCTCCCGGGGACACTGGGAATTCGCAGGGGTCTGCTGGAGGTTTTTGGGTCCGTTTTCCCGGCCAGTGCAGGCAGAGAAGTATCTGCTGCTGTAATCCCTGTCTGTGCTGAGCGAGGATGTTGCTGTGCCTCGTCCAAACAGGGTTTTTGCAAAGGAAGGGAAGGAAAATCCAAGTAAAACCCAGGATAAATCCATCCCTAATGGCGAATCCTTGGAGAAAGCCAAGCACTTCTCCAGGAGCTGCTGGGAGATTTGGGGAGCATCTCCCAGCTCAGGAGGAGTTGTGGCATCTCCAGGCTGGACAAATCCTGACCTCTGGTTTACCCCCACCTGCCCAGGGCTTTGTTTTTTTCCCCCTCTCATCCCCACAGGCTTTGAGAGCACTCAAACTTCCTGACTGGACACCCTGGCACCTCCTGGCATCCCAAAAAAGATGGAGAACAGGGGTAAGAAGTAGCCAAGGCACCACCTGGATGGCTCATGGACAGGTTTTAGATCCATCTCCATGGGGATTAACCCACAGGATCAGCAACAGAGCTCTGCCCATGCCAGGGCATGAAGATGAGAGGAAGTTTTGCTCGTGCTGCCTGCCAGGAATAATTAGGATCCTGTCCCTCCAGCTCCCCTCTGTTGGAGCCTCTCCAGGAACACACCGACCTGTTCCTCCCCTTGTGCCCCAGGGAGCACCAAACA
Source organism: Cichladusa arquata (assembly GCA_026413545.1). Classification (NCBI taxonomy): domain Eukaryota; kingdom Metazoa; phylum Chordata; class Aves; order Passeriformes; family Muscicapidae; genus Cichladusa; species Cichladusa arquata. The sequence continues at coordinate 4,343,247 of JAOTQP010001122.1, forward strand.
CGAGTCCCTCACACTGATTTCAGAGGGAAAAGCCAACCTGGGGCAGCGAGGAGTCCCTGGGAGCACCTCAGTGCTCACCTGGACCTCACAGAAGGGCAGTGTCCCTCCCCTGGAGCAGTGGGATGCAGCTCTCACCTCTCCAGCCCATCCCAGTGATCCTTTCCCAGTATCTCCACCCTCTGTGGTTTTCTCTGCCCGTCCCTGGCCAGGGCTGAGGGTTTCCCTTGGGTTTTGCAGCTTTTCCAGCTGCAGAGGCAGCAAATCCCGAGGCTGTGTCCCAGCTGCACGGAGAGGGCTCTGGCTGGGGGGTCAGGGAGCTGCTGCACGGTAGCTCCAGAGTAGGAAGGGATCTGTGGATTAAATTTCCAGGAACTGGTGGGGCCCGACTCAGTTTTGAGCCACCCGATTAAAAATAAACACAGAGCTGTAGATGGGCCCTGCTCAGCCCCAGCTGATTTTTATCTGCCTTGGGATGGAAAGAGTGCTGGGCTGGAGTCACTCTGGATCCCCAATCTCAGGAGGATTTGGGAAGCAGAAAGTTCGAGCAGGGGCCTCTGTGAAATTCTGGCTGCTCGGAGATTTTCCCACATTTTCATTAGACCTACAGCTCATCTGAGTTTTTTTTTTTTTTTTTTCCAGAGGTTTTAAGGGCTGAAAAGCTCATTGTGTCTGTCTGGTGATTCCTGGTTTTTGCGGGAGCTAGACACTGTGTCCCTGCAGGGTTAAAGGCTGGGGAAAAGCGATTTTTTTTTTTTCCTGTCCCACTTTAGAAGGTGCAGAAAGGCAGAGCTAAGGATGGACACCTGCCTCAGGATGCTTTTTTAGCCAAGGTTTCCATCTGTGCAGCCAGAGCTGTGAGATGCCACTGGCAGCTCCCAGGGAATTAAATCCCTGTTTTCCCCAGGCCCTTGGGAACAGCAGGGTTATCACAGGGGGGTGGCTCCTCCCTGAGATGGAAATTTCTCCCCTGGGCAGAGGCAGGGATCTTGGCTGGCATCCCTGCTCCCTGTCACTGAGCCTGCCACCTTCCAGGGTTCACTTTGTTCACAAAGAGCCTCAGATAAGCTCTTGGCAGGGCTGCTCCGTTCTGCAGAGGCATTAACAGTGCTCAAGGCAGGGGGGGGTTGTTTTAACCTCTTGTGTCCCTCAGAAGCTGCAGCTCAGACACAGAGCCCAGGGCTGGGGCAGCACTCCAGGCTCTGCATCGCTGGGAAGCACCAGCATCACTCCAGGGTGGGATCAAGGAAGGCACAGGATCGTAGCATATCCCAAACTGGCACAGAGATTGCTGATCCCAGCCCTGCACAGACACCCCAGCAATCCCAGCCTGTCCCAGAGCACTGTCCTGGAGCTCTGGCAGGGTTGGGAATGTGCCCATTCCCTGGAGAACCAGTGCCCAGCACCCTCTGGGGGAAGAACCTTCCTGAGATCCAGTCTGTCCCTCCCAGACACAGCTCTGAGAACCTTCCTGAGATCCAGCCTGACCCTCCCAGACACAGCTCTGAGAACCTTCCCTGAGATCCAGCCTGACCCTCCCAGACACAGCTCTGAGAACCTTCCCTGAGATCCAGCCTGTCCCTCCCAGACACAGCTCTGAGAACCTTCCCTGAGATCCAGCCTGTCCCTCCCAGACCAGCTCCAGCCATTCCCTGGGTCCTGTCCCTGCTCACAGTGAGCAGAAACCAGAGCTGCCTCTCCACTCCCCATCATGGGGAACTTGTAGATTGTGAGAGAACTTCAGTGTCCTCTTCTCCAGGATGAGCTGGACTCAGTGTTTCCCCACGACTGAACTCCTTTACCAGCCTGAAAAACCCCTCCAACCCCAAACTCTTACAGCACCCCCCCAGTGATTTACAGCAGCCGGACTGAGGCACCTCCCGAAGCACCTCACGGGACGCTGCTGCTGCACTCCCTGACCCAGAGCCCGGCCCTGGAGCCCTGCAGCCCTCCCTGCCTCCCTGCCTGGCAGCCCTGCAGCCTCCCGAGCCGCTCAGCCTCATTTATCTTCCTCACCGCTGCTGTTTACGCAAGCCAGAATTGGCCAGAGGCGCCCGGCCCCGCTGCGTGCCAGGAGAGGAAACGGGCACAGCTCAGCTCTGGTGGCTGCCACCCAAGAGCCTGCAGCTCCCTGTGCAGAACAAAGGGCCAGGATGCAGCCCCGGGATCATCCCTGGGCTGGGGGTCCGGGCCAGGGGACCCCCGTAGGAGCTGGTGGTGGTCAGGACAAACCCGGGTGCTCTCTGAATTCTGGTCTTGAAGTTTGCAGTTTATTACAGAGGGTGAAAAGGGCTGAGCTGGGAGCTGCCAGATGCTGTAAGATAACAAAGGGGGTAAAGCAAGGGTGAGGGGTGCAGGGACAAGAGCAAGGGAGCCAGAGGGTGTCTGAGGGTGTAGGAGCAAGAGTGTGGTCTCCTTTTAAAAAGTCTTAAATCTCCTTCTATGTTGAATATTCTACTCTTTCACCAATCTAGTACAAGATACAAATTCTCTAACAAATACATACAACCTATAGGAATTGCTACATTACCATGTTTTACAACTTTCTTATCTCAGACCCTTCCTGCCATGCCAGGAGGGGATCTCTGCTGCTCTTTGGTATTTGCACCAACTGGCATTATCTCAGCAAAGGGAGGAGACCTTCAGGCATCCACATTGCTGCTCTCAGCCACTCAGTCAAACACTGCTTTCATTTCAATCTCCCCTACAGTTTCTATATTCTTAGCATCTTTTGCTGGGCAATCACATCTTAGGGCATTGCTATTTCTTCCTCCCCTACAGTCCCCCAACCCACAGAGATGCTGAGGCACCTCCTCACAAATCCCAGCCGTCCAAAGTCCTGGAAAACTTATGTCCCAAAGCCTTGTCCTTGGGTTTAGTCCCTGCTTAACCCTCGGTGGTGTGGGAGCTGCTGCTGAGCTGGGGTTTGAGCAGAGATGTGCCACAATCAGTGTCCCCTCTGTGCCAACTCTGCTGTCCCACTTCTCTTATTCCCACTGCAGAAAGGGGCATCCCCCCGTTCCAGGGGCTGGGAGGGGCCTGGGGCACCCCAGGATTTAGGGATTAAGGGATTGAACCCTTGGCTGGGCTGGGCTTGCCCAGGGGCTGTTTGCCAGCCTGGGGTTGCTTTCTGAGCTCCAGGTTGAAAATCCCAGTGCCAAGCTGCTGGCACCAAATACAGAACAGACACGTTTCCAGAGGGTTTGACAGTGTAAAAATAATTTGCTTTTGTTTTGGGGTTGTTTTATTTTTTTTCTGCTCCAGTAAACACAGGTTGCTATAAAATCACCACGAGGAAAAACCTCTCCCTGCAGCTCTGAAGAGAGGAACGAACAGGGGACAGCCCGGGCACGGTGTCACCTCCCAGATTTCTCTTTGGAAGAGAATCCAAACCCCTTCCCTGCCTTGAGGGAGCCGAGTTCCCCCGGCAGGGTCCCCCCAGGTGCCCGGCTCGGCAGGATGTGCGAGACAGAGCTGGCTTTGTGTCCCGCTGCGATCTGACACCACCTGGGGACATCCCAGGATGTCACAGCAGCCTCACAGTGACACCGCTGGGTCCTTTCACTGTTTGTTGTTCCTTTTTTTGTGTCTCTGCTCCTCCCCTGCCGTGTCCCACCACAAAACTGAGATGTTCTCGGGGTGTTTGGGTTCTTTGTCTCCGTGGATTTGGCTGCTCGTGGGTCCCCCCAGAGTCACACGGGGACATCGACTCCTGTCACACCTCCCGTCCCTTCCAGGTGACGGGAAACAAAAGGAACGCAGATATTTAAAAGCAGGAAGGCAGATTCTGTAAACTGTCTAAAAATGCATCCTCCGGAGATGAGCTCTGGCTGGCAGCCCGAGGGAAGGATGGGGAAAGGGACAGGGAGGAAGGGACACGGTGGGAGCATCCCGGGACACCCCAAAGTGAGACCCCGGGTCTCTCCTCACCTCGGGATGGAGCTGCTGCCTCTGAGCTGGGATGAAGTGACTTTAATTCATTTTAACCCTGAATGGTTGTGGCTGATTGCCCCAGGGATTCAGGGAGGGAATAAAATTCACAGGAAAGAAAGGATTCCCTGCTGCTCCCCCAGCGTGCCTGGGGAGCCCTGGGCTTTTGGGGCAGGAGTCATGGAATCCCAGAATCCCAGAACGGTTTGGGTTGGAAGGGACCTTAAAGCTCATCCAATCCCACCCCTGCCACGGGCAGGGACACCTCCCACTGTCCCAGGCTGCTCCATCCAGCCTGGATCCCTTGGATGTTTCCAGGGATGGGGCAGCCACAGTTTCCATGATGTGTGCCAGGGCCTCACCATCCTCACAGAGCCCTCACTTTTCCTCCTTGCCTTTCTCCAGCCCTTTCCCAAGCTCTGGTTGTCACCACTGGTGGCCTCCTGATTGTTCTGCTGGCTCAGAACTCCAGGTAGGATGAGTTGTTCTGATTTATTTCCCTGTATTTGTTGTCTTTGGGCTGATGCACAACCAAGGAAACCCAAACCTTGGAGGGGCTTCTCACCTCCTGCTCCTCCTGCCTCACTCCCACGCTGTCAGGGGGTGATGGATGCAATTCCTGGGATGCAAACACCTCCTCAAATCCCTGCTGTCCCTCCATCCACCCATCCATCCATCCATCCATCCATCCATCCATCCATCATCCATCCATCCATCCATCCATCCATCCATCCATCC
>JAOTQP010001122.1:4435043-4446037 GCA_026413545.1 Cichladusa arquata
GAGGCCCCGCGCTCCCCTCATGAATCCGCGGCCATGGCGGCCCCGCGTTCCCCTCATGAACCGCAGCCATGGCGGCCCCGCGCGCTCCCCTCAGCGCCGCCGTTGCGCGCGCGCGGGAAGCGGCGCGGCCGTTACACGCGGCGCAGCGCGGGCGCGCGGCGATGGGCGGGGGCGGGACCGGTCACAGCCAATCGGCAGCCGGGAAAAGGGCGGGACTGCGGTGGTCGCCGCCAATCAGCGACCGGCGCTGAGGGGCGGGAAATTCAAACGGGGGGCGCGGGGGGGTCGGGGTCCCTCAGGGTCAGTGCCCGGCTCCCCTCAGGGGCTCCGCTCCCCTCAGGGGCTCCCGCCGCCGCCGGGCGGGCTCGGCTCCCTCAGGGCTCGGCTCCCTCAGGGCTCGGCTCCCTCAGCCGTGTCTGCCCCGCCGGGGATCCCAGAGCCGCTTCTAATGCGATTCTTCCACCTCTGTCTCGCCCCGCTCCGTGCAGGGTCACCAATGGTGGCAAAACCACCTTGACCAACAGGTTGATCAAGGCGCTCCCCAACTGCTGCGTGGTCCATCAGGACGATTTCTTCAAGGTAAGTCGAGTCCCTTCTTCCTTGCAGCGTTAATTATACATGCAGGGAAAGTCAGTTTTGACAGCTTAGGAGCCACAAGCTTTCTGGTTTAATGGGGTTTTTTCAATATATATAGGTATTTAATTTTTAAATGACTGGACAGGTGGGGAGTTCCTGACCTTTACAAATGCCACAGGAACTTGGCGTGACCCAGCTCAGAGCTGTCACAGCAAAACTGCCTTTAAGTGTTAACGACAATTTAAATTTAGTACTGATTTCAGGCAGAGGTTATTTACTGTGCTCTGAATGAATTTTTTCCATATTGGAACTTCTCACCTTATTTTATTAAATTAATGAGTCCGTTAAATGATGCTGTAGGATTTAAGGACCTCTATGCTGGTTTAAATACAAAAAAGGGGGTTTTATGGGGCAGCTTTGATAGATCTGTATCAGAACCCAATTAAAATATTGCAGAGATTAATTCAGAATGGCTTGACTGCCTTCTGAATGTGCAGAATGTTCCTAAAGCCTGCACCATTTGCTGGGAGTGATGGTATCCCTGCACCCCAAAGCCCAAGAGATGGACTTGGAGCAGTTCTGGGTCATCCCCAAAACATGAAGTGCTCCAGCATGGTGTGCTCAGTCTGTCCTGCACAGATTTGATCACTTAGGAGCCCTTGGGGGAGGAATTCTGTTTGATTTTCCATTAAAAAAATCCATAACTTCTATTTTAAGTGAATGCCAGCATGAGGAAAGTGGTGACTGAGCAGCCAAAGTGTTGCCATGCCCACTTGCGTTTTTAACAGAGGAGTTCAAACACCTTTCTGCTTTTAAAATGTACATTCTAGCACTTATTTAACTGAATTTGCACTTTAAAATTTGCACTTTAAAATTCTTCTATATTGATTTATGAACAACACCCTGCAGCATTTTACCAACTAACAAACAACCTATCAAGTGATTAACATAAAAATCTTTATCCGGAGTGGTTTGAGTGAGCCGAGGGAGCTTTGCAGAGCTCTTGGGGTGGGGAAGGCTGGGGTGTGAATGTTCCTGCAGCCCCAGGGGTGGTTTGTGTTGCAGCAGTGGCCAGGTTGCAGCAATGTTTTATTGCTCACTATATTTCAGCCACAAGATCAAATAGAAGTCGGGGAAGACGGCTTTAAGCAGTGGGATGGTAAGAGCAGTGTTCCCTATAGGATGCAGTAATGTATATTCTTTCCCTAAGTATTTCTTTCTTTTATTATTAAAAGTAAATTTTCCGTAATTGTAACTTTTTACCGAGCTCAATCCGTTCTGTCCTGCCGAGCCCGTGGTGTTGGGTGGTGTTTGATGGTGTCCCTTTTTCCCACCCCCCCTTTCTCCTGAGCAGTGTTGGATTCCCTGGATATGGAGGCAATGGTGAGCACAGTGCAGGCCTGGAGGGAGAACCCCGTGAAGTTTGCCCGTTCCCACGGGGTGAATGTCACACCTGGCTCTAGAGAGCCAACCTCCCAAGATATCCAGATCTTGGTCATTGAAGGCTTCCTGCTTTATAATTACAAGTAAGCTTTGGAGAACTCTTCATGGTTTGCCAGGGAAGATTCCTTAAATCCCTCGTGGCAGAGCTAAAATCTCCTTTTTACTAATTTCCCCTTCCTGCCTTTTTCTGAATTCTCACCCTGGAGAGTTTTCTGCTGTAAAATGTGAAAGTGAGGTGAATTTAAGGTGCTGATTTAGGGCACTCCAGGGGAGTTTCAGAGCAGGATTTTTGCTGGCAGAGGGGTGCAGGCTTCCCCTCATTGCACAGGGCAATAATCCATGCACTGCCTGGAATCTCCCCTGGAATTTAGGAACAGTCCTGTGCTTGTTTAACCCTGACTGCACTGAGCAAGATGAGCAGAGACAAGTCCCCGGGTTTTTGTGGAGGATGGTTTGGAAGGGACCTTGAAGCCCATCCAGCTCCAAGCCCTGTCTGGCCTTGGACTCTTCCATGAACACGAGCTGAGGAGCTGCCCTGTCCCAGATTTGGCTCCAAACTGATCTTGGAGTGAAATTTGGGAAGAGCCAGGGTTCCCAGCCCAGTGCTGATCCTCCACAGGATCCCCTCAGACCCCCCTCAGGACCAGTGGCAGATGTTGGGGTGGGAAAAGTCCCTGCTTGGGCCATTCTGACCTTCAGAAAGTTTTCTGTAGTTTTGAGTTAACAAACCTACTTACCCTTGGGTTGTGTTCAACAGACACAAATCCCTTAGAGGCAGAGAGATTTTTGTGGTGTCTGGGGGGTGACTTTGGGCTTTTTCCTGTCATTAAAAGTGAGATCTCCCTGTCCTGTGCTTGTCCCCTCCCCAGACCCCTGGTGGAGCTGTTTGACCTTCGTTACTACCTGGCAGTGCCCTATGATGAGTGCAAGAGGAGGAGGAGGTGAGAACATCCCTGCTGTGCCTCCAGCCCCTCCCTCTGCTCTCACTCATGGAATTGTTGGGGTTGGAAGGACCTTAAGGGTCACCTCATCCCAGCCCTGCCACGGGCAGGGACAGCTCCCACTGCTCCAGCCTGGCCTTGGACACTTGCAGGGGTGGAAATTCAGAGTTTCTGGGGTGTGTTGGTGTCATGAGTTGGATTAGAGTGGGAAATGGGAGCAGGGCTGGAGGAAGGGAGTGGGATGTGAATTTGGAATCACAGGCTGGGCTTGGAGACCACACACACCCCAAGTGCCACAAGCACAGGGCTGGGGACTCCACCATGCCCTGTGCTGATCCTTTACAATCCTTCCCATGATTTTTTTTTTCTCCCCAGTACAAGGAGCTACACCGTGCCTGACCCCCCAGGGCTCTTTGATGGCCACGTGTGGCCCATGTACCTGAAACACAGGAAGGAGATGGAGGATGGAGGTGTGGATGTGGGTAAGGCTTCCCCAGACACAAATCCTTCAGCCTTGCAGCTGGGATTTAAGGAATTGGGTGATTTCATTCCAGCAAACTTCCACTGGGATGATGCAGGGTGCTATTTTTACTCCCAAGTTGTAATCCTGGCCTACTTTGGATAAATACAGGCAGTTTTAGAGCTAAGAACTTATTGCCTTTGCTTTGTACTCTTAAGGACTTAGAGGGGATTAAGAAATTAAAAAGAAGGAATTTATAATGGAAGGAGGATTTTACAGGTTGTTATGTTTTCAGAATGGTTCTGTTCTTCCAATAGAAAAAAAAAATGTAATATTTTAAAACTAATCTCCCAAAATCTCATTCTGATGAGAAGCCCCAGCCTGACTCCCCTTTTTTTTCTCCCAGTTTATTTAGATGGCCTGAAGTCAAGGGATGAACTCTACAACCAAGTCTTTGAAGATATTCACAACAAGCTCTTGAATTGCTCATAGGTAACTCAAATGCAGAGGGCAGGAACAGGAGGGGCTGTGCTGGGAACTGCTTGGATCTCACTTTTTTCCCTTCCTGCTTTCCAGGGTCTGGGAAGATCTGTGTACAGCTGATGTAAATAATACTTGGAGTGGGAGTGGGGGTTATTTGTGTGAACCCCTCTCCCTCCCACTGCCTCTGGCAAGTTCCTTCTGTATATAATTGAAAACTGAGGATAACTTATTCCCACCACATGGACAGGATTGCCTTGGTGGGTTTTTTTTTTTTTGTAATTATTTTATATTCCACTGGCTTACAGAGAAGTTGGAAACAGCATTTTTATAGCAGAGCAAGTGCTGGGAAAACGAGAGAGCTCCTGCAGACAGGAAGGCTTCGTGCAAGGCTTGTTTGTAACATCAACAATTCAGTAAAAATCCACTTCAGTCTCCTTCTGAGGTCCTGGTTTAATTCATCACTCAGCTTTACTGCAATAAAAATGGGTGTGAGCTCATCCAAAACACAACAGCAGCCCCTTTTTCCTGAGTGGCTTCAGAGCTCTTTCCTGTGCCACTGCTTGGGTTTGGGTGCTCACACAGCCCCCAGGCAGGTGGGAATGGCTCAGGTTGGGAATTTAAATCCATGAGGTGAACTGGGGGGATTTCTCAGGGAATGAGAAATGAAAACTCTGCTTTCCTAGGAATCAATTCAGCTAAAACACCATCCAGATTTCAGCTTGGGAGAGGGCAGTGTGTGTCCAGACAGAACCTGGGGGGTGAGCACTGGCAGCTCTCAGCACTGAAATCACTTGGGCTGGGGGGTCCCTTCCCAGATTTTGGGGCTTGAATTAGAAACTGCTGTGCAAATGCAGCTGCTGCAGATGAATGAGGAGTCACCCAAAAACCCAGTGAGGGGGGAGCTGTCAGCAGCCAGAGGGGAGCCAGATCCATCTCCTTGTCCTTGTTTTACTCTGCTGCTTTTCCAGCTGTCCTGAGCAGGGATTCCATGGCCAGGAGTTGTTCTGCTGGCACCCCCAGGCTATAAAAAGGGAGATTTCCTGGTGTGCAGCCCTGAACGTGCCTGGGGACACCCACCCCACTGCAGTGCCCTGGTTCCTGCAGGAACAGCAGATCCCAGGATCTCTGGTGTCCTTGGGGTTTCCCTGTGTGTTCATGGGTTGGTTTAAACCCTGCAAAAGCCTTTGGGGTTTGTGAAGACTTTATAAGGGAAAAGCCCTCGCTCCCACCTGCTGCCAGACTCGGGGAAGCAGAAATTGAAGCCTAAAAAAGGCATTTTGGTGTCTCTGCACAGGGAAGGGAATGTCGGGGGGGTGGCTGCAAAGGGGACTGGAGCAGAATGTCCTGGTGCTGTCACATCCCCTTCATCCCCCTCAGGCTGCAGGGAAATCATGAATCACACCCCAAATTTTGCCTTTTTGGAGCTATTTTGGTGTCATTTCGTGCATCCACGTGGGTGAGATCCCCCTGCTGCTCCAGGGGTGAATGACCAGGAGCCTTTTGGGAGTGAAACCCAAACCCTGGGCACGCAGAGAATTGGGGAAGGTTTCTCTCTCACTATGTGAACTTTGCCCGGTTTGGGGACAGCTGGGCTATAGGATTTCCATCCACCCCTTCACCCACTGACTGCTGGCAGAGCTGGGGCTCCATCCAAAGCTGCAGGACTCGGTGCCTGGCTGGGGCACTGCGGGCTCGGGTGTCCCCTGAGCACGGGGACAGCCCCAGTCACGCCCCCTCCCTGGCAGGGAACGCCAGGGCAGCTTCAATTACCAGCAGCTCCACGTGTCCCACGGCTGGGGGTGAAACCCACACCTCTGGGGACGTCAGCAGGGACAGGGACATGGGGCACGGCCCCGCGGATCCCCAGGGAGCTGCAGGGGCCAGGACAGAGCAACAAATAAATCTAAATGGAGAAATCCCCTGAGGCTGGAGCTGAACCCAGCCTGGGCAGCCGGGGGGGCGCTGCCATCCCCCGGGCTTGGGCTGGTGATTTCCAGGATCAAATTCTGCTGGATCTTGGCCCCAGGGGGCTGCAGGCAGTGGGAAAGCTCTGGGTGCTCCCAGGGGAAACTGGGAACTGCTCCGGGGTTCTCTGGAATGTGGTGCTCAAGACAAATGGGTTGACCTAAAGGGGAAAAATCTTGTTTTTCCTAATTTTTTAATTGAATCTCTCAAGGCCAGAGCAGCTGTTTGCACAGTCCAGGCTTTGAGAAATCTCTGGGAGTGTCCATGACCACCTCCCATAGGAGCCATCCCTGAGTTCCTGCCCCTGTCCCCAGCAGTGAGGGGTCTCAGGGAAGAGGGGCTGGGGGGTTCCCCAGTCTGGAAACACCCCAAAAACCATCCCCAGCCCTCCCTCTGCACCCACAGCGAGCTCACCCACCAGCACTGGGTCTCATGAGGGAAAAAAAAGCATTTTCTCCTCCCCAAATTAAGGAAATCCCTCTAAGATGGGAGCACAGTGGAGGAGTTGTCACCCTGATCCTCATCCCCCTCCCAGCCCCTGTCCCACACGGCAGGAGCTGAGGCAGCCACCCCACGACACAAACCTTTATTCTGGGCAAAGGGGGAGCCAGGGCTGGGACAGGGGCACAAGGAGTGCAGCCCCCTGGGGGGAATGTGGGGCGCAGGAGGCACCCAGGGGGCTGTGGAGTGTGAGGCCACGCCGGGATCAGCCCTTGGTCCCAGGGGGGGCTCTGCCCACCAACGCCCCCACGAGGGGCTGGGGCAGCTCGGGGTGGGAGGGGACAAACCTCCCGGCGCGTGACGGCGGTGACAGGGAGCGCAGGGACACGAGCCAGGCAGGGGCTGCACGCAGGGAACCGAACCCCGGGCTGGCCCAGCCCCGACCCCCCGAGCCGGGGGAGCAGCGCGGGGAGCAGCGTTAGCGGATGCTGCCCTCGCCCTCGCTGCTCTGCAGCTTCTCCCTCTCGATGGACCACACCAGCTCCTGCACGAACTTCATCTCCGTCGCCACCTGCTTGGCCAGCGCCTCGTAGTGGTTCTCCAGCTTGCGGTAGCGCCGCCGCAGCCCATTGGCGGCCTGCGCCACGCCCCTGCTCTCCTCCTGCGCCTGCTTCTTCAGCGCCTCCGTCTTGAGCAGCTCCTGCCGGATCTGCCGCAGGTCCTGGCTGATGCTCTCGTTCTCCTCCTTGTACCACGACTCCTTCTCCTCGTAGATGGACAGCAGCGCCTCGATGTCCTCCCGGAAGGATTTCTTGTTCCTCTCCAGCTCTCGCAGGCTCTCCTCGGCCGCAGCCACCTCCTCCATGACCTTGGAGAAGCGCTCGAAGTTGATGTAGGTGTTGTTGGGGGGCATGCTGGAGTGGGATTTGATGGTGTACTCCTTCAGGCGCGTGGTCTTCAGCCGGCGCCGCTCGGGCTTCTTGCAGCTCTCCTCGTTCCGGACGTTCCTCCTCTTGATCACCTGTGGCAGGGACAGGGCGTCACCCACCCACAGGCAGTGACACCAAAGCAGCAGCACAGCCCCGGCCTTGGGGGGTCAGGACTGATTCTGTAACTGCTCACCTTAATCCAAGGGTGCTCCAGGCTCTGGGCGATGGTCATTCGCTTCCTGCAAACACAGCAAGGCTGGGATCAGGCCAGAGGCTTTGCTGCTCCTTCCCTGGAAAAGCAGCTTGGGTGCTGTGATCACCTCTGGGTCTGGCTGAGCCTGGGCAAACTCACTGCACTCAGCCCCCAACTCCTCAAACTCCCTCCCAAGAGAAACAGAGGATCCCATGGAAACCTCCCAGCCCCGCTGCTCCTTCCCAAACCCTGAGCCCTGGGGGCCCAGCTCAAACCCTCCCAAACCCCATTGAAGCTCCTGCACCCTCAGGGGGATCTCAGAATGCCCAGGGAGCTGCCTGGGGCAGGGGGGACTGTCCCCTCTCCCAGAGCAGCCCCAGCTCTGCTCCCTGTCCCTCACTTGGGGTCCTTGACGAGCAGGCGGCGGATGAAGTCCTTGGCCAGCTCGCTGGTGTTGCTGAAATATTCCTCATCAAAGTCGTAGTTGACAGCAGAGATGTTGGTCAGAGTCTCCTGCTTTGTCTCCCCCAGGAATGGGGAGGCTCCACTCAGCCTGAGGGGAGAGAAGGTTGGGACACCCCAAAACGGCTCCAGCCCGAGGTGGGGCTCACCCTGCAGCCCTGCCCCCTCCAGAGCTGCCTGATACTCACAGGATGTAGGTGATGACCCCGATGCTCCTGCAGGAGAGAGGGAGAGGAGGCTGAGGTCACACAGAGCTTTTGGGAGATGCCCCAGCAGGAGGGGAGCAGCTGCTGGAGCCATGGGAAGGGTTGGGAGGGGAATCACTCACCACATGTCGGCCTCCAGCCCCAGGGGCTCGTAGTTCACAATTTCTGGGGCTTTGGGAGGAAAGGGGAGAAAATGGGTTTATTGTGGGGGAAGGAAGCAGAGCGCTGGGTGTCTCTCCAGGATGAATCCAAAGCTTTCAGCACCCTGAGGAGGCCCCAGGAACACTCACCTACAAACTCTGGGGTGCCAAAGATATTCTTGAACTCGTTCCCAGCCTCGATCTTGTGGGCGATCCCGAAGTCGATGAGTTTGATGCGAGGGTTTGGCACGTTCTTGTCCAGCAGCATGATGTTCTCTGGCTGTGGGGGGAGAGGAGCTGGGTCTGTCCCTGTGGGAGCTGCCCTGGGCCCCTCACTCCAGAGGAGAGGATGAGTGGCTCAAGCTGGGAGAGATCCCAAACACCAGAGGAGAGGATGTGCCTCAAGCTGGGAGAGATCCCAAACACCAGAGGAGAGGATGTGCCTCAAGCTGGGAGAGATCCCAAGCACCAGCCCCACTGCACAGACCCCCATTCCTGAGTGCTGATTCCCAGAGCTCACCTGGGGGCTCCTCCCTGCTCCCAGAGCTGAACATGGAGTGTGTTCAGCCCCCAGACCCCACCTGGGGGTTTATCCCTACTCCCAGAGCTGAGCTCGGGGTGCCTGCAGCCTCCAGACCCCACCTGGGAGTTTATCCCTGCTCCCAGAGCTCAGGGTGTGCTCAGCCCCCAAGAGCTGAGCTCAGGGTGTGCTCAGCTCCCAAAGCTGAGCTCAGGGTGTGTTTAGCTCCCAAAGCTGAGCTCAGGGTGTGCTCAGCCCCCAGAACTGAGCTCAGGATGTGTTTAGCTCCCAGAGCTCAGGGTATGTTTAGCTCCCAGAGCTCAGGGTGTGCTCAGCCCCCAGAGCTGAGCTCAGGGTGTGCTCAGCCCCCAAAGCTGAGCTCAGGGTGTGCTCAGCCCCCAGAGCTGAGCTCAGGGTGTGCTCAGCTCCCAAAGCTGAGCTCAGGGTGTGTTCAGCCCCCAGAACTGAGCTCAGGATGTGTTTAGCTCCCAGAGCTCAGGGTGTGTTTAGCTCCCAAAGCTGAGCTCAGGGTGTGCTCAGCCCCCAGAGCTGAGCTCAGGGTCCCTGCAGCCCCCAGCACTCACCTTGAGGTCGAAGTGGGCGATGTGCTTGGAGTGCAGGTAGTGCACCCCGTCCAGGATCTGCTTCAGGAACTGCGTCGCCTCCTCCTCGGTCAGCGACTCCTTCTCGGCCAGGAAGTCGAAGAGCTCCCCCCCGGACACCAGCTCCAGGATCAGCACCACGTCGGTCTTGTTCTCGAAGATGTCGTGCAGGGTGATGATGTTGGGGTGCTGGATCTCGCGCAGGATGTTCACCTCGCGCTCGATCTCCTCGCGGCTCACGCCCCTGCGGCTCGACGACAGCCGCCGCTTCTTGATGAACTTGGCCGCGTATTCCAGCCCCGTCTTCCTCTCCCGGCACTTCCTGACGATGGCAAACTGCCCGCTAGGGGGAGAGGGAGCAGAGGAGAGGGTGTGCTGCACGCAGTTTGTCTCCAGGAGTGGCAGCAATTGGGGTGTTGGGATGCTTGGCACGCCCTGGAACCAGGGTGGAGGAAGGAAATTCCCCCCAAGAATTTCACCCAGGGTGGGAGATGCCCATCAGCACCCCCTTCCCAGCCTCCTGGGAGCAAATCCCAAATCCCAGCAGACTCCAAAGCCCTGATGGAGAGAGAAACACCTGAAATCAGAGTGACTGCACCTGGACCTGACACTCTTCATACCTTTATACATCCCTGGGGACAGAGTGGGGCCCATCCATGGCCACCACATCCCTCCCCATGGCTCACAAACAACCACAGCCACAGAGGGACAAGAGAACCCCTAAAAGTTCCTCTGCTTTGACAAAAAAACCAACCCACTTGAGTGACCCAAAACGCTTTTGCTGCCCGAGGAGGAGCCAGGATGCCGAGGCAGCTCCCCCAGTGCCGCCTCTGCATCGCGGCTGATTCAATCCCATCCGAGGCTCTGAGTCACCCTGGATCCTCCCACAGGCGCCGGGCCAGCAGGAAGCCGCCGGCCCCGGACGGGAGCTCCACCGGGAGCAACGTTAATTAACGCTTTTTAAAAAAAATCTCAATCTGCCAGAGGTGCCTGAGGGGCACGGGGACACCGCAGGGATCCAGGGGAGCTCCTGGCAGCCCCCAGAAGGAGCGGGACGTTCCTCACCTGCCCAGCTCCTCTCCCATCTCATAGAAATCCTCCACGCTCTCCTGGCGGAAGGTGGACATGGCTGCTGCCAGCGCCGGGTCAGGAGCGGGGAGCAGCCGGGGATCAGCACCTGGAACATCGGGAACACAAAAAAAGATGGGGGGGCTGTGTGCCAGGAGCTCAGAGCAGCACCCAGCACAGGGATCCCGAACCCGCGGGGATGCACAGCCCCGGTGCCGTGCGGCAGCTCAGGGGTTAATGCTGGGGATGCCCCTCGGTCTCAGCACACCCCAAACCCGGGGACAGAGGGGAAGGGGAAAAGCTTTTCCCTGCCCCACAGGCCCCACAGCCGCTGTCCACCCAGTTCTCTTCATCCCTCTGCTGGCCCTTCCTGCCCCACAGCCCCACACCTGTCCCAAAACCCTATACCTGTCCCACAGCCCAATACCTGTCCTACAGCCCAATACCTGGGGAAAGCACGGCCCCACAGCTGTCCTACAACCCCATATCTGTCCTACAACCCCACACCCATCCTATAACCCCACACCTGTCCTACAACCCCATACCTGTCCTACAACCCCATACC
>JAOTQP010001122.1:4458463-4474741 GCA_026413545.1 Cichladusa arquata
TGTAGCTTTCCAGGCTCAAGACTTTTGTGCTCCAAATGTCTCCTGCAAGCACAAGAGCTCTGGAGGGTTGCTGGGGACACTTTGGGGACACCTTAGGGACGTGGGGACACCCCTGGGGTGGCCTTGGGGACACTGGGATGGATTTGGGGACACCGGGAGGGACTTGGGGACACCTTGGGGACACTGGGATGGACACGGGGACAGAGTTGGGGACACTGGGACACCCCTGGGGACACTGGGAGCGACTTGGGGACACTGGGGTGGCCTTGGGGACACTGGGACACCCCTGGGGACACCAGGAGGGAGTTGGGGACACCCCTGGGGAGGGACTTGGGGACACTGGGGACACTCCAGGACATTTGGGGACACCCCTGGGGACACTGAGAGGGACACAGGGACAGATTTGGGGACACTGGGACACCCCTGGCGTGGCCTTGGGGACACTGGGAGGGCCTTGGGGACACCAGGAGGGAGTTGGGGACAAATCTGGGGACACTGGGATGGACACGGGGACAGAGTTGGGGACACTGGGACACCCCTGGGGACACTGGGAGGGACTTGGGGACACTGGGATGGATTTGGGGACACTGGGGTGGCCTTGGGGACACTGGGACACCCCTGGGGTGGCCTTGGGGACACTGAGAGGGGGTTGGGGACACCCTGGGGACACTTTGGGGACACTTTGGGGACAAAGGTGTCACCGAAAGGGACGAGCAGGAGCCCGAGTTCTGTAAGGGACACCCTGGGGACACCCCGGGGACACCCTGGGGACACCCTGGGGACATTTGGGGACATTTGGGGACATTTTGGACAATCAGGGACAGCCCCGGGCAGAACTGAGGGTCAATTTTGGGGTCAAATTTGGGTCATTTGGGATCAAATTTGAGGCATTTTTTTGTCACTTTTACTCGATTTCCGAGCAGCTCGCGGCCGTTTTGGGTCAGTTCGGGACAATTTTGGGTTTTTTTGGGTTTTTTTTTTTGGCGGATTTTGGGTCGATTTTGAAGCCTTTTTAGGCCGCGCTTGTCACGTGATCGGCGCGCCTCCGTTGCCATGGCGACGCGCCCCTCGCGCCTGATTGGTCGCTGCGCGATCACGTGACGGGGGAAAAGCCGCGCGCTGATTGGTCGGCGCTCGCGGCGCGGCCCCGCCCTCCCCCGGCGCGGGCGCGTCACGTGACCCGGCGGCGGCGGCGCCCGGCGCGGTGGACGCTGGAGGCCCAAGATGGCGGCGGAGCTGGTGGAGGCGAAGGTGAGGGAAGCGGCGCCGCCGCCCCGCCCGCGGGGCTCCAGCCGCCACCGGGCGGCTCCCGACGCGGGGGGGACGGCGGGGGGCGGCGCCGCCAACCGCGGGGGCGGCGCTGCGGGGCCGTCCTCTCGCTTTTTTACCTCAGAGACTGCCCCGCCCCGGCCTCAGGGCCGCAGCGCCCACCGGACCTCCCGGGGCCGAACCGGGTTTGGCCGGGCCGGTGTGCGCTGCTGCCGCCCGCGCTGCTCGGGGCTGCCCTCAGCCTGGTTTCCCCCGCTCCTTGCCGCGATTGCGGGTCGCTGGTGCCGCCCCCGGTGCCGCGGGGGGCTCGGTGCGGGGTGTCCGGCGGGCGGGGGTCGCGGCGCCGCTGGCTCGGGCACGGCCGGGGCGCGGGGTCCCTCTGCCGTGCGGTGAAGCGCATCCACGCTCGGATTGCGGTTTGTGCCTCGGGCGGGTTTTCCCGTTCCCCTCGGGATCCCGGCTCGGTGGGAGCCGCTGCTGAGGGCGGTTAAGGAGCAACGGCAGCGGCGGGGAGCGAACCCCGGAGTGTTCCCGGGGAAATCTTTCCAAGGAAATGTTCCCTGAAGCGTTCCCCAGCTCCTCGGCAGGGATGGTGCAGGAATCCCATTGGAGAGGCTTTTTTGGGGCTCTGCCCTTCCCCTGCGGTTCCAGAGCGGGGAATGCTCTTCCCAGAGGTTTTTGGTGCGGTCTGAGCCGTCCCACTCGAGGGTTCCTGGCGGTCCGTGTGCTCTCCCTGCACGTCGAGCCCTCGCTTTGCTTTGTTTGGGGTTTGTTGTTGTGTTGCTGCTCAAATCTCATCATCCTGCTGGGCCTTAATTCCTTCAAAATGGAAACTTTGGGCTCCAGCTCTGCTTTCCACCCCAAGAGTCCTGGGTGAGGTGCTCTAGGAGCAATTCCCACAGGAGGAATTCTGTCTCCAGTGCTCCTGGGATGCTCTGGTGCCTCCTGCTCCATGAATTTATCTTTCCAAATACACATTTTATCCTCAAATCCCTCGGGGAGAGCAGCACTCTTCCCATTTCCTAACACAGTTTAATGATCCTGGTGGGATTTGATCAGGCTTGATGATCTTGGAGATCTTTTCCAGCCTTAATGATCCTGATTCTGTTTTTTTGGTTGAAGAAAACTTGAGGCACAAAGTAGATTTCTCCAGGATTTCTGGAGCAGCACCATGAATCCAGAGCTCTGAAATCCTGACTTTCGGGCAATTAAACATCTTTTCTCTCCTCTTTATTCATCATTCTTTTTTTCCCCTCATCAGGGATATTTTGGGACTCATCACGACTCCCAGAAGTTCTAACTACAGACAGTGACATAACAGCTTTTGGGTTTTCACATTCAGTGACATATGTAAGGAAAAAGGAGAAAATCAAATGGCATTTTCTCTCTCATCTAATTCCCACTCATCCAAAAGTGGCTGTGAAATGTTTCTGGAAACAGTTGTAGCTTTCTTAATTAAAAAAATAAAATATGTAGCTGGTTTATTCCAGGAAATAAGATTGTTAGATTATATTTTATGCTTTCTTTTTAATTATTAATTCAAGAGTGGGGTAGAGGTTGGGGAAGATCTGCTGGTTTTTTTTTAGTGGGATTTCTTCTTGAATTCCAATATTCTCCACAAACCAGGCAGGATGTGGAGTGAATATGTGTGGATATCTACCAAGTTTATTTCCAGGGCTACTTTTATTTTCCAACCCAGGTACTTTATGAGTTGCTTTTTTCAATTTTAAGTCTGTTTGGTGTTTAGGGAACTCAAATGCCAACCTGGAGCTGGGAGTTGAGCAGGAAGAATTCCTGGTTTCTGATGAGGAGTTTTCTTGTGGCCCTTGACTGTGCTCAGTTCCAGGCCTGAATTGCCACAGAGAGGGAATTTTGGAAGACTGAGCTGGGTTTTGCTGCTTATCAGACACTGAAATTGATAATTCCTGGCTGGGATCACAGAGAAGTGCTGGGCATTGTTCTCCTGGAACACACTGCTCTCTTTAATAATATGAATATCCTCCCATACTCTAAAATATGTGGTTTTATAAAGGTCCTGTGGCTGTAGGGAAGATTCTGGAAGGATTTTCCCATCCATCCCCTCAGCCTCACCCAGCTCATACTGATTTTCTCCCTGTGCCTTGCCCTGGCACCTTTTGGGATGAAGTTTTCCACGTTTCTCTGGGAATTTTGGGTGCCTCAGGCTGGTGAAGGAGTTCATGAGCTCTTTCACAAGTGAGGCCTCTTGCTTTAGACCTTTGAGGATGCTCAGCATCTGTCAAAGTGATTTTTGAGTCATTTGATGCCGGTGGTTTTGTCATTTAGGTGATATTTCAGTGGGTGATCTCTGTGTTTGTGTTGCTCAAACAGGAAATGGGAACCAAAATCAGGTGACAGCAACGGGTGGGGACAGGTTTGGGGTCTTGTTTGGGACAGGTTTGGGGTCTTGTTTGGGACAGGTTTGGGGTCTTATTTTGGACAGATTTGGGGTCTTGTTTGGGACAGGTTTGGGGTCTTTTTTTTGGACAGATTTGGGATCTTGCTTNNNGGTCTTGTTTGGGACAGGTTTGGGGTCTTGTTTGGGACAGGTTTGGGGTCTTGTTTTGGACAGGTTTGGGGTCTTTTTTCTTGGACAGGTTTAGGGACTTGTTTTGGACAGGTTTGAGATCTGGTTTTTTTTGACAGCTTTGGGATCTTGTCTGGACAAGTTTGGGGTCTTGTTTTGGACAGCTTTGGGATCTTGTTTTGGACAGCTTTGGGGGCTCGTTTTGGACAGGTTTGGGGTCTTTTTTTGTGAGGGAATTTTTAACATCTTGCCTTGTAGTTATAAAGTAAGAACTAAACCTTTGCCATTTATAACTATGAGAACATCTTTTAATTTTTTATCCCCCAGAACATGGTGATGAGTTTCCGAGTCTCAGATCTTCAGATGTTGCTGGGTTTTGTTGGCAGGAGTAAAAGCGGACTAAAACACGAACTAGTGACCCGAGCTTTGCAGCTGGTCCAGTTTGACTGCAGCCCCGAGGTGTTCAAGAAGATCAAGGAGCTCTACGAGACTCGCTACAACAAGAAAGGCTCGGAGGGGGCGCAGCCGCCGGCGGGGGCGCCGCCCCGGGCGGAGCCGCTGGCCCTGCACGCGTCCTACGAGCGCGGCGGCGCCGTGCCCCGGACTCTGCCCGCCGCCGGCATCGACTACCCCGCCCTCTACGGCAAATACCTGAACGGACTGGGCAGGTTGCCCCCCAAAGTGGCCAAGCCCGAGGTTCGCTTGGTGAAGTTGCCCTTTTACACCACTTTGGATGAGCTGTTGAAGCCCACAGAGTTAGGTGAGTTTGGTGTTGGGGTTTGTGTCTTGGTTTGATTTGGGTTTGCCGATTTTAATGTATTTAGTTTGTTTTTTGGAGATGGGATTTAGGAGGAAAGACAAGGCAGGGCTAAAGCTTAAAAGGGTATAAGAAGAAATTTATTAATAGCATAGGAAAGAAATAAGAAATTCGGAATAAGATTTCCAGATTATTCCCTATTTCCCCCTCCTTTTTCTACATTTCTCAACAACAACATACAGACAGCACTTCAGTCAGTTTTCCACTTAAATAATATTTCAGTTCACTCTAGAGAGAAAAGTTCTTTTTTTGGTTTAGGCATAGGGGGTGTCTTCACTTTCACAGTTTGAAAGGATCTTCTGAAGTCATGTGGTGGATGTGGTGGTGACACTCCTCCTGTCTCTCCTCTCATGCTCAGAATTTACAGAGGGATGTTTATCTATGGGTTTGTCAGTGCTTGAAGGGGGATGGTGAAAGAGGGAGAGCAGCTTTTCACACAGAGAGTGAGTGCTGGGAGAGGGGGAGTGCTCTTCAACTCAAAGGTTTTCAACTAAAAGAGGTTTTCAACTAGCAGGTCTTCAGCTAACAGAGGTTTTCAACTAGTAGAGGTGTTCAGCTAAAAGGGGTTTTCAACTAGTGGAGGTCTTCAGCTAACAGAGGTCTTCAGCTAAAAGAGGTTTTCAACTAGTAAAGGTTTTCAGCTAAAAGAGGTTTTCTACTAAAAGAGGAGAGATTCAGATGGGATATTGGGGAGCAATCCTTCCCTGTGAGGATGGGGAGGCCCTGGCACAGGAAGGAGCAGCTGTGGCTGCCCTGGAAGTGTCCAAGGCCAGGCTGGAGCAGCCTGGGATGGTGGAAGGTGTCCCTGCCTGTGGGATGGGATGGGATGATCCTTCAGGCCCCTCCCAATCCAAATCCTGGGATTTTCCTCACAACTGGAATGTGGCACTTTGGGATAGAAGTTGGAAGCTCACCTTGTTTGCTTCCTGTGGATTATGGGGCCATATTCTACACTAATGCTGGTTTTCAGCACTAAAAATCCCTGACCTGAAACATCCTGTGGATAAAAGAGGCTGGCAACACCTCAAACTGAATTTTTGATGATTTTGTTTTGTGCTTGTCACAGTTATTTGTGTGTGGTGCTGTGTGTTTTTGGGGGGTAACCAGTAAAACTGGAAGAAGAGCATTTCCCTGGGGTGTGGAGAGTGATTTTTTTTTTTTTTCATCATTTTAGTTTGGAGAAACAAAGAATATTGTTAAGTGATGTCAAATAGAATGGTCTGGTAGCAAATTCAGTGTGTCCAGGGAAGTTGTGTTCTGCTGAGGGTCTCATAAATTCATGGGGTAATGTCAGAATTCTCTAAAAATGATTTTACTGGCTTTTGTCTGGCTTTGCTGAAAAGATATTTGTTGTGGCTTGCAGGGAAAAAAAATAGATAAAGATTAGATCGTGCAGAAACAAAAAGAAAAAGGACTAATTAGTCAGATTTTCTATAATTTCTTCTTCATTTGAAGGCATTAATGCTGTGACAAAACAGCTGAGTGGTGACAAAGTCAAGCTCAAACATTATAATTGTGTGGGGAATGGTCTGTTCAGTGTTTAAATGTGTGTTAGTCAGCAATTCCAAGATGGGATTTTGAAGGAAAACAAATCTCCAAGAGGTGGGAGCATCCAGAGCCAGAAGAGCCTGGATCCACCCCCTGGGAGTAGCAGGTTTTGTTCTGGGCTGCCATGAAATGCCCCCTGCTCATTAAAAGCAGCCTCTCCCTGGCAGGTGACACCTCCCAGGTGTCACCTGGTCCCTGGAGCCTTCCTGGCTGATTTTCTCTGCTGCTGGGAGAGGTTTTTGTGGAGCAGATGTTGCTCACACCTGATCAGGTGCCCTGAGCTTGCAGCTCCCAGCTTTTGAGCTTCTTTCCCAGCAGCAATTTCACTGTTGTGTAAAAGAAGAGTGAGCTGATATAAATGCAAAATAAACCATGAGCAGCTTCTGACTTTTGCTCATCAGGTTTGTTTTGTCTTTGTGTGGCTGAACAATCAGCAGGACTCGGTTTCTGGGCAGTTTCTTAATCAGGAACATTAAAATTACTTTTTGTTATTGTCCTTGTCAATCATCACTTGTTAAAAATACCTCATGAAATGCTTCATTTTCTGCTGGTTGTTTCTGTCAGGAGATATGTGGATGGAAACTGGAATTAAACAAAACTTCCATAAAGATATCTTCATTCTTACTTTTAAAAGTTATTTTTGTGAGCTTCATTTGCATTTTTAGAGCAGAAAAGGGACCAAAGGGAAGCACCTGGAGTGACCCAAGTTGTCACCAGGTCTTCCAAGAGCTGCTGAGGTTTTATCCTTCCCTCACCTCCTCTTCATCCAAAATGCACTTTCCTACTTCTGAAATCCTGTTTGAATAACCATGCAATGGAAGTGAGGCAAAGCAAAACAAAACACCCAATTCTTGCTAAATAATTTTTAAAAAGCTGTTTTAGCACTTCCTCTTTGTGTTCCTCCCGTGACTTTCAGCAGCTCAGGGCCTGAACTTTGCTGAGAGACACAAAACTGAAAATAAAACATGTTTGGGTTGAAGTAAAGGCTGCAACAAAAATTTCCCACGTCTCAAGCTTCATTTTCCCCACATTAAATGCACTTGATCTTAAAATTATCAGTGAGCAAAAGGCCACAGTTAATGCTGGGTTCTTGTTAAGCCTCTCTGAGGGTGAGCTGCTGTCCCACCCTCAAGGTCAGGGGGTTGGAAGTCGTGTTTTGTCTCTTCCAGCTGCTTTTTGTGTTGCTTTTTTATTATCTGAGCTAATCTTTTTTGTTGCTGGGGTTGTTTTCTTTCTTTTCCAGAGCCCGCCTGCTCGGTCTGGTTGGTTTTGGTTTTTTGTGTCAGGCTCCTCTTGGGTTTCTTGAGGATGTGGTCACACTGTGACACTGCTGATGTGCTGAACTGATGGCCCTTGACTTATTTGAAGGGAGGAAAAATAATTTTTAAAAAAGGGATAAATGAAATCAAATCCTGTGCTGGTTGGACTGAACAGTGAGCAATAAATGAGCAAAGCTCTGATCAAAGCAGAATTCCCAAAACAGATGAAAACTGGAATTTTGGGATGTGGGAGAAAACAGGACTTGGAGATAAACAGAGCATAACAATCACCTCATGCTCAGTTTGATGGACACTCTTTCCTTCCCTCCTCAGTTCCACAGAATAATGAGAAGCTTCAGGAAAGTCCCTGCATTTTTGCATTAACACCAAGACAAGTGGAGCTGATCAGAAATTCCAGGTACTCCTCACTGGGTATTAACAGTCCAGGAAAATGCAGCTGCATAATTCCATAATTCCTCCATGTTCCCTGCCTCTGGAAGCTTTTGTTCTCTGCAAGGAAACAGGATTTGTGTGAGGACATCAGGCTGCTCCTCATGGAGAGCAAAGAGCTCTGGGGGAGTGGGAGCTGCAAATTCACCCCTGCAGGTCCTTAAGTGTCACTTGTGCTGCTCTGATCCCCCTCTGGAATGGGGCATTTGGGCAGGAAATCATGGGTGACCTCAATTCTGTGCTCTGCAGCCTTCCCTCTGCCTGCCAGGTTCAAAAGGCAGAGGGTGAGGCTGTTTGCATCTGAAAGGACCTTCCTTGGTGGGGAGGAGGCTGCAGGAAACATCAGGATTAGGATTTCCCCTGACCTCTGTCAAATGCAACTTTTGGCTCAAACAAAGACTCTCCTCAGAGCTGGCAGTGCAGGCAGGGAGCTTTCCTCTTGGCTGACCTGCTCTCTTCATGCAGAATTCCTCCAAAAATTCAACCTTTAATAAATAATAATAAATAATTCAACCTTCAAATAAAATCTTTAAATGTTTATCATAAAATAAAGAGCTGGAGAAAGAACATCTTGGTTATTTTGCCTCCTTGTTGTGTATTCCATTCCTTTCCTGATTCCAGTTCAAATCCTGGCAGGAACAGTCCTGATGGAGGTTGCAATATTCACACTGGGGCCTTAATATTCAGTCCCTTGGTTTGCATGAGCAGCTTCAGCTGAATAATTAAACACAGAGAGTCTTGAGCATTGTCAGGTAAACCTGACCTTAAAACCCAGTTTTTATAAATTCTCACAAATCACCAGAAGGCACCTGAACAGTTTTAAAAACCCAGAGAAAAGCTTTAGGTTGGTGCATCAGGAAAAAAAAAATAATAATTACAGGGCCACTGATATTTGCAGGGGGAATTGTACAATTTAAATAAAGTTCTGTGAGGTAATTTTTTAAAGATCTATTTAAAAATTAGGAACAACAAAAGTCCTTGAGTCTGGCAGCTGCTTTGGGTAATTTTTTTGTGGGTAGGGATTTTTTTTTACATAATTAATTGGAAGTTTCTGTTCTTTCATTTCTCAGGGAGTTGCAGCCCGGTGTAAAATCAGTTCAGGTGGTGCTCAGGTAGGTCTGGGCTGGGTTCACTGAACATCAGGGGCAGAGCAGGGGAGGAGGGAATGTTCCAGCAGAACCCAGCAGGTTCCAACATGGATTTCATGGCTCCAGAGAGAATTTCCAGTGAGCTTTTTGTTCACAGGGGCATCTTAAATTCCACTTTTGAGCCTGGAGCAGAAACAGCAGAGCCCCACCTGGATGGGGGATGGCTCTGCTGAGGGGTTGGGATTGGGATTGGGATGGGGACTGGGGGTGTGCGCAGTGCTGGGGTATTATGGGATGTGTTGTTTCTGCCCAGAATCTGCTACACAGACACCAGTTCCCCTCAGGAGGATCAGTACCCTCCCAACATCGCCGTCAAGGTGAACCACAGCTACTGCTCCGTGCCGGTGAGCACTGGGGGGAAATCTGGGGGGAAATCTGGGAGGGAGTGGGTGGAATTTGGAAGGAAATGGCTTTCCAGAATGCAGAAGTGCACTGCTAGTTTAAAGCTAATTTTTTAATGGATTAGCCGTGTTGTAATGAACTGTTGTGTGTAAAAGCTCCATCTTGTTCACTTTGTGCTCCAGCTTTATTGAGCTCCTTCCCCCCATCCCTGAGACCTGGGGCCGAGTGGAATTTAATGGAGCTGATCTTGAGTTAGAAACTAAATATCTCTATCTAATCTTCCTGCTCTAGGGCTACTACCCCTCAAACAAACCCGGGGTGGAACCCAAGAGGCCCTGCAGGCCCATCAACCTCACCCACCTCATGTACCTGTCGGCAGCCACCAACCGCATCACGGTCACCTGGGGCAACTACGGCAAGGTGAGAGCCCAGGGAGCCCAGGGCTGCCCAGGGAGAGCTCAGGGAGAGCTCAGGGAGAGCTCAGGGAGAGCCCAGAGCTGCCCAGGGAGAGCCCAGGGCTGCCCAGGGAGAGCTCAGGGAGAGCCCAGAGCTGCCCAGGCAGAGCCCAGAGCTGCCCAGGGAGAGCTCAGGGAGAGCCCAGAGCTGCCCAGGGAGCTCAGGGAGAGCCCAGAGCTGCCCAGGTGGAGCCCAGAGCTGCCCTGGCAGCCCTGCAGAGCAGCCTCCTCATCTCTCCTCCCTCTCTCCCCAGAGCTACTCGGTGGGGCTGTACCTGGTGAGGCAGATGACCTCAGCAGAGCTGCTGCAGAGGTTGAAAACCATCGGCATCAAGCACCCGGAGCTCTGCAAAGCCTTGGGTGAGTGGCTGTGGGAGGGGCTGGCTGCAGCCTGCTGGGGAATATCCACCACCACTCACACCTCTGCATGCCTGCAGCTGGATCAACCCCACTTTTTATCTGAACAGACTTGCTGAGCTGTGTGGGAGTCGTGGGAGGTCACCCCCAAGCCGTGGTTCTGGTGGCAGCTCTGTAGTTGGATTTAGGATTTGTGCCAGGTTGGTGTCGTGCCCGTGGCGTGGCTGGAGGGGCTTCATGCCTTCACCTGGGTCAGTATGAGCAGCATTGATCCTCAGCAGTTCCAAAGGACATTTCTGGAGCGAGGGATCCTGGTGACAGTGTCCTGCTGCCCTGGGAGTCCTTGGGGTGGCAGTGGGATGTCACCAGCAGCACTTTGATATGCCTTGAGACCTTCAGAGAAGAGATGCTTATCCCAAACCACTCAGGTAAATCCTCCTGGTATGAGGCTCATGTAAAACATGACTGGCAAAGAGGGGAAATTCTATTTCCAAGGTGAAATGTAGCTTGGAGCTCATGAGTGTGGAAGATTCCAAATTTTTCATGTTGCTGGACAAAACCTTCTCACTGTTCAGTTCTGCATGGGATCCTGATGTTCTTTAAAACTGTCCAGATCCTGGAGAACTCTTCCCAAGGATAAGAAACTGTCAGGGAATCCCAGAATGGTTTGGGTTGGAAGGACCTTAAATCCCATCCAGTGCCACCCCTGCCATGGCAGGGACACCTCCCACTGTCCCAGGCTGCTCCAAGCCCTGCCCAGCCTGGCCTTGGCCATTCCAGGGATCCAGGGGCAGCCACAGCCTGCCCACCCTCACAGCCAGGAATTTCCCCTGCACATCTTAACCTCAATTTCCCCTCTTCAAGCCATTCCCCTTTTCCTGTCACTGCAGTTCCTGGTGAGGAGCCCCTTTCCAGCATCCCTGGAGTCCCTTCAGGGACTGGATTGCTGCTGGGAGGTCTCCACTCACCCTTCTCTTCTCCAGGCTGAACTTCTCAGCCTGTCAGTCTTGGAGGTGGATTGTAGTTCACAGGGAGGTGATAATTCCAGGTGTATCCAACCTGCAGGCACCTGGATTTCAGGCCAGGATCAGTTGTATTTGGTGACTTTAAATAAAACCAAATAAGAGCAATGTCTTATTGCAGCTCCTTTGTGTTTTCGTGCTTGGATATCCAGAACTGGCCAACCTGAGGAGTTCCTAAACTTTGCTTTTCTAGCTCTGATCTGCTCTGCAAATAATTCCCTCTCACTGAAGCTGCTGCCCTTTGGCTTCAGTCACATCTCACTGCTGACTCATCTTCCTTTGCATACAATTCTCTAAAAGTTGATACAGGAACATTGTCTGAGAACAGATTATGGCTTTGGATCCAAAATCCTGATCAGGAGATCCTAGGAAATTCTCCTTCCCATGTCTCCCAGTAACTGATGCACAGAGAAGGCTCTTACAAAGAACTTCATAAAAAATTAAGCTTGGATGAAAAGGCTCCTAATGTGAGGAAAACAAGCCCAAATCTTGTAATCTCCTGGGAATTTCACATCTGAGAAGTCACTCTCTAATTAAAGCTGGGTGTTGCAGAGCTGCATGTAGCCTCATTGTCTGGAGACATCTTGTTATGATCTGAAAAGGTCAAAAGAAATGGTTCACTTGCTCCAAAGAAAAACAGTGGTGGAAGTGTCAGAGGCAGTTGCAGGCAGCAGTGGGAGCAGCAGCTCCTCCTCAGGACTTGGGGAGCAGTTCAAAGCTCCTCTGGTTGATTTTTGCCCCTTGGTGTGGGACCTGCACACGTGGGACCTGCCCATCTGCTGCTTGCTTTGATTTCCCTGCTGTTCCTCTGGGTTTTCCTCTCAGGCTGCAGCAGCAGGGGCAGGATTCCTCCTTCTCAAAGCATCTGATTCTTCCCAGCTCTGTGCTGGATGGCTGCTGGGCCTGGTTTTGCTTGGCTGCCTTGCTCTGAGCTGTCTGCCTGGGTTCATCTGGGCCTGTTCTGGTTCCTGTGGAATATTCTGGAATAAAGGAGGAGTGGCAGCTCAGCAGTGCTGAGAGGAGGCTCAGGATAACCTGATGGAAAAAGGATGGGATATGTTTTCCCTCTCAAAGTTTGACTCTTTGCTCACTTGTGGGGGGACCTGTTCTGAACTGGGGAGACAGAGCTCAGGAGGGAATAAACCCCACCATGAATATACTCATTCCCTTTCTGGCAGGGAAAACCATCCATCCACACCCCAGGGCTGGGCTGAGCTGCTTCCCCTGTGCTGCTCAGTGCTGCCCAGGGCTGGCTTTTGTTCAATCTGTGTCCTGTGCTCTGCTGCAGTGAAGGAGAAGCTGCGCCTGGACCCCGACAGTGAAATCGCCACCACCGGTGTCCGAGTGTCCCTCATCTGCCCGGTGAGTCCCTGCAGGCTTTGAAATGGAGTTCCCTCTGGGCTGGAAGGGATCATCCAGGGTTAATTTAACATTTCAACATTAAAAGGGAACTTAGAACCACCCAGTGCCACCCCTGCCGTGGAGGTGTTTCACCTCCCACTGTCCCAGGATGTTCCAAATCCTGTCCAGCCTGGCCTTGGACATTCCAGGGATACAGGAGCAGCCACAGCTGCCCTGGGCACCCTCACAGCCAGGAATTCCTTCCCAATATTCCCTCTGGCAGTGAAGCCATTCCCTGTGTCCTGCTCCTCCATCCTTTGTCTCTCCTGGAGCCCCTTTAGGCCCTGGCACCCCCAGTTTACTCCAGAACCAAGGAGCTCCAGCTCTGTTTTAATCTGGTTTTGTCAGGATTCCAAACCATGCTCCCAGGCCAGCTTTGCAAACTCACAAATGTTTTTCCTTCTGAGGGGATGTGGGGGTTCCTTGCCAGGTGTGCTGGCTGATGCTCTGCTCTCTGCTCCCACAGCTGGTGAAGATGCGCCTGTCGGTGCCGTGCCGGGCCGAGACCTGTGCACACCTGCAGTGCTTTGATGCCGTCTTCTACCTACAGATGAATGAGAAAAAGCCCACATGGATGTGCCCTGTGTGTGACAAACCTGCCCCCTACGACCAGCTCATCATTGATGGGTGAGTTCTGCACCTCTCTGCCCTTTCTCCTTCCCCAGTGGGTGCAGCATCCAGCTCTTGGCTGAAGTTCACTTTGAAACTGTTGGAAGTTTATTCTGCTGGTGTGTAATATTCTGGTTTCAGTGTTTTGGTGTGTTGGAGCAGGTGGGAATGTGCTGGGAGGGAACAGGTGCAGCACTTTTGGGGTGAGTTTGGAAGCAGCTTTGTTGCCCCCAAATGCTGAGAGCCTTCTGTGGACTGGGACCACCAACATCCTCATGATGCTGGCCGAGGACTGGTGAAACAACACATGTGGTTCCTGCCTGCTGGGGAATGATCTCCACCCTCCTGGCAGAGTGATTGGCCTCCATTGCAGGTTCCCTGAGGAGCAGGGAGGGTTTGGAGCAGTGTTTGGCACAGGGAAGTGAGCAGACCAGTCTGTTCCCAGCCCCACCGAGGGTTCCTGGAGCCCTCTGTGGGCCCTGGGCAGATGCAGGAGCTGTGGCTTTCCAGGCAGCCTGCAGCAGCCTCAGCACAGATAACCTGTTTGCTTTGTCCCCTGGCCAGCCCTGACAGGAAAATCCAGTTCCTTGGAGATCTCTGGCAGGGCAGAGATGAAGGGGAAGCTGTGAGGAGTTGGGTTGTGGAGCCCCCACGGGTCAGCCGTGCCCGTGTCCTGCACGAGGAGGAGCAGGATGGCCCTGGGAAAGGCTCAGCAGGTGTCTGTCCCTGCTCAGGGCTGGGTTTGATGCCAGTTCTGTGGGGTGAAGTCCTTCCCAGATTGCCTGGAAGTGAGAGGGGGAAACTGGCACTCAGCTGGGTGCTGGGAGTCAGGAAAGAGCCAGAGGCTCCCGAGCAGGAGGGAGGTGGTTGGTCAGGTCTGGGATCCTCAGGCCTTGTCAGCTTTTTGGGAGCTGCAGCTTGGTGGTTGCTGTGCTGGTGATGGGATTGGCTGTGGAAGCAATTCCTACAGGAGCTGGGGAAAGCTGAAACTCTCCCACTGCCACAAAGTTTTCCTGACCTTGGAAGTCTTTCCACTAGGAGTTCTCCTTCCTCCTGAAGGAACCTGCTCAAGTCCAGGAGGGAGTGAGGCCTGGCAGGGCAGCATTTCCAAATAAACCTCCCAGACTGACAGTGGGACACTGGGAGTAAAGCAAGTTCCCAGTTCCTCTGGAATCAGGGCCTCATTCCAGGTGTATTTTCATGGTGTTTCTGGTGCAGGAATGTTGTTCTGGTGGCTGCTGTGGAGATTTGGGAAATAAAACGAGGAAGGAAGGGAAGTGCTGCTCGTTGGATTGCTGAGTTCCCAGTGCCAAGTGATATCTCACCTTTTGCTAAAGCCTCTCTGGGAATGTCCCTGGGAATGTCCCAGGGGATGGGGCAGCACCGCCTGCCTGCAAGCAGTGCCTGGGAAACTGGGTGAAGAGGCAAAACTGTCTTTAATTGCAGCTAATTAAGGAGGTAGTTGATGGTTTGGGTGCATGGACAGGAAGGGCTGGGATGGATTTGCACTGTCAGAACCTGCACTGGTTTTATGGGGAATAAAGTCTGTGACTCCCAGGGCTCTCAGCTCAGGAGGCAGCAGCAGATTGCCTGGCACTGCAGGCTCACTGCACACACCCTGCTGAGTGCCAGGGCTGTGACAGCTCCTCCTGCCCCCTCTGCAGGCTCCTGTCCAAGATCCTGACAGAATGTGAAGATGCAGATGAGATTGAGTACCTGGTGGATGGCTCCTGGTGCCCCATCCGAGCCGAGAAGGAGCGGAGCTGCAGCCCCCAGTGCCCAATCCTGGTTCTAGGTGAGACAGCCTGGAAAAACCCCTGGGGGAAATCACAGAGTTCCACAAGGGTTTGGGTTGGAGGGGCCCTGCAGGACCATCAGTCCCACCCTCTGCCGTGGGCAGGGACAATTGCTGCTATCCCAGATTGCTCCAAGCCCTGTCCAGCCTGGCCTTGGACTCATCCAGGGCTGCTCTGGGCCCCCTGAGTGCCTCACAAGCAGGAATTTCTCCCCACTATTCCCTCTGGCAGTGGGAGCCATTCCCAGTGTGCTGTCCCTCCATCCCTTGTCCCAAATCCCTCTCCAGCTCTCCTGGAGCCCCTTTAACTCTGGAAGTGGCTCCAAGGTTTCCCTGGAGCTTCTCTCTCCAGCCTGGCCTTGAATCCTCCCAGGGAACAATTCCCAATTCCCAAAATCCCACCCAGCCCTTCCCTCTGGCAGTGGGAGCCATTCCCAGTATCCCAAATCCCTCTCCACTCCCCTGGAGCCCCTTTAACTCTGGCAGTGGCTCTGAGCTCTCCCTGGAGCCCTCCCTTGCCCAGGCTGAGTGGACAGGAGTGGACAGGAGTGGACAGGAGTGGTTTCAGCTCCTCTCCCCCTCAGGTTCCTCGGACATGAACGGGCTCCTGGCCACGCCCAACGGCACCGGCGAGAACGGCAAAGCCCCGGCAGATGTTGTGGATTTAACACTGGACAGCTCATCCTCGGAGGAGGACGAGGAGGAGGATGAGGAGGAGGATGATGATGATGAGGGACCCCAGCCCAAACGACGCTGCTCTTACGAGAAAGGTTTAGTCTCTGCCTGCTGACTGCAGCTACGGCTCGGAATTCCCAACGGACAGACTTGAATACTCTGGTGCTTATTAAACTGGAGGAGGGGGAGAACGTCCTCTCCCACCTCATCTCCCTCCCTCCCTCATCTCCTGTGACTTTCCTATTCCAAATTACTCATTAAAACGAGAGAGAAAAAAAGAAAAAAAAAAAAACAAAAAACAAAAAAACGACACAAACAAAACAAAACAAAAACCATTGAGCTGCTTCTTGGTTGGAAAACGACCCCACTCAGAGCCTGACCCTGAACTGGAGCCTGAAGTAAAGAAAGTGTCTTAAGCCAGGCAGGATCCTCCCTCACCTGGATCCCAGGATCGGGGGAGCTCCCCTGCACACCTCCAGGACACCCACCCTGCATCTCCAAAGCCGTGTGCAGTTTGATCCTCTTGTTAATTAACCATTCCTTAATTAATCTAAAGGTTTTGCTGGACGTGTGAGTCCGGGGTGGG
>JAOTQP010001122.1:4551188-4561311 GCA_026413545.1 Cichladusa arquata
GCCGAGGCCGCGCTGCGGGCGGAGGCGGCGGCGCTGGCGCAGCGGCTGCAGGAGCTGGAGCGGCGGCACGAGAAGACGTGCGAGGAGGTTTTCCGCGTGCAGAGACAGGCGCTGTTCATGAAGAGCGAGCGGCAGGCGGCCGAGGACAGGCTGGGCGCGGCGCAGAAGCAGCTGGAGCAGGCGCAGGACGAGGCGCGGCGGCTGCGGGAGCTGCACGGCCACGCCGAGGACGCGGCACGGCTGGTCAGGGACAGGGACAGGAAGGTAGGGGACAGGGAATCATGGAGGGCTGCTCGCAGGGGAATGGTGGCTGTGGA
Organism: Cichladusa arquata; assembly: GCA_026413545.1. NCBI lineage: Eukaryota > Metazoa > Chordata > Aves > Passeriformes > Muscicapidae > Cichladusa > Cichladusa arquata. The sequence goes on from JAOTQP010001122.1 coordinate 4,551,506, forward strand.
GCCACACACGCAGAGTCACTGAATTTGGGCTGGAAGGGACTTTAAATCCCATCGCATTCCACCCCCTGCCGTGGCAGGGACACCTTCCACTATCCCAGGCTGCTCCAAGCGCCGTCCATCCTGGACATTCCAGGGACCCAGGGGCAGCCACAGCTGCTCTGGGTAACCCGTACCCCCTGTGCCTGTGCAGATCACGGAGCTCTCCAAGGAGGTTTTCAGGCTGAAGGAAGCCCTGAACGTCCTCCCCGAGTCGGGGCCGCCCCCACAATCCCCGCCCAACACGGCCGCGCTCCAGGCCCGGGTCCGGGCGCTGGAGGAGAAGCTGGAGGTTGGTCTCACCTGGGGGCTTTGGGGCTCCCCCAGCCCCCAGCCCTGTGGCCAAACCCCCTCCCTGTGCTGCAGGAGACAGAGACGAGGCACAGCAAGGTGGTGACGCTGTACCGGAGCCACCTGCTCTATGCCGTGCAGGTGAGCTGGGGACAGGGCTGGGACAGCTGGGGACACCGGGGTGGGGCCTGGGCCACTGCCACCCCCAGGAGGCAACGGAGGGGCTGAGCCAGGAACACGCGCGGAGCCTCCCTGATGTCCCCACTCCAATGGGCCACCCCAGGGCCACATGGACGAGGACGTGCAGAGACTCCTGTGCCAGATCCTGAGGATGCAGCGGCTGCAGGAGCAGGGCAGATGAGCCCCTGCCAGCACGGCTGGCACAGGGAGTGGGGGACAGGTCTGTCACAGCACCCTGTGTGTCCCTTTGCTTGTCCGGGCACCCAGCCCACCCCCAGCACAGCAGCAATAAAGTTATTTATAGTCACACTAATGGGGTGGCTCCTCTCTGGGGGCTCGGGGGTGGGCACGGGGGGCTGTGGGGACCTGGGGACAGCAGGGAGTCGGTGCCACCATCTCCAGCCCCGCCATCCCCCGAGGGGAGGTGTGACCATGAAGGAAGGGAGACGTGGGAACCCGCTTGGCCAGGGCTGGAATCCCTTTCCCGGGGGCGCGGATCCCGGGGGCAGCGCGGGGGAAGCGGCTCCGTCCCCCCGGGAGCGGCGCTTCCTGCGAGGAAATGGGCTGGGCAGCGCCGGGATCCGGCGGGGACACTGCGGTGCCAGCCGGCCCTGCTGCGGTGAGCGCTGCGGGCACTGGGGTCCCACGGGCAGCGCGGGGGGGGCTGGAGGTCTGGGGTGACCCCACAGCAGCCCCAAAGCCGGGGCAAGCAGAGCCTGTCCCCTCTGGGGCTGTGGTGGGAGGTGACAAGGGCAGGAGCTGTCCCTGAGGACAGCAGGGAGCTCAGCTCGGCCCCCAGGCCGGGCGTTGGGGGTCTCTGTGAGGGACAGTCCTGCTCTGGATGGAGGTGGGGACACACCGAGGGGACAAACCCCTGATTGCAGGTGTGGGGGTGGCTGCAGGTCCCTGTGGGAACAGCGGGAACTTTCACTCCCTCTTTCCTGACCCCTCTGGAATCCATCCCTGTGCAGGGTGTGCGGCAGGGTCGGGGGGAAACTGAGGCACAGCAGTGTGGGGGGCCCCCAGGGTGATGTCCCTGTCCCCCTGGGGACCTGAGGTGTCTGTGCTGCCCCCAGTGCTGGGGTTTGACTGTCCTGCCTGTCCCCACAGTGCCTGGGCAGCCCCGCTGAGTCTCCCGGCATGAGGTGGCTTTGGGTGGTGGCTTTGGTGGCACCCGCCTGCACTGTCCCCTACAACGGCACTGGGAGCACTGGGGATGGGGACAACGGGGACAGAGGTACGGGGACAATGGGGGGACTGGGATGGAGGCTGGGGGGATCTGGGGATCCTGGATACAGCAGGACTGGGCAGACTGGGAGCACTGGGGACAGAGATGGAGGGAGCAGGGATGGAGGGGATTTGGGACAGTGAGGGGACAAGGGACAATGATGGGGTCTCTGGGGACACTGGAGGCACTGGGGACATGGGGGTACAGAGGATCGGCACGGAGGGATTGATGATGGAGGAATAGGGACCCTGGGGGTCTGGGGCCACTGGGAGTGGCATTGCGGGGCCCAGACTCCTCCTGACGCAGTGTCCCTGTCCCTGCCGTGTCCCCACCCTGTCCCCACCGTGTCCCCGTGTGTCCCCCAGGTCCCTGCACCCCTCAGCACGGCCTCCTGGGCACCGAGGTGCTGCTGCCGTGCCCGGGGGGTGTGGCTGAGTGGCGCCGGGGTGGCACCGTCCTGGGCACGTCCCCGGCCCCGGGGCTCGCCCTGCCCAACGCCAGCCTGGCCCACGAGGGCCACTACAGCTGCCACCACCCTGTCACCGGCGAGACCTGGGCCAGCATCTGCCTGCGGCTGGGCTGTGAGTGACCCCCCGCCCTGCTGTGCCCCCGCTGCTGGCCGGGGTCCCTGGGGGTGCTGGCAGTGGGGTGACTCTGTCCTCTGTCCCCTGTCCCCTGTCCTCTGTCCCCTGTCCCCTGTCCCAGACCCGCCCTCACCACCATCCATCGAGTGCTGGGCCACCAGCTACCCCCAGGCTGTGAACTGCTCCTGGCGCCTGAGCCCTGACCCCCTGCTGGACACCGACTTCGTGGCTACCTACAGGTCAGTGGGGCCCCCCAAAGCCTCTCCCCGTGTCACACAGCCCTGGCAGCTGTCCCTGTGTCCCCAGGCACGGCACAGACTCAGGTGAGTGCAGCCTCACGGGCCCCTGGAGCTGCTCCTTCGGGGACCTGCAGGTGTTTTCTCTGACTCCCTACGAGCTCAACGTGACAGCCCGGAACGCCCTGGGAGCTGCCACCAGAACCCTGCTCTTCCTCCTGGAGAACATTGGTGAGTGCTGTGGGGTCCCTGCAGGACCCCCTGGCTCCTCCTTTGGGGTCTCCCCTGCTTGGCATGTGGGGTCATCAGTGCAGGCTCAGATTGCCCCTGCAACAGCTATGAGGGCCCTGTCCCCAGCAATCCCATGCTGGATCCTGCAGCCACAACATAAAAAAAAAAAAGAAAGTGTTTTTATCCACGCAGTGATGGGACAAGGAGGTTGGTTTTCATCTAAAGGAGGATTTAGATGGGATACTGGGAAGAATTCTTGTCTGTGAGGGTGGTGAGGCCCTGCACTGGAATTCCCAGAGCAGCTGTGGCTGTCCCTGGATCCCTGGCAGTGTCCAAGGCCAGGCTGGACGGCACTTGGAGCAACCTGGGACAGTGGAAGGTGTCCGTGGTGGGATGAGATGATCCTTGAGGATCCTGGCATTCTCTCATTGTCTCATCATCTCCCAGTAAAGCCGGACCCCCCTGAGGCCCTGCGGGTCTCCCCCATCCCTGGGGAGCCCCAGAAGCTGCTGGTGGAGTGGAGCCCTCCCTCATCCTGGCCATTCCCGGAGTATTTCCCGCTCCAGTACCGCATCCGCTATTCCTGGGACAACAACTCCCTCCCCACCACGGTACTGCCACCCCCTGGGGAAACTGAGGCGCGGCTGGGGCTGTCCCTGTCCCTGTCCCTGACCCCGCTGTGTCCCCAGGTGGGGCCGTACGAGCTGACATCCCACACCCTGACTGACCTGCAGCCCGGCAGCCTCCACCACATCCAGGTGGCCGCCAAGGACCTGGCGGATTCTGGGGAATTCAGCGCCTGGAGCCCGCCGGCCTCGGGGACACCCTGGCTGGGGCTGTGACAGCCAGGCAGGGCCCTGCGGCTATCCCAGGCCGGCTCCTGCCCCTTGTCCCACCTTAGCAGCACGGAGCCACCAGTGCTCAGGAATGGGCAATAAATGGGCTTGAGGCCTGTTCTAATTTTGGGATGTTTGTGATGGCTGAGCTGTCCCTTCACTGCCTCGTTGTCCCTTTGCTGTTTGAGAACAATCACTACATTTTCCTGCGTTTGACCGTTTTTTGCCCTTGGGGTCGGTTTCTTTTCGGCCCCGGGACGGTCCCTTCTCCGTCCGCCCCACCCCAGCCCTCAGCGCCCACCGGGGCGGGGCCGTCACGGAAGCGGCGGGCGTGAGGGGAGCGCGGCCATGTCCGACGTGCGCTGGCGGGGGGGGGAGCGCCGTGATTAACGGGGGGCGCCTGTTCCTTGCGCGGCGTTCCCCGCGTTGAGGCGGCCGCGGACCGGAGCTCCGGGGCGTCGCAGGCCTTACACCGGAGCCCCGGCGGTTCCAGGCCTCACAATGAAGCCCCGGAGCCATTACAAACCCCCCCCACCCCGTGCCCCCTGGTGGTACCGCCCGTCGCTGCCTTCCCGCGCTCTGGCGGGGGGCGCTTTGCGCATGCTCAGTGCGGCCCGCGGGCGGTGGCGCCCCCGCCTGGTCCCGGCGCGTCCCGCAGCCCCTGCGCGCGGGGCCGGGAGACCCCGGGGCGCATCCGTGAGGGCTGAGGCGATGGCGGGAAACGGGGGCAGATATGGAGGGGAATGGGTGGCAAAGGGACCCTAAAGATCGTCCTGGGCCACCCGTGTCATGGCAGGGACACCTTCTGCTATCCCAGGCTGCTCCTAGCCCAGTGTCCAGTCTTGCCTTGGGCACTGCCAGGGATCCAGGGGCAGCCGCAGCTGCTCTGGGCACCCTGTGCCAGGGCCTGCCCACCCTCCCAGGGAGGAATTCCTTCCCAATATCCCATCTCTGGGATTTAATGGGGACCCAGGCAGCGATCCGCCACCTTCCAGAGAGCACCGAGGCCTTTCCCGAGCTTTGCCAGGCTTTGTGCCCTCCAGATTTTCTTCCCTGAGCTCTCCTGGGCTCTGGAAGCACTTTCTGTCCTCACAGGTCATTTTGGAAAAACGAGCTGGTTCATCCCATCCTGTGAAGTTCCACCTCGCTCCAGCTGATGGCACGATTGGGAGCGTGGGCAGCCGAGGTTTTTTCCCAGCAGAGCAGACAGCCTGTTGGACAAGATCCCTCTTTTCCATCTCGGGTATCCGAGACGGAGCAGCCTCACACCCGGCCAGGAATGAGAGCAGGGAAGAACCTGGTTCTTATAAAGCGAGAAAATAAATCCGAGTCACAGGTCAGGGATGGGACCGGCGTTGTCTGCGGGGTGAGCAGCGGCGGCTGGAGGCTCCAAAGGGTTCCCAGCCGCAGGAACGGGCTCCCAGCAGCAGGAGTTAATGGGATGTCATTCCACGGAGAGCTTCCTTCCATGGCACATGTGGGATGGAGGCAACGATCCCTGCAGGCTTCCAGCTCCTCCTGCGTCTGCCTTACAGCTGCGTGACCTTGCAGACACACAGCAGAGGGAAGATCCCTGGGAAAGCGGCGGCTGCCTTCGGCCTCACGCTGACAAACAGCTCTGATCGTCCGTGCCACCATCCCAGACCAGCACACCTGGGCTGTCCTGGGCGATCCTGTAACCCAAACAGCCCCGGGGGTGTCTGGAGTGAAATGGGGGGTCTGGGGTCTGCCCTTTGGCTCGGGAATGCAGCTTTACAAAGCAAAAATGGATTTACATGAGGGGACAAATCCCCCCTCCTGTTGTCTGGGCAGTTTGTGGATTTTGCTGTGTGAGCAAGAAAAACCAATAAATTATACTGCTTATTTCAGAGAGGCAGAATTGCTTAACACTTAAAACCAGCACCAATTATTTTTTCTTCCTGGCTTCATCTCATCACATCTGACCTTAGGAAGGGCATCAGCTCTCCTGCAAAATTCCCATATTTTAGGGTGACCAAAATCACTAAACCCTCCCAGAGAGTGGGACTGGTTAATATTCAAAAAAGTCTTTAAGCTTTTTGTTGGTTCAGATTTTTCTAAAGCCGCTGCTGCAACACCAGGTTTGTGCAGTAAAATCAGTTTAAAGCAGCAGAAATTCCACATTCTTTCTAAAACATGATGGCAGATCCCTGAGAGCTTTTCCAGGGTGGTTCCTGTGCTGTTTGTGTGTTGTGTCTGTTTCGTCCTTTTGATTTCGGGCTCTGATTCAAAAATGGCCTTGGCAGGACAGGATTAATCTGAGCTCTCAGATCTCACAGATATTTCTCCATCATTTATGGAGCTGTCTCTGTAACAAAAAGACACCACTTTTGATTAATGTATTTCCTTATTAATTTGTGTCTCTGGGACAAGACAGGAGCTCTGTGGGAACCCCAAATCCTCTGTGCCAAGGAAACCCTGGAGCAGTGTCACGGGAGCCTTTTCCCTGATCCCTGGGCAGGCTGGGAAGGGAATCTCTGACAGCACAGGAGATTTTTCACTCCTGTAATGTGCCTTCCCTGGGTTTCCTGGGCTGTGTAACTCCAGCCATGGTTTGGGAGGAAAGGAGCCTGCACACCCTGACTTTCATGGGTGGAGGGCTTGGCAATCCTCACTTCCACCCTTTCCAGCCCGGGGTTTTGGCCTCAGGAGAAGGGAGCTGCCCCTACAAACCTCCTCTGTATCTTCCTGCACCTTCCCGAGGCTCCTGGGTTTAGTTTGGGGCTTGTTCTACCTCAGCACTGGGAAACTTCACAATTACAGAGCTCCTGAGTGTCTGCCCGTGCCAGGAAAGGGGCTCTGCTTCCCTCCTTCCCCTTCCCAGCCCCTCCAAGTGCAGTAAAACTGCTGATTTCATTTCAGGGATAATGCTGGGCACTAACCAGCTCAGCTCCCCTTTAACAGCCACTGCTGGTCTCAGGAGATCTAATTTAGGAACACGTGGAAGGCCGGGGTGGCTCTGGGGTGGGAGCCTCGTTGGCTGCCAGAGCCTGGAGTGTTTTTATCAACATCCAAGATTCCAGAAGCTCCTGGCCTCACCTGAACGTGGTGCAGGACAGACTCACCTCTGCAGCAGGACAAATTCATGAGGGCAAAGCACAAAGATTCTGCTGAAATGCAAAGGGAAAAGGCCTCACTCCCAATGTGTGACAGTGTTTGGATGTGGGAAGGTGTTTCTCAGATATAGAGAAAAAATAAATATTGGAGAGAGATTTTGGACAAGGGTCTGGAGTGCCAGGAGCAGGGAATGGCTTCCCACTGCCAGAAGGCAGGGATGGATGGAATATTGGGAAGGAATTCCTGGCTGAGAGGGTGAGGAGGGGCTGGGATGGAATTCCCAGAGAAGCTGTGGCTGCCCCTGGATCCCTGGAAGTGCCCAAGGCTGGTTGGAGTTTGGAGCACCTTGGGATTAAGGAAGGTGTCCCTGGCCATGGCAGGGGTGACACTGGATGAGATTTAAGATCCTTCCAACCCAGACCATCCTGGGATTCTCGATTCTCTAAACCTGTGTTCCCAACAAGGACAGAACCCCCCAAAATCAGAACCCCTCAGAGCGGTGACACCCAGCCCCAGGAATGCCACGGTGATGGGAGTGACAGGAAATGAATCCTGGGGTCCTGGGTGTCCAGAGACAAGCAGCAGACATGAAAGCAGCCAGCTTCACCCTGGTCAATATGGTCTGCTTTAAACTCTGTTTTTACTTCAGATTTGGGCTGCCAATAACTCCTTCAAACAATGATCTAATGCCTGTGTGAATGTTTGTAAAACCTCACTGCTCTGGCAGGTTGAGCTCTTGCCAAGAAGCAATCACATGTAATTAGGGAGAAGGAGTTGGAATCTCCTGGCCTTGCAGTGCAGCACATTTTCCAGTTGTGTTTGTCCCATTTGGAGCATCTCGTTCCTGGGGGTGTGCCCCGAGCTGGGCTCCTGTCCCCAGGGGAACCAGAAACCTGCTGGGAAACACGAGGTGCCTGTGCTGGGCAGGGGGACCAGGACAGAGTTCTTCAATTTTCTCCACCTTTCCTGCTCTGCAGGAGATTCCTGAGGAGGCTTTCCAGGAGTCTTGGGTGGGAACTGGGAGCGTGGAGAAGCTCAGAGCTTCTGAGGGACACCTGGAAAAACCCTTGCCCTGGAGAAGAGGGACAGCCCCAATCTGCTGTGGGGCTGGAGAAGCACAACTGTCCAAAGAGCCCTGGAATAGTTTGGATTGGCAGGAACCTTTAAAGGACTTTAAATGGTTGCTGCTCACATGATAAGTTCCCAGTGGGAAATTAGAGCCTGTCCAGGACAGTAGATCCCAGGAAAAGGAATGAGGAAATTGCCACCCAGAGTTTAAACCTCAGTCCCCGCTCTCTCACCTGGCACCTGAGGCCCCAAAGGACATTTCCAAGCAAGTTGGGAATTTCAATATGGAAAGTTCGATAGGAAAACCCTTCTTGAAATTCCTGGAGCATCCTGAAATTCCCTTCACTGCATTTTCCACTTCTGGAGAACCAGGCCTGTTGTGCAGTTCCTGGGGTGTTGTCCTGAAACAACAGGAGGGACACACAGGTCAGGTCCTGTGGGACGAGGAGCTGTTATTTATGGAAAGAATTTTTTCCTGAATGTGAGAGAGGAGAGGTGGACTCTGTTCTCCAGAGGGGTTCGAAATCCTAAATTCCAGCCAAGAGTCATCGCATAAACTTGTGCTGAAGAACCTGACCTAGTTGGAATAATTGGAGGTAATTGTCAGCTCTTTCCAGATGACAAAACCCTTAATCACCAGCAGATGCTCAGCCAAGCTCACAGAAAAGGCTGGAAACCCTGGGTGAATGGGGAGGAATTGCTGTCCCACAGGCACCGAGTTTCAGGAATGGGCGGGAATCTTCCTTAGGGGTTTTTCCAATACATGGTCAGATGGCAGGACTGGGGCAGTGGTTTGTGCTCGTGGCCTGGGCATCTCTGCAGAAATCTGGAATTGTGCCATGAGCACTCAGCTGAGTGACACTGGAATATCCGGGAACAGCTGGGGATGGAGCAACTCTGAAAGAGGAGCTGGAAGGTTGGGCTGCTCCATGGATTCCTGTCCCAGATCCTTGAATCCAGACTCTCAGATCCCTGAGGCAGCCTGGGCTTTCCTGAAGCTTGGGATGGGTTGGACGTGAGGTGGCTGCACTCCCACAGAGCTGCAGGAGTTGCCTTGGGTTTCACCTGGGAGTTCCCTGCAGGTCAGCAAAGCCCTGAAGAGAGGGGATGGGATCTGATGGGATGAGGATGCTGCTGGAAGAACAGGATACCTGGGGGCCCAGGTATCCCCATACTGGGGGTGTCCCAGTCCCAGCTGGGCTCCTGGGGGTCTGGAGACACTCTACAAGTAGAAATGGTCCTTCTAGAAGGGTCTGACCCCACCAGACAATTAACCTGGATTGCTAATTAATAATGGAATTATAAAACCATGGAATGTCCTGAGCTGGGAGGGATCCACAAGGACACCCCAACAATCCCAGGCTGTGCCTGAAGTGATGTCCACGTGTTGGGGATGTGCCCATTCCCTGACCAGAGACTTGCAAATTCCAGGAACCAGCGTTTCCAGAGGGGTTTTACCTTCACAACGAGGTGGCAAAAGCAAAGGAGAACTGGGAACCCTGGAGATGGTCAGAGCAAGGAGCTGTGACAGAGCAAGAGGCTGTGACAGCTGGGCTTTAATTAGCCAGTGCTGTAATGAGGCTTTGGGAGGCTCTGGAGTGGCTCTCAGCACATTTGGTGTTTTACAGCCACGAGGATTCATCCCTTCCCGTACAACCTCCTGCAGTGGGACCAATAACCAGGGATCCTGCCTGGAAACCAGCAGCCCCCCTGGGAATGTCTGGGACAGGACTCACTGCAGGCTCTTTGAAGTGGGCAGGAGTGTGGAAACAGTGACAGCAGCACCGTTCCCATCAACCAGGGGCCTCCCATGGGGGCAGGGGCTCTGCAGCCAGAAAAGGGGGGAAAATGAACCCCCACACCTTTGGGAAGAGCTGGCTGTGCCCAGGATGGGTGTGCAGGGCTGGGATGGAGCTGCTGGCCCAGGGGATGGAGCTGCTGGCCCAGGGGATGGAGCTGCTGGCCCAAGGGATGGAGCTGCTGGCCCAAAGGAGGCTGGGATGGAGCTGCTGGCCCAAGAGAGGCTGGGATGGAGCTGCTG
>JAOTQP010001122.1:4576292-4590519 GCA_026413545.1 Cichladusa arquata
CCTCAGCAGGACATCCCAGGCAGGGATCCAGGATGGGCCACAGGGGAAGGAAAACCAGAGCTGGCAGGAGGGATGGAATGGGAATGGGAATGGGAATGGGAATGGGATGGGATGGGATGGGATGGGATGGGATGGGATGGGATGGGATGGGATGGGATGGAATGGGATGGGAATGGGAATGGGAATGGGAATGGGAATGGGAATGAGATTGAGGATGGGAACAGGAATGAGAGTAGAAATGGGGATGGGAATGAGAGAGGGAATAGGATTGGGAATGGGGACAGGAATGGGAATGAGGACAGGACTGGGAATGGGGTCAGGATTGGGATTTGTCTCCTGGCAGAGCTGCCTTCCCTCCCCACGTTCCCTGACGCTCTCTGCAAGGATTGCAGCACAACAGCCTGAGTTTGCTTTTTTTTGCTTTTATTTTTATTTTTTTTCCCCTGATTTTTCCTGGGATGACATCACGGCTCAGAGCTGCTGCTGCCCTGACAGCAGTTGTGTCATCCTGGAAGAAGCAGCACGGGCTAATTTTAGCCAAGGCAGTTTTTGAGGTGACACTTTTAGTAAAGGCAGGAATGGAAAAGTTCCAGGGGCTCTCAGCAGCTTTGCTGGGGGTTCCTGACAGGCCCTGATGGAACCAGCTCAGCTTTGATGCAGAAATGAAGGAAAGAGGTGAAGGAATCAGGGCTGGCACCCAAATTCCCAGCTCTTGTCAGACTTGGGAGATCAGAGAATCTTGGAATTGGGTTGGGAGGGAATTTACATCTCATCCCATCCCAGCCCTGGGACATTTCCACTGTCCCAGGGGCTCCAGCCTGGCCTTGGACATCCCAGGGATCCAGGGGCAGCCACAGCTGCTCTGGGAATTCCATCCCAGAGCCTCACCCCCTCACAGGGAAGAATTCCATCCCAATATCCCAAAGAAATCCCCTCTGCGTCCCTGGAAAACCATTCCAGGTGTCCTGGCCTCCATCCCTTGTCCCAAGTCCCTCTCCGTGTTTCTTGTGGCTCCTTCAGTCACTGAGAAGCCACAGCTGGGCCACCCCAAATTTCACTTCTCTGGACAATCCCAATTCCTGATACCCCAATTTCCAACATCCCATTTGCTGATATCCCAATTCCTGAGAGAGGGAATGGGAATGGGAACATGGGAATGGGATTGGGAATGGGAATGGGAATGGGAATGGGGAACAGGAATGGGGAATGGGAATGGGAATGGGAATGGGAATGGGAATGGGGATGGGAATGGGAATGGGAATGGGAACATGGGAATGGGATTTAGAATGGGAATAGGTTGGGAATGGGAATGGGGAATGGGAATGGGAACATGGGAATGGGATTGGGAATGGGAATGGGAATGGGGAACAGGAGTGGGGATGGGAATGGGAATGGGAACATGGGAATGGGAATGAGAGTGGGAATGGGATGGGAATGGGAATGGGAATGGGAATGGGAACATGGGAATGGGAATGGGAATGGGAATGGGAATGGGAATGGAAATGGGATTGGGATTGGGAATGGGGAACAGGAATGGGGAATGAGAATGGGAATGGGAACATGGGAATGGGAATGGGAATGGGAATGGGAATGGGAATGGGATTGGGATGGGAATGGGATGGGAATGGGAATGGGATGGGAATGGGATGGGAATGGGATTGGGGAATGGAATGGGATGGGAATGGGAATGGGAATGGGAATGGGAATGGGATTTGGGATGGGAATGGGAATGGGATTTGGAATGGGAATGGGATTGGGATGGGATTGGGATGGGAATGGGATGGGAATGGGATGGGAATGGGAACAGGAAAGGGGCTGGGAACAAAGGAGCTCCAGGGTTCCAGAGGGAGCAGCAGGGAAGGGCTGGGGCTGTGCTGGGATCCCAAATCCTCCGGGGATGGAGCCGGGGTCAGGAGGGGACCCTGGGGAATCCTCGGGTCTCCCTCTGGATCCCCCTTGGTGCAGGAGCTCCTGGAGCTGCAAACCAGCCAGATTTGGGATTTGGGATTTCCCAGGAGAATTCCAGGCTTCCACCCCTGGGAGCAGCCGTGGGTGAGCTGTGGCACGGAGCAGAAAGAGAATTTTTGTGCATTTTATTCTGGGCTGGTGGAAGGAAACCCTCGGTCCCGAGTCCTGCAGCAAGAGGCAGAGGAGAATTGGGTGGGTTGTTTTTATTTTGTTTTATTGTTTTGTTTTTTCACAGAGACAAAGAGTGGAGTTGGGCTCCCCACTGACAAAGCTCTTCCTCGGAAGGAAGACTGAGTATCTCCATCATGCTTTTATTTTTTAAAATCATTTCTTTTGAGAAAATGCTTCTTAACCCCAAAGTTTTTCTCCTCTGGAGCCAAGGTAACTTCTGGGTGTGAAGATCCCAGGCTGGGTCACCTCTTCCTTCAAAAATCCAGGTTTCATTCATTGTTTTACCTAAATTACACTAAAACCAGGAAAACCACCAGCCAGAAAAGTGCTTTTTAATTTCTATTTCCCCCTGCTGTACCACACCACCATTTCCCCCTAAATTAAAACCAAACCCTAATTACCCCCCGAGGATAACGATGCTGCTCCAGCCAAAACTGGGGCTCGGAGCCTTCCCCGAGGCTGGAGCCGAGCTCGCTCTCCCCCAGCCCCTCCTCGGAGAATTTTGGCTGGAGAATGTTGGGCTGAGCTACTCCCACCGCCCGGGCCCTCCCCCTGCCCGGATCCGGCTCTACCTTTTCTGCTCTGCCCAGGGCTGAGCCTTCCAGTCCCTTCTGCTCCACCAAACAAAGGAGCTCTGGGCACATCCCCAGCTCCAGGACTCCAAGGTATTTCACCCCTTTTCCTCACTCCGGAGCCGCACAGCTGATTTCTTTCTCTTTATCGCTTCCTTTCTCTGCTTCATTGTGTCTTGAACTTTTTTTTTTTAATTTTTTTTTTTTTATTGATTTGATTTCACACTCACACGCTTGGAAATGTTTTCCTGCTTCCTTCCCAACCGGTTAAAAATCTGATTTTTTAGGTTCTCTCAGTGTCTTTCTCACAAGTGGGGTTTGCTGGAATTTCTCAGCGCTGCACAGAACTTTTGGAGGCTTTGATTCCATTGAAGCCGCGGCTCTCTGGCGGCTGTAAATGACTTTTCCATGCGTGTGCGAGCTCTCCGGGAATGTCCCGTGTATCGATCATTTGTCAGGCTCCTCATCCCCCCGCGGGGAAATGGATGCAGCTGGAATTCCTTCGCTTTCCACCGCTGGAGTGCGAAACTTTTGGTGCTTTTTTTTTGGTTTTTTGAAGCTTTTTTTTTTGCCACTTTTGAATTTTTTTTTTTTCTTTTTTCCCCCCTCCATGCGCCCCCCGTTCCTCGGGAGCTGCGGGACAGGGAACACTTCGCCTTTTGTGTGGCTGGAGATAAGCGGAGCCCGGTTCAGCTCGGGGGGCTGCAGGGAGGGAATTTTTCTTTGTCTCTCAGCCCTGCCTTTCCCCTTCCCACTCTCCTCCTCACTCTCTGCCTTTGAAACCTTAGAGCCTGAAAAATTCCTGCCCTCCAGAGCTGAGACATTCCCAGCTGGGACGCTGGGAGCAGCGAGGGAAATTGAACTTTTAATTATTTTTAATCATTTTTAGGGTTTGGCGGTTTTTTTGCTGGTGGAGTTTTTTGGTTTGGTGTGGGTTTTTTTTTGTTGTTCAGACACATTTTGTGCCCTGTCTGGGCTGATTTTCGAGGCTGGGCTGGGAAAGCTGCAGTGGGAGAGCAGGGGGGACAGTCAGGGGTGGCTCGGGGGCCTCTCCTTCCCCACCCGGGGCCTCTCGCAGCTCAGATTGTTCCCACTCCGCACATCCAGCAGGATTCCTCATCCCTGGAACGCCGAATTTGGGGGTTCTGGAGGTGAGAGCTGCATCCCGAGCCGCTGCCGGCCGGGAGGAGCAGGAGGAGGAGGAGGAGGAGGAAGGATGGGCTCCCCACGGGCACAGCTGGGGGAATTTGGGAATGCTGGGATGGGCTGGGATCCTTTTTAGAGCCTTTCCTTTGGGATTTCTCATCTCGTCCCCCCCCGAGACCCCCCAGCCCATCCCAGGGGCCACCCCCAGGACACCCCGATGTCCCCGGGCTGTCCCCACGCCAGGACAGGTGTCCCCTGAGATCCCTGCCAGGATCTCCTGGAATTCCAGAGCTGCAGGATGATGCTCCACGGGCAGGAGCTGCTCTTTCCTGACCTTCTCCTCTTGCCTGGAGGGCTTTGGTCGCTCTTTGTTTCTCCATCAGAAAATAAATGTGAGGCAGAACCACAACTCCTGGGCATCTCTGGGTTTGCAGCTCTTGGGGAAGAAAGATTTGGCAACGCGGTGGTGGGAGCTGGGTGGGTCCAGGAGGGATTAAAAAACAGAAAAATCCTTAAAAATTCCTCTTTCCCCCTCTTTTCCTCCCAAAAAGGAATCCAGGACGGGTCCTCGGCACCTGGGAGCTGCTGCCAAAACCCATCCTGGTCCCGCAAGGGCAGCGGGGACCCGGCAGCCGGACAAAGCCCCTGGGGGAGCTCGGGAGCGGGGCCGGCATGGGGGGATTGTGGCTGGCCCGGCTCCTGCTGGGCTGCACAGCCGTGCTGGCAGCGACCCCCGCCCGGGGACAGCTCCAGGGGGACTCGCAGCCCGACAGATTCGCAGCCTACGAGGAGAGAGCCCCGAGCAGAGTGAGGAGAAGGGGCCAGGACTCGCTGCGGGGGTGAGCTGCAGTTCTTGTCTCTTTGCTGGAGCAGATTTTGGGGGTGTCAGCAGAGCTGGGCTGGCAGGATCGCCGTGCCCTGAGCTCGGGAAGGGTTTGGGTCTGCAGCTCCTGGCACAGGGGGGATCCCATGGGCGCTGAGCTCCTTTTGGGGTCACCTGGAGAGCCCCCAGCCCCACCTGGTGATGGGTTTGTCTTGCCTGCGAGGGTGGGCACAGAATTCGAGACAAGCTGTGGATTTCCAGTGGATTCCCCATCCCTGGGGGTGTTCCCAGGCCGGGCTGGACGGGGCTTGGAGCGGCCTGGGGCAGAGGGAGGTGTCCCTGCAGGGCTGGCTCTGGCTGGGTTTAAGCCCAGCCCTGCTCTGGTGGCTGTGCCCGCTCTTCCCCTGTCCCCTGTCCCCTCGGGATTTGCCCCTGGGGTCCCTCTGGCTGTGCCAGGAGGGTTTTGCTCCTGGGCTTTGCTCAGTCCTTTGGGGCAGCTCCCAAATTCGGGGTCGTGTCCCAGCTGAGCCCAAGCCCAGCAGGGGAGCCCCGGGCTGAGCTCGGCTCTGCTGCTCTGAGATGGATCCTGGTCTGTGCAGATCGGGGCTTGGCTGGAGTTCCTTGGAGTTCCTTGGAGTTCTTTGGAGTTCTTTGGGGTTATTTGGAGTTCCTTGGAGTTCTTTGGAGTTCCTTGGAGTTCCTTGGAGTTCTTTGGAGTTCTTTGGAGTTCCTTGGAGTTCCTTGGAGTTCCTTGGAGTTCCTTGGAGTTCCTTGGAGTTCTTTGGAGTTCCTTGGAGTTCTTTGGAGTTCTTTGGAGTTCTTTGGGGTTATTTGGAGTTCTTTGGAGCCTGTCTGGCTGCAGCTCCTGGCTCTGTTCCTGTGTCCGTGGGATCCACACTCGGGGCTGGGCTGTGCCAGAGGCTCAGGAATGCTGGAAATGCTGGGATGGAGGCAGTGCCCCAAAAAAGGGCTGGGATTGGGCTGCAGCAGGAGCTGGGGGGATGGAGACATCCATTCCAGCCTGGGATGGAGACATGTCCTGGAATTCCAGCCTGGGATGGAGACATCTCCTGGAATTCCAGCATGGATGGAGGTGTCTCCTCCTGGATTGGAGGCATCTCCTCCTGGAATTCCAGCTCTGGGATGGAAACATCTTCTGAAATTCCAGCCCTGGGATGGAGGTGTCTCCTGGAATTCCATCCTGCATGCCCTCCCCTCCTGCTCTGAAGGATTTGGAGCAGAGGGACAAGGCCTGCCCAGGGATTTGGGCTTTTCAAATCTCCCCCTGTGCATCCCCTGGGATGATCCCTGAGGAATTCCCAAATCATCCCAAAAAGAGAAAAGCTCCCAGATCTCTGTGGGGGCTGCAGTGGGTGATCCCCAGGTCCCTTCCAACCCCACCCATTCCAGGGGCTGTGATTAACGGGGCTGGAGCTGCTTTTTGGGAAAAAAACCAAACAAAACAAAACAATAAAAACCCTCTGCTCCAGCATTCCCAGCATTCCCAAATTCTTCATTCCCGGGGCTCTGGGGCTGATTCCTGGCTCTTGGGAAGGGCTGGGAGGATTTGATGTGGGCATGGATGAAAGGAAAGAGAAGGAAATGAATTATTCCCATTGTTCCCAGCACCCAGGGGAGAAGGTCACCAGTGCCCAGTGGACACTCAGTGAGCAGATCCAGCTGTAAAAATCCCTCACAGTGAAACCCCTTTGTGTTCTGAAGGGCCCAAATCCCCAAAAATGAGGAGCCCCTCGTGCCCTTCCAACCCTCCCTCGGGGCAGCCACCCCCAGTTTTGAGGCTGGCTCAGCTCCCAGTGGCTCCCCCTTCCCCTCTGCCCCCTTTCCCCCAGGGAAATCTGGAATTTCAGCTGGAAAAGCTGCAGCTGGAGCTGGAGCAGCTGAGGAATCTTTATTTTCCTGTTCCCAGGGGGGGATTCCAGCTCCAGGGGTTCCCAGGCTCCCTGCCCATCCCCTGGCTTTGGGTCCAAATCTCTCCTTCCCTGCTGGAAATCTCCCCCTTGGAAACCTCTCTGTCCCGAAAAAGAGAAAAATGGGAAATTATTTAAATAAAAATGTCCTGCTGGATGTGGAAAGCAGCCTCAGGTGTCACCAGGCAGCTCCTGCAGAGCCCAAAATCCCAAAATCCTGTGGATTCCCCAAAATGATGCTGTTCCTTTGTCCTTGGAACAATTCTGGGAAGTTTTGTTATGGATCAACATTGGAAGCTTGGACTTGATGACCTCAGAGGTTGTTCCCAAATTTAATAATTAAATTAATTTAATGATTTAAATGTAATGGGATCTTCCCTGCCCTGCTTTAAGGCCTTGGGATCCTTTGCTGCTGTGGAATTTCCCTTTGGGAAAAGTGAATCCATCACGATCCCAGGTCTGGTTCTCTCAGAGTGGCCAAAGGAATGAACCAAGGGGGAAATGTCAATAAAATCTCTTTGAATCTGGGCTTGTGCCACGACGTGGGCACGTGGGTGACCCTGACAACTGCATTTTGTGGAATGATCTCCTCTCCAAAACCACCCAGTGAACGTTTAATCCCATTTATCCCCCTTTTAACAGCTCAGGACATCATTGCAAATATTTGCTTTGCCCTCACACCGCCCCAGCTTTCCCTTTTGGGGGATAAAACCAGCTCCAGTCTGAGCTCTGATCCCTTTTGGGGGGATAAAACCAGCTCCAGGCTGGGCTCTGATCCCTTTTGGGGGATAAAACCAGCTCCAGGCTGGGCTCTGAGCCTGCCCTTGGCTCCAGGGTGTGCAGGAGGAATTTGGACATTAAAACCTGGAATTAAATTATTTAATAATAATTTAATTCCAGCTGGAATTAAAAGCCCTGGGCTGGGCTGGAGATTCCCTGGGCACTCAGAGAGGATCCCAAATTTCAAGTGTTGGGTCTGGATGGAGGAAAAGGGACAAAGTTGAGGATTTGTGGTTGGATTTGAGGGTGGGGCAGTGCAGGGCAAACCCTCCCAGGGCTCCTGGCCCTTCTGCTTTATTTGTCCCCTGAAAGAATTTGATTTCCCAGCGAGTTAATCAGAGTTTTCCCTTCCCACACCTTTTCTTCCAGCTCACAAAGTCTTTCCCAACCTTTTCCTGCCATTCCTGGAGCATTTTATCCACAGCAGAAATGCCCTGGTGAGGGACAGACACATCCAAGGACTCAGGGGACAGGCACCAACCCTGCAAGATTTGGGGTTTTCCCTTTCCTTTTGGAGTTTTTCCCTTTCCTTCTGGAATTTTTCCCTTCCCGTTGGGATTTCCCTTTGCTTTGGGATTTCCCTTCCCTTTGGGAATTTTTCCCTTCCCTTTGGGAATTTTTCCCTTCCCTTTGGGATTTCCCTTCCCTTTGGGGTTTCCCTTCCCTTTGGGCATTTTTCCCTTCCCTTTGGGAATTTTTCCCTTCCCTTTGGGAATTTTTCTCCCCTCTGCTGAGTTGATGGTTGGGATTTCTCTCAGGTGTTTTCCAGCCCCAATTCTCCTGGGAATTCTCCTTTTCTGTTCCTCCTTTCCTCCCTCCATCTCCAAATTCTCTTGTTCCCCAAATGGGATGGAAGAACAGAACCCCACCAGAAGTTCAGAGAGGGAAATGGGACTCAGGTGAATTTTTAGGGAGTTTTTTAAAACCTCTGGGAGATAAAAATTCCCAAACATTGGTTCAGCTTCTCTTCAGTATCACCCACAAGTGGCACAAAACATTTCCTGTGGGTTCTGTAGAATCCTGGGCTGGTTTGGCTTGGAAGGACCTCAAAGATCATCCAGAATCCATTAAAAAAAAAATAAAAAATCCATTAAAACCATGGGAGTGGGAGGGAGGAGTTGCTCCCAGTGACTCTGGTGCCCACCACGAGCTGTCCCTGCTGCTCTCCCTGCTCCAGGGCACTTGCAGAGGCTTTGGGAAGAGGCTCCAGCAGCCCAGACCAAAGACTGGGGGCTGTTCCTGCTGGAATTTTATTTATTTAGACCTCATTCCCATCCCAGCCTCCTTCAATGAAGGAGGAAAGTATGAAATAAATGCAAAGCAGGGATTAAATGCAAAATAAACAAGCCTCTTATCCAACCCTGCTTTCCCAAATAACAATTAATGAAGGCATGGGGAGCCATAAATCCCAGCCCAGGCCCGGCTTTAATCCAGCCCTAAACCCATTAGAGCAGAGACAATTTCAAATGAGCCTCTCCTGAAGGGCCCAGCCCTGACAAATCCATTTTTAGGCAGGATTGGGGTGGGATTATGGATTTCATGAAGCCTTGAGCAGTTTCCAGGAGCAGGGTGGGGGTGGCTGGGCTGGCACTGCCATTTCCAAGCCTGGCTTTAAGCACAGCTCGTTATGTCCAGCCCATTAATTATGGGCTGCAGGTGAGAAAATGGATTTTTGGGAGAGGCATTGTGGGACCCCAGCCCTGAGGGCAGAGCTCAGAGGAGGCCAAATTAAAAATTAATTGTGGGGGAAAGGCAACGGGAGCAGCTTCCAGCTGATTTTTGACACCTCCTGGTTTTCCCCTCGGTGAGGAATTAATTTCCATTCTGTGAGGAGCAGAGAGGGAAGTGCTGGAGCTGCAGAGGGATGCAGGAGGGCTCTCCAAAATCTCCCTGAGCTGGGATGGGAAGGGCAGGGAGAGGCAGGGGTTGGGATTTGGGGACACAAACCCGACTCTGGGGTGATGGTAAAAAACCAAGGATGGAGCTCTGGGAGGGGCACAGGGGATTCCCAGCAGGATTTTCATCCAAACCCACCCCTGACCTCGCAGTCCCAGCAGAATCTCAGGAATTTAAAAAGTTCCAAACCCAGCTGGGGGTGGCACTTGGGGACAGGCTGGTGGCACTGCCTGAGCAGCTTCTCCAGCCTCAACAATTCCACGATTCTCCCAACCAAGGTGCTCCTAGAAACTGAAATTCCCCATTTTTTCACTCCATCCTGGATTTCAGGCAGCCAGAACCCCTCATTGAGGGGAGAAAAACGAGCTTTAACTAATGATTGGAACACTTTAAAAACCCCAAACTAATAAAAGAGCCCCAGATTTCCTGGGGGGAAGGTGCAGCTGGAGCTCTGCCCCTCTGGAGCTGATTCCTGCTCCAGCTCCACGTCCCAGGCTGTGAACAGCAGCAGCAACAAGGTGAAGGCAGCACTTGGAAACCTCTGACTCGAGGCTTTTGTTCCTGACTTTTCCTCAGGCTCTGATTTATGTTGTGAAATGGTTGATCTTGGCCTCCTGGCCGTGGCTGGGCTCTCTTGTTTTTGGCAGGAGTGGAGAGGGAGAATTTTGGAATGGCAAAGGAATATCTGGCAGAGGGAGCCAGGGGTTGTATGGGTTTTGTCTGGAAGTTTTAAGGGCTGCATTTGAAGTTTTGATTTATTTCAGAATTTTAGGAGGGGAAAAAAAAAAAAATGGAAGAGTTGGTAGTGCTGCTTTCCAAATGAAAGTGTGAAGTAGTTCCTGGAAATCTGTTGGATTTTTTTTGGTCTTTTTTTCAAAGGAAAAGGTTCCTTGCTGGTGTGTAGGGGTTGAATTAAATGTGCACTGAGAAGGGAGATTTTCCTACCATCACTCAGAGATGTGGGAAGAACTCAATAAAAGGAAAAAAATGCTCTAATGGACAAAGCAAAGGTGTTGAACAAGATTTTAGAGATCCCCCACCTTGCTGAAAAAAACATAAAATAGAAAATGATCAGGATTATTGGGCTTGAACCCAGAGCAGCTGGAACCCAAGCCCTGCTCAGCCTTTCCTTCTGTTTTCCTTCATTCTTTTGATAAAACAGAATAAGAATAATTAAAAATATTAATTCCATCTCCCAGAGGTGAGGAGAATTCCCTGAGCAGCCAGGGGAAGGCGTCCCTGCCATGGCAGGGCTGGATTTGGGTGGGATTTAAGGTTCTTCCAACCCAAACCAGTCTGGGATTTTATGATCCCATGTTTCTACCTGCTGACTTTGGGATATTTTTGTGCTGGCAGTGTCACACGTCCAAATTTCTGTTCTGAGCTTTGTGGCTTTTCCTCGTGGCACAGACATTGAGCACCTCCCACCTTTAAACCCCAGCTCTTAGAACCAAAAGGAATTGGAATTGTTGGGATTGGAATCCATTCCTAGAAGTCCTCAGGAGCTGCTTTGGAGAGCCAGGGATGGGTTCCAGGTGGGAGGAATTCTGAACCCCCCCTGCAGCACCTTGTCATTGTCCCCACAGGGGACACCCCTGACTTTCCCAGGGGGATTTTCCCATTGCAAATTCCTCCTCACACTCAGCCAGGCCTGGGGCAGCGAGCAGAGGACTCCTCAGAGTGAGAATTGTCTGAAATCCATCCCTCCAGCCCCGGCTGGGGGATCTGTCGCTGCAGCAGGGCACAGACACAGTGAGATCCCCAAGCCAGCATTGCCTGGGATCTGTTCCCACGCCCTGACACAATCCCAAATCCCTCTGGGAGCGGGGGAAGATGCTTTCCCAAACCCACCCTGGCATCTGGCAGCAGTTTTTGTCCCCTGTGAGCCCCACCGAGGCCAGGGGGGCTCCAGAGCTGTCCCCAGCCATTGTCAGAGCTGATCCCAAGGGCGCAGCAAAAATCCAGGCACCGACCAAAACCAGAGCAAATCCTGAACTGGGGGAAGGGTTTGGAGAGGTGGGATCATTGTCCCTGGCAAACCACAGGCTGAAGTCATCCAAAATTCATTTTGTGTGAGTTTCACAACGAGAGAAAGGCTGCAGGGGAGTCACAAATAAATCCCAAAAGGAACTTTCCTGTCTCGTCCTTGGAGAAGCTTTTCCATGGACAGCAGACACCCCTGGAAATCCTCACTGACCTGGATTTAGGTGAATTTTCACCGGTGCAGCAAAAGGTGGCTCTGGATGGTTGGGAAAACCTGGAGTCAATGGCCATTTTTTAGAAGTTGGGAATTGGCTGGATCTGTTCCTGTAGGGTTTGATTTTTTCCCCATAAATTTTGCTTAGGATGAGGCTTGGAGACAAAAAAAATTCCAGTAAGGAAAGGGACAGGGAAGGTGGGAACTGGGAATTCCATTCTGCCCTGTCAGAGCGGCTGCTCCCCTAAAGTTAGGAATTAGGAGCTCGAGCAGGAGAGGGAGGAGCTCCCCTGGAATCCTGCAGAGATTCCCAGCCCGGATTTCCCCCTGGTTTTATATTTCTTTTCCTGACAGTGCAAACTACTTTGGCACAGGATTTCATGTCCTGGGATCCCAGGAGCACATGGTTGTTTCTCAGGCATTCCCTAAGTCCCTTACTCTATTTCCAAAGCATACTTGTCCTGGAGAACACGGCTGAACAAAGTTTGTGGTAGTTTAAAGTATTAAAATATTAAAAAATTACATAAAATAACCCACTGTCAACAAAAAAAAGTGATGATCTCCTTAGCAACAAGAACAAAAATGACACAGCTATTCTTGATTTAATTAAAATTCAATGAAAACACATTTTCTTCAAATAATTTACTTCTGTTTAATCTATTTGGTGAAAGATAATGGGCAGCCCATAGGATAAATATAAGTTGATTTAAAGGAAAAATCTAAAGGAAATATGTTTAGATTGGGGAAAACATTGTAATGTGTAATTATGGAATTGGTGTAGCAATGACTGAGCTGAACCCTTCCCATTTCTAATATTATGAAGTTTCATCAAATGTGGCTCACTTAAAAATTTCATATAATCTTGTACTGTCTGTCACTATTGAGCTTTTTGTAGAGAAATACACAAAACATAAAATAGAAACAGAATAGACTGAAGAGCTTCTGTTCTTTGTTCTTTGTTCTGTTCTTAGCCATTATTTAAGGAAGTCTCTCCTATCCTCCAATAAAAGTCACTCACTAACACCTGACAGCTCCAGGTTACTGCCACCTAATTCTGAAATCATTTTATTGTAAATGATTTAGAAGCACAAGTAAGATTAATGTGATAACTTTTTTCCATACATATAGATATCTACAGTGTAGCTTTCACCACTTTACATATTATGCAAATTTGCATTATAAACTTTTAAGTACACGCTCATTCAGAGCGATTCTCTTGGAATATTGTGTAAGTATCTTAGGAAAAATCATCATCTTTATTAACTTTTCTGAGATCAGAAGTTTCTTCCTGTAAATGTCATCCAGATATTAATCTGCACAAACAACTGATAAATTATTTGTGATTGTTCCTGTAACCAAAGTGAACCTTACAGCAATAATTTAATAATTTCACAGTGACTGTGAAGATAAAGAAAACTCCCTCTGCCTATGTAAACTGGTTCAGAATTAGGGAGACTTCCAAGAAAAAAACGTGCCTGGAGTGTAAGAACAGCCCATTATAAAACTGGAAATCTATGTTTGCTAACACAAATTCTCCTTCTTTAGTCAGCCTTTCTCTTTAATAGACAAAAGCAGAGCAAAGTGTTTTAGAGAGCTATAAAGAATCAGGGAAGAGAGATATTCCAGTTCTCAGATCACCATCCTGCAGCCTCATTAATCCACTCAATCCCCAGGAGTTTATAAACTCCCTATAGTAGCACTTGAGCCAGGTTGGTCCTTTTTGCTGGACATCTGGCCTGCTAGTAAACAATTCTCTTTCTGACCTGCAGCTCCTGCTCAGCTGCTCCAAGTGAGAGATGGTGTGAGACCCTGAGCACCTGCAGAGCTGCTCCAGCCCTGCCCCAGCACAGCAAGGAGCTGGAGCTGCTGCAGAGAGTCCAGAGGAGGCACCAGGATGAGCAGAGGGATGGAGCAGCTCTGCTGGGAGGAAAGGCTGGGAGAGCTGGGATTGTGCAGCCTGGAGAAGCTTTGGGGTGACCTCACTGTGACCTTGCAGTGCCTGAAGGAGCTGAGGGGAATCACCAGGATGCGCTATTTACAAGGGCCCGGAACGACAGGACAAGCAGGAATGGCTTCAACGTCAGTCAGAGCATGGTGACAGCAACATTCAAGTGTAGGTCCATTCCAACTCAGAATAGCCTGTGAAGCTTCACATTGAAAGAGAGTAGGTTTAGATTGGATTTTTGGAAGAAGTTGTTCCTGTGAGGCCCTGGCACAGGGTGCCCAGAGGAGCTGCGGCTGCCCCTGATCCCTGCAGTGTCCCAGGCCAGGCTGGACGGAGCTGGGAGCAAGCCGGGCTGTTGGAAGGTGTCCCTGCCGCGGCAGGGTGGGATCAGACAGGCTCGCAGGTCCCTCCAGCCCCGGCCGCTGCCGCTGCCGCTCCCTCGGAGCGCGGCCGCTGCGCCGGCGCCGCCCGGGGCGGGGCTGGGCCCGGCCCAGCCGCAGCGGCTGCGCGGGGCGGGCGCGGCCATGGCGAAGCACACCGTGTCCTCGGCGCGGTTCCGCCGGGTGGACGTGGACGAGTACGACGAGAACAAGTTCGTGGATGAGGAGGACGGCGGCGACGGGCAAGCGGGGCCTGATGAGGGCGAGGTGGACTCGTGCCTGCGGCAATATCCTGAAGGGAGCGGCGGGGCGCAGCGGGCGCGGCCTAATAGGGGAACATCCGCTAGCGGGGAGCGCGGCGGGCGGGAAGGGCTGAGGGGACAGGGGCTGAGGGGGGAACACCGGCGGGGACGGGGCTGGG
>JAOTQP010001122.1:4685996-4697903 GCA_026413545.1 Cichladusa arquata
GCTTCTCTGGGAATTCCATCCCAGCCCCTCCCCACCCTCATCCTAAAAAACATCTCCCTCATTTCCACCCTCTTTTCCCTTAAAACCATCACCCCACCCTCATCTTGCTCATAAACAAAGCATGGAAAATCTCCCTGGAGGGTTTTTTCCATGTTTTTTGGTGCCTGAACTCCCCAAAGGTGAGGAAAGGTTTCACTTGCAGGGTCTTGGGGGTCCCTCCCTCCTTCCCTTCACCTCCAGAGCGGCGGGTCCGGGTGTCCGAGGTGTCCGAGGTGTCCGGGGCAGCTCCGTGCCCCTCCGGACACCCCTGCTGCTCCCCCCGGAGCTCCTGCAGCCGCTGCAATCTCAGCTTTGCCTTTTTCAGTCAACGCTGCTGCTGGGACGGGCCCTGGAGCGCGCCCAGGGGCTCTGCCAGGGAAACCTGAACTTCCCCGGGGGTCGAAGCCCGGAGCTGCCCCGAGCCCCCCGGGGGTTTTGCCCCGATCGCAGCAGGGTGTGAAGCCCCTGCGGAGCCCAGGGCTGTTCCCACTGTTTTGTGGGATAATCCTGATTTTCCTCTCTCCCCTTCTGTGCATCCCAGAGCTGTTATCCCAGGGAATCTGCTCAGGGCTGCCCCAAGGGCTTCTCCTCTGTCCTGCCCCAGCAGGAACAAAGGTGTTCCTCATGTCAGGAATCCGATCCACTGGGATCCACTGGGATCCACTGGGATCCACCTCCCCCTCCCTGTTATTCCCTGACCCTTTTTACTGCCTGCATTCCCGAATTTTCCACGGCCAGGGGGATGCTGAGCCCCCCTCACCTCCAGCCTGGCTGTTCCCAAACCTCCTGCATCCATCCCAGCCTGGAGAGCCAGGCAAAGCCAGGACCAGGCAGCGCTGCCCTTCCCAAGGATCCAACAGGATCCAGGGGCTCCCCCAGCCTCATGGGATGGAAAAAGGGATCCAAAACCCAGGAGAGATCCTGCCCCGGGTCTGGACCGCGCCCAGGAGGATCCTGAGCTTTGTCAGGATTCCCTGGATGTTCGGTGTCCCCCCACATTCCAATCCCTGCTCCGGGGCAGTTCCCTGTGGATAACGGGAAGGGCTCCAGCGCCTCTCCCAAGCCACGGAGGTGCCGTGGGTGCCTCTCCGAGCTGGAATCCTGCCTGGATCCAGCACTCTGGGGGAGATGGACCCTGGATCCAGGGAGATCCGAGCCCCAGGGAGTGTTTGGGATGTCCCATCCCGTTTGGAGCAGCGCAGGGGGAGCCCCAGCCAAGCGGGGGATGGATTTCCCCAAATCCCAAGCTCTGAGATCCCTTCTCCCAAACCGACCCGAGCCCCAGCAGAAGCTGTTCCCACCCCAAACCCAGCCTGGGCAGCACCGCTGGAACATTTCCTGCACCCCAACCCTGATCCCACCCCGGGCTGGGGGTCCCGGGCAGGGAACCCTCGCTCCCCGGGGATGCGGTACCTGCGAGCCCCGGGGTCCCGGGAAGGGAATCCCCCCGTCCCAGCCCCTCTCTGCTCCCCGGGGATGCGGTACCTGCGAGCCCCGGGGTCCCGGGAAGGGAATCCCCCCGTCCCAGCCCGGTTCTGCTCCCCGGGGATGCGGTACCTGCGAGCCCCGGGCTCCCGGCTCCATCCCCGGCAGCCCCGCCGCTCGCTGCCGCCGGAGCGGGTTCCTATGGCGATGCGGAATTCATTAGAATAAAAGGTGGAGCGCAGCAATTGGAGCCGGGAGAAGTTTCCTGAGGCGCCTGCCTGGGAAAGGCAGATGGTGGGAGTGCTCGGGGCTGGGGGCTGAGCTCATCCCTGTGCCCCCCAAAAACCCTCACCGATCTCCTGGGAAGCTCCTGCATCCCAAAAACCTCCCCTGTGATCCCCAGGAAGCTCCTGCATCCCTGTTCTCCCCAAACTCCCCCAAATCCCCAAATTCTCTCTGATCCCTGAGAAGTTCCTCCATCCCTGTGCTCCCCAAACTCCCCAGATGCCCCCTGATCCCTGGGAAGCTCCTCCATCCCTGTCCCCCCGAGATCCAGGACTGTCCCCGTGTCTGTTCTTTTGGGGTCAGATTTTTGGGATGCAAAGTGCTGCTCCTCCAGCTCCCCATTCCTACAGGAAAAATTCCTTGGGAATACTCAGAAACAGCCAGGTGTTTTCCTGCTCTATCCAGCTCGGTTCTGATGGGATTGGGGTTCCTGGAGGTGCCCACGGGGAGCTCTCCACACTCCAGGGAACGCTCGGTGCCCGGGGCTCAGGGCAGCCTCAGCAGGGGCAAATTGAAATTGCTTTGCTCGTCCTCAGGCGCTGGCAGGGCATGGATGAACAAATCCTGAAGGTCTCCTTGCCACTGCTCCTGGGAGAGCCACGGGAGCCTGTCCTGGCAGAAATCTGGAGAAATCCATCCTCTGTGCCCGTCCCTAAATCCTAAATGTGGCTGGGGGGTCCCTCAGTGCCTCCCCCTGCATCCATCCCTCCATCCATCCCTCCATCCATCCATCCATCCCTCCATCAGCTCCTGGATCCCTGGAACGTCCCAGGCCAGACTGGACAGGGTTGGACCCCCTGGGGCAGTGGGATGTGTCCCTGCCCGTGGGATGGGGCTGGATGAGCTTTAAAGTCTCTTCCAACCCAAACCATCCTGAGATTCTTTGCTTTAATTCAAGTTTAATTCCAAGGTTTTTGTCTCGGAATTCCTCTGCCTCTCCCCAAGTCCCTGCCTGTGGGAATTGCTGTGTGGAGCTTCCCACTCTGCCCTCTCTGCTTGGAAGGGTTTCAGGGCTGGAAGGGATCCTTGTGCTGGGCAGTTTGTTCCTCTTACAGCACAGAGAGCTGGATGGTCCTGGGGGAGCTGGGGACAGAAGTGCCCTGAGGCTCTGGCACTCAGGAATATCAATCCTCACAGCAGGGATTTGGGATCTGGGCTTTGGGAATTGCTGAAGAAATCCAGGTGGACACAGGAAGGTTCCTCCTGGACAATGAAATGAGGTTCAGCCATTATCCCACCACCCAAGCTGCGCTTTGGGGAGAGGAAAATCCGAGTTCTCTCAGCAGAGCTCCCTTCCCTGTGATGCCAGAAATCAGCAGCAGGATCTGAGCCTCTCTTTGCTGACAAAGGGATCTGTGAGAGCCTGCAGTGCCTGCTCTGGGTACAGCCCTGTGGCACCGACTGACTCTTCCTGCTTGGAGGACAATCCCACACTTGGCTGCTCCAGTTCCAGGCAAAAAAAAAAACCAAAACATCCCCCGTGGCTGGGGGGAAACCATTTGTGATTCCTGCAGGTTCCAGCCATGGGAGGTTGGATTTAATGCCAAAGGAAAGGAAAGGAAATCACCTCGGATTTACTGGGAGAAATTCCTCCATGGAAAGGGTGGAACAGGCTGGGGTCCCTCTCCTGCAGGGGTTGGGAGTTGTGGGGATGTGGCACTTGGGGACAGGGGTGGGAATGGTTGGGCTCGATGGTCCTGGAGGTTTTACCCAACCCTAATAATTCCAGGAATATTCTGGATGGCAGTGGTGGGGCAGGAACAGCTCCCACCCCCTTTCCTGAGGGTCATTCCCAACATATCCCCCTGTGCTGGGTGACACTGAGGGAAGGGAGTGTCCTATGCTGTCCTTTCCTGCTCAAGCAGAGAATTCCAGCTCGCTGCCCCTTCCCGAGCCAAGCCCAGCCCTGCAGAGCTCTCCTGGACAGGTGAGGGATGTTCCACACCTGAGCTGTTCCCTGATTCCTGATCCTGCAGGGGCTGGGAGCTCTCCCTGAACACAGTCCTCCAGGAGAGGCTCTGGCAGCTCCAGAGCCACAAACAGGCTCTGATCCCCAAACATTCCCTGATCCCCAAACCTTCCCTGATCCCAGAGCTAAAAACATTCCCTGATCCCCAAACATTCCCTGATCCACAAACATTCCCAGTGCCACAAACTTTCCCTAATCCACAAACATTCCCTGATCCCCAAACATTCCCTGATCTCAGAGCTAAAAACATTCCCTGACCCACAAACATTCCCTGACCCACAAACATTCCCTGATCCCTGATCCCCAAACATTCCCTGACCCACAAACATTCCCTGATCCACAAACATTCCCTGACCCACCGACATTCCCTGATCCCTCTCTCCTTGCCAGGGATGGGCAGCAGGACATTCCCAGTCCCTGTCCCCCCCCAGCCCCGCTCCAGAGCCCAGGGAGGAGCACCCCAAACTCCCAAAACAGATTTTGATGCCAGCCCAGGTGACCTGGAGGCTCTGGGCCACAAATTGTGTTGTCACTTCCAGTGGGACACATTAATCTGCTCCATAACTCCTGCAGAGCGTCTCTGGATAAGGAGGAGCGTCCCCCGGGCCAGCTCTTCCTCAAAGAATTTGTCACCCTCCATAAATTGCCGGGAGATTTCTTCCTGCCAGCCCTAAAACTGCACACAAAGTAATGGGATTTGTCCAAAGCCTTTAACAGGCTGTTCCCCTTGATTTAAAGGCTGTTGAAGTGTCTTTATTTTCTTAGCACATTATTAATTCACATTCTGGCTCCGAGATGCCTCCAGAGCCAGAGATTTGGGAATGAGAGCAGGAAAGGGCAGCGGGAAGGGCTGAAAAACCAGCTCAGGGTAACTCCAGGCTGGGAATGAGCAAAGGTTCTCCGTGCCTGGAGCTCCTCATGGAACAGCCACGCTCAGCTCCAGAGCTCCGCACACAAATGAGGGAATTATTCCCTGTCCCGACTCTTGGAATTGCAATCCCAGCTCTGGGAAACGTCAGCTCCAGCCCCCAGGAGGGTTCCCAGCTCCCCCAAGGTCCCTGCACGATTTCAGGGATGTTTCCCTCGGGGTGGGGACACCTCAAAACTCCCGGCTCCAGGATCCATCCCTGGGGATCGAAACCTGGGGAAGGCTCAGCCCAGAGCCACTCCCAGTTCATCCCAGTCCCAGCTCCCGATCCTTCCCAGTCTATCCCAGTCCCAGCTCCTGACCCTTCCCAGTCCCAGCTCCCAGCTCATCCCAGTCCCAGCTCCCGACCCTTCCCAATCCCAGCTCCCAACTCATCCCAGTCCCAGCTCCCAGTTCATCCCAGTCCTTCCCAGTCCATCCCAGTCCCAGCTCCCGACCCTTCCCAGTCCCAGCTCCCAGTTCATCCCAGTCCAAGCTCCTGAGCCTTCCCAGTTTCAGCTCCCAGCCCATCCCAGTCCCAGCTCCTGTTTCCATGCAGGAATTTTCCCAATATCCAATTTAAAACACCCCTGGCACAACTCGAGGCCGTTCCCTCTTGTCCTGTTGTTCCCTGGGAGCAGATCCCGATTTCCTCCCGGCTCCTCCTGTCGGGAATTGTGGAATATTTATAAATACAGCCCCATTCCCAAATCCAGCCCCAAAAGCACCTGGACATCCCAAACTCCCCCCAGACCCGCACATCCAAGAGTGGCAGAGCCTGGGAAGGGGGACAGGGATCAAACCCAGGCGTTTCCCAAGTGCTGCCTCATCTAGTGTTAATTTGCTTTTTTCCCGGTTTTTATGAGCCAGTTAACGAGGATGGGGCAGCACGAGGCTTCCCTCAGCACAAACCCAGGGATCAGTTTACGGGAAATCAGCCTGGAAAACAGGGAGGGTGTTTCTGCTGTGTGCAAACAACCCCAGAAATGCTGAGTAATTCCTGGAGCATGGGAAGCAATCATTACTTTTAATTACCAATTAAATGACTCGGTAATTTCTCGCATTCAAGCAGCAATGGAACTGCAAACAATGCCAGGCAAATCGGGTCTTTAGCATTTAATTACCGGGCTCTGCCATGAATTATTGAGCAAATGGGCAAAGACTCAGCTCCCAAGAACTCCGGTGCTGCAATTGAGGGATTTTTAATCGTTCCTGGGTTTGTTTGGAGCCGCCCTCCACGTGCAGCAACACCCGGAGCAGCGGCCGAGGCTCTGTGTGGATCTCGGAGCTGAATTCCCCCAAAATAACCGGGCTGGGAACGCACAAGAGCGGGATCGTCAATCCCAGCTCTGCTCCTGTCACGGAATTCCAGGGTGGGTTGGGTTGGAGGGACCTTAAAACCCATCCAGAGGCGCCTCGGGAATTCTCTGGAATTATTCACCCACCCAGTTCAGAGACAAGCAGGAGAGGGAGGAGAAGGGGGAAAGCAAAGCCTGGCTGGATTTGTTCCATGTCCTTCCCAAAGCTCGACAGGTGTCCAACCTCTCTCCCTGGGGAGAACTTTAACCTGGAGAAAGTCCCTGCATCCCTGAAACCCTGAATTCCTGATTCCTTCAGTCTCTGCATCCCTGAAACCCTGAATTCCTGATTCCTTCAGTCCCTGAAACCCTGAAACCCTGAATTCCTGATTCCTTCAGTCTCTGCATCCCTGAAACCCTGAATTCCTGATTCCTTCCATCCCTGCATCCCTGAAACCCTGAATTCCTGATTCCTTCAGTCCTGCATCCCTGAAACCCTGAATTCCTGATTCCTTCAGTCCCTGCATCCCTGATTCCTTCCATCCCGGATTCCTTCCATCCCTCATCCCTAAATCCCTGATTCCTGGTTTCTTCAGTCCTTGCATCCCTGAAACCCTGAATTCCTGATTCCTTCAATCCCTGAATCCCTGATTCCTTCCATCCCTCATCCCTAAATCCCTGAAACCCTGAATTCCTGATTCCTTCAATCCCTGCATCCCTGATTCCTTCCATCCCTGAATCTTTCCATCCCTCATTCCTTCCATCCCTCTATCCCTGCATCCTTCATTCCTTCCATCCCTGCATTCCTGATTCCCTCCACCTCTCTTTCCCTCCATCCCTCCTTTCCTCACCCCTCCAGGCTTTGCAGGACGTGTGGGGCACGGCAGGACCGAGCAGGAGACCTGAGGAGCAGAGGGACCCCCAGCAGCACCCCCGGAGCAGAGCTGCTCCTCCTCCTTCTCCTCCTCCTCTCCTCCCCCGCAGTGCCAAAGCCTCTCCCGTCACCGAGATGAGCTGATAAAAATGCAGATCGATGGCAGGGCCAGGGCTCAGCTCCCGGAAATCGATGCCGTTCCCATGCTGAGAACTTGCAGGGATTTTATCCACCCTGGGGAGGCTCAGAGCTGCAGGAAGCCGGGGGATCCCATTCCTGCCTCCCTCAGGGGAGGTCCTGATCAAATCTGGCCACAGCTCCCAGCATTTGGAGCAAACCGGGCAGGGAAAGGAGCTGGGAGCTGCTGGTGGATCAGAGGGGCTGCCCTGAGCCTCTTGAGGCTCCCCAGATCCAGACTCTGCCCCAGGGATGTGCTGGGCGTGGGCACAGCGGGGGATAGACAGGATTTGGGAAACCAGAAATGGCCACAGACCCAGCGGGGCCCAGATCCCAGCGGGGTCCAGACCCCAGCTCTGCCCTGGATCCCAGCAGGATCCTGGATCCCAGCTCTGCCCCGGATCCCAGCTCTGCCCCGGATCCCAGCTCTGCCCCGGATCCCAGCAGGATCCTGGATTCCAGCTCTGCCCCGGATCCCAGCTCTGCCCTGGATCCCAGCTCTGCCCTGGATCCCAGCTCTGCCCTGGATCCCAGCAGGATCCTGGATCCCAGCTCTGCCCTGGATCCCAGCAGGATCCTGGATCCCAGCTCTGCCCCGGATCCCAGCAGGCCCCTCTGGCCCGTCCCCATCCCCTCCTCAGCCAAACGCTGCTCCATGGCTTCCCCAGGGCCAGGAATGTCCGGGCTGGGTTGGGATGAGTGACACACACGGGGCACAGCGCAGAGCCAGAGGGAAGGAGCATCCCCGGATCCAGACCCCAAATCCTCTCATCCCACTGCTGGAACCCTCCCCCCGTGCCAGGCAGGGACAGACGGGGACAGGACTGTCCCTCTGCAGCTGCCAGCCCAGTCCTGCCCCGGGGGATTTGTGTCCCAGCCGCCCCCAGCTCTGGCTGCAGCTCCTGTGGATCCCGGCTCGGCCCCGTGCCAGGATCCAGGCTGTCCCGCCTGTCCCCGCCCTGTGCCAGGACACTTTGTGCCATCCCGGCGCCAAGCACTCTCCATCACCGCCTGATTTGTGTCCCTGCCATGCCCCAGCGGACAGAGGCATTCCTGGAAGCACCTTGGCAGCCGAGCCCGGCTGCAATCCCAGTCTGGGGACACCAGGGCCGTGTCTGCCCCGAGCCTGGCGCCGCCAGGGCAGGACAGGAGTTCCCTTGGGGACAAGGTTCCGTCCCTGCTGCTCTCAGGGAATGTTCCTGATCTCCCCACACGGCAGAATCCAGCCGTTCATTCCAAGCCCTGGCAGCAGCTCCGGTTCCAGCCCCTCCTTTCCTGGAGGAGCCTTGGGCGCCTCCCACGCGCTCCTGACCTGGGAAGGGAGAGGAGGATCCAAATCCCATGGATGGAGCAGCTCCATGGGATCCAGCAGAGACCCTCCAGCACCCCCAGCTCTGCCCTTCCCGGGGACCCCAATCCCTGCTGGAATCCAGGGGAAGGGGTGCCCAGATCCACCCGGGTGCTCCCTCAGCCCTTGGGACACGGGGCCCGTCCCCAGCAGTGGCTCAGATCGGGATCCCAGCGTGGGATGCTCCAGGCAGGGATGAAGGAATGAAAGGAGAGTTACAAAACACGAGTCCTTGGAGCAGGGAGGGGAATTTGGCCGGCACCGCTCACCCTTCCAGGCCTTAATCCCTTCGTTAGCACAGCCCGGCGCAATTAAAGACAAACTCCCAGCCCTGCAATGCAGAGGGGCTGCGGGAGATCCCGGGAATTCAGGCACTGGAGTCCCTGGGATGAGGAGCCCTTCCCACCCCGGGCAGCTCCGTGGATTTTCCAGCTGAATTCCAAGAGCTCTCCCATCCCAGAGGATCCTCATCCCCCGGGCTGGGCAAGCAGGAACGTGGGGACAGCGAGGGTGGGATGGCAAAGCCACCTCTGCTCACCCAGGGACACCCCAAAGGGAGTTGTGGGACCATGGAATGGGCTGGGAGGGTCCTGGGGGTCCCCACTACCCCAGGCTGCCCCGTCCAGCCCGGCCTCCAGACCCAAACCAGGCTGGAGGAGGGTCCAGTAACTCCTGCCCTGCTCTCTGGGAGCTCCCAGGAGTTTGTTCCTCTCTCTGACCCCAAGCAACAGCTTGGGATCTCTGCTCCAAACCATCCCCATGAACTGGGCAATTCCAACAGAAGCCAAATGTGCTTCCCAAGGAAGGTTTGGATTTCAAAAGGAGGTTCTGCCTGGGTGGTTGGGATGCAGAGACACAGTGGGCACCAAGGCCTGATGGGACAGGAAGGGAAAACACACAAGGTTTGGGAAGATGTTCAAACCCATCTGTGCTCTGACCACAATTCCATCACAATCAACAATTCCAGACCCACTCCAGGTCTCTCTTTGGGTTCCCAGAGCTCTTCCTTGCAGATTCCAGCTCCTTCTTCCACAAACAGCCTCCAGCTCCCCCCCAAATCCCAGTTTTCCATCCCTGCCCCCACGCCCTGGAGCTCCCCCATCCCGCATTTCCCTCCCCATCCACGATTATCCCTTTAATCCCGGGTTTAACGCCCCGCCTCGGGCTGCAGCCGCAGCCTCACAGCTCCGAGCTCCCCTTGAGGGATCAGATCCATCGATCTGGTTTTGTGGGGAGCGTTTGGAGCCGGAGCAGCTCCAGGCGGGCTCGGGGCAGCCGGGCCCGGCGGCGCCTCCTGCGCGGGGGCTGCAGCTCCCAGAGCTCGGGATTCACAGCAGCGATTCCAGAGAGCTCGCCACGAGCCCGAGGGTGTCACCCGCTGCTGTCACCGCTCCTGTCACCCGCTGCTGTCACCCGCTGCTGCTACCAGCTGCTGTCACAGCTCCTGCCACCCTCTCCTGCCACCAGCTCTTGTCACCCACTGCTGCCACCCTCTCCTGCTGTCGTCTCCTGTCACCCGCTTCTGTCACCCGCTCCTGCCATCCACTCTTTTCACCCTCTCCTGTCACGGCTCCTGCCACCCGCTCCTGTCACGGCTCCTGCCACCCGTGTCAGGCGGAGCTGTGGGGCCGCGGCTGCCGCTCCAAGCTCCGGCTTTTCCTGCAGCCGCCCACGGCCCTGCTGCTGCTCCAGCCCCGGCCCGGGCTGGGCACGGCTCGCTCCGTCCCGCTGAGCCCCGGGAACGCTGCCCCGGCAGCAGATTTCCCTGGCAGCGGGAGAGCCGCGGGGACAGCGGGACCCGCCCGGCCAGGGCCACCGGCAACAGGTGGATGGAGCCTTGGGGACAGCAGGCGCTGCTGGTGGCCCTGGAGCTGTCCCAGATCATGGGATCAGGGAGTTGTTTACATTGAAAAAGCCCCCCAGGATGATCGAGCCCATTCCCAGCAGTGCCCAGGCCACCCCGACCCCTGTCCCCAAGTGTCACATCCCTCCAAACCCCAGCGGGGATGGGGACTCCCCCAGCGCCTCTGTGCAGTGCCTGAACACTGATGTTCTCCCAATATCCAACCTAATATCCAAATATTATCCGAATATCTCCTGATATCCAACCTGCCTGGCACAGCCTCAGGCCCTGTCCTCGTGTCCTTCCATCCTTCCCGCCGGGATTTGCAGCTCGGGGGTTTCACCCGCGCCACTCCCTGCAGTTTTCAGGGATGATCCCACTTCTCCCCCTTCCCCGTGGGGAGGGACGCCGAGCACATTCCCAGGGCTGCTCAGGGGAAAACAGAGCCTCGCCCAAAGACCTGGGCACTGCCAGGAACAGCCGGGGCTGTGCTGCCGCCCGCAGCCAGCCCGCCCCTGCTCCCACCGCGTCCCTCGGCCGGGAAAACCATTCCCAGCTCCCGTCCCACGCCCAGCCCTGCCCAGCACCGCCAGAGCCAGCCCGGAGTCCCCTCCTGTGCTCCGGGGCTGTTCCTGCCCGAGAACAGCGGCTGGGAGGAGGCAGAGCCCCCCGGGCATGGCAGGGAGGAGGGGATGGCGCTCAGCTCCTGGGGAGCCCCAAACCGCCCTCAATCCCATCCCCGGCACTGCCGGAGCTTCATCTCATGTTCACCACGAGGCTCTGCACCAAAAACTGCCTCAGACTCGCCGAATTCCCGGTGTCACGGGCAGGGCTGCCCGGCACCCGGAGAGCTGAGCGTGAAACGGCCCCGGCTCCTGCAAGGGGCGGCTCCGGGGCTCAGCCCCTTGTCCCGGGGTTCTGCGGGATCCCCCCGGCTCCCGCACAGACCCCCGGCTCCCCCAGGACCAAGCAGCTCCGTTTCATCCCAAAGTTTCCCGAAGCCGCCCTCCCCCGCCTCCCAGAGCCGGGGTGGGCACCCCCAAAGCCCCTCCGCGCTCGGGGGCTCGGGCAGCAGAACCCCAAAATCAGCAGCTTTGCAGCAGCCGCAGGAATTCTTTATTTTCCACTTCTTCTTCCCCGAAATGCCCATCCCAGATTTTATCTAACAGCGATATTTTTTACAAAATTCCCCATTTTTTTCGCTCTCCGCCCACCCCAGGCTGTCACAGACCCGCGGGCGCACCCCGAGCCCGGGGACACGGCACCTCTCCGGACCCCCCCTTCCCGCAGGGAGCCCACCCGGGGCAGGGGGCGGCCGGTACCGGGATGGGCACCGGGATGGGCACCGGGAGCGGCACCGGGAGCGGAGTCCCCCCGCATCCCGCAGCGCCCCTGCGGAGCCGCGGGCGGGCGGTGCCCGGTGCAGCCCCGCGGTTCCACCACCAAACTTTCCCGGTTCCCCCCGGTTCCCCCCCGGTTCCTCCCCGCTCACCTGCGCTCCGGGCGCCGGGCGGGGGCCGCGCCCGCCCCGCCGCTCCCCCAGCCCATCCGGACCGGCCCCGCTCCCGGTGCCGCCGTTCCCGGCCGCTCCACGGCGCAGCTTCCCGGCCGGGGAGCGGAGCGGAGCCGCCGGCGCTTGCGGGGCCGGGGTTTGAATTCCTCCGAGCGGCCCTGATTGGGCTGAGGGAGGCGGGGGGAGCTGCGAGAGGGGGGGGCGGAGTGAGGATTCGGGGTGGGGAGGG
>JAOTQP010001122.1:4791393-4811835 GCA_026413545.1 Cichladusa arquata
GGGGGGGAGGGGGTTAAACCATATAACAGACCATGGGGGGATCCACAGGAGAAACCATTTCAGTGCAAAATATGAACGAAATAGTGAAATACAACATAGTGTGTCAAAGTGATTCTGGGGAATACCAAGTGCTAGCTGTGCTTGCACTGACACAAGTTCCTCAGGCTGGCCAGCAGCAAAACTATTTTCACTCTATTCTCATATTCAAGTTGATAATAGTCTCAGAAAAGCAAGCATACCACCACCAAATCTATATTATTTCCTTCCACTTGTTAACTGTAAATGTTTTGCACTAAGTAATTAAAAAGCAACCCTCTTAATAATGTGTTATTCAAATCATGGCTTGATTTCCAAACAAACCCTAGAACTACTATGAAAGAAATACTGTCTGTTCTGTCTACATTCATAGGGCTTTGGTAACACCAAGATTAATCTATTTTTCTCCAAAGCCACAGTGCAGTATTACTTCTCCAGATGCAATTGCTAGGTGCTTTGAAAAGCACAACTTTCCATCATTTCTGGGTATTTCAAACTCCAATCTTAAAAAGTGTTTTGAAAGAGTTATTAAAAGCTCAGGGAGGGTTTTCTATTTGTAACTTACTCATGAAAAATTCAGAAAAATCTACTCCTTTTCTGTGTGTTGATCTCCTTTTACGATCTTCCATTTTGTCTCCTTGCATTTCTCTGGTCCCAGAAATTTGCTTCTGTGTTTCTTTCACTTGATCTTCCCCCGAGCCAGGCATAATTGTGTTTTTCTTAGAAGCAATTACCTTTCACAAGAACTGTTAAATGAGGACTTTTAATCTGCTATTACCCTGGCTCCATTTAAACAGGAAGGGCAGGTAGAGACACACCTCTCAATAATTGTAGCTGGTGTACAATAATGCATTAAAATATTGGAGTTTTTAAAACTGAATACAACCTAACATAGGATTAAATATATACATGAAGATCTGTAACTATAAACTGCCCTTTGTTGAATTTTAAATTAGAATCTTCTCAAAACAAAATGAGAGGAATTTCTAAAATTCCTTCAGTGATTTTTCTTCATTTTGTCCCTTTGAGAAAACTTTCATATACTGGATTTCAAAAGCAACAAAAAAATAACATTGCTTGTATACGCAGAATCTCAAACAACAACAGACTAAATAGAAAACTATTTTGATATATATATGACCACCAATTCAAATAGAAACCTCATTGAAAGAAAAGATACTGGATAAAAGCATGACACAACAACTGCATATCATTGGAAAGAATGATTTTATAAGATGATGTCTAGTATAAAGAATATTTATCGTCCAGTAATTTCTCATTGTTAAATCAAATGGAAATACCCTCTGACAACAATTTCTTTAATCTCTATTTGTTGCATAGGCAGAGAGGAGTATGGACTAGCTAAATAAAGTGGTAAGATTTCATGAATTTAGGGTAATAAAACCAAAATAAATGCTTAGCTTCACACCAGCCTTACAAGACCAGAGTTCTTAATCACAATTTTTCAGCATTCTCCACTCTGCCCAGCAGCATCCCCAGCTTCTCCAACCAATTAGTGAAGCATTCATAGTTTTCAGTCCCCTCTCCCCATTCCCTTTTACAGGAGAAAATATTTTTACACCTAAACAGCTATTTCCCTTGTCCTGAGGTCTAACCTTAGTCAATCCCACACTTCAGATGATGATGGCGCTGAACAGGGACAACCATGTGCAAATTCACTATCCTATGTAAGGGTGTATCCAAATGAATCCCTATTATTTCATTGTATCACCAAACAAACTCCCTTCCTCTGTATCTATATCCTCTGTATTTGACTGAAAGGTTCTTAAAAGATCTTTTCATTTATAAGAAATTTGTCACCTTGTAATACTGCAGATCCTAAATTAATCTCCTTGGATTAAATCCATACTGCTGCTATGAA
Organism: Cichladusa arquata; assembly: GCA_026413545.1. Taxonomy (NCBI): domain Eukaryota; kingdom Metazoa; phylum Chordata; class Aves; order Passeriformes; family Muscicapidae; genus Cichladusa; species Cichladusa arquata. Next base: position 4,793,312 of record JAOTQP010001122.1, read on the forward strand.
GTGATGGACACAGGCTGAAAGGGAGGCATAGGCTAAAGAGAAAAAACTACAGAAGTATAGCCAAGAATATAAAAGTAGGTTTCCTATACCACAGACTGAATTCCTTCAAACTGAAGATTTCCTGCAACACACACAAAATACCCTCTTATTATGCTGGAGGCAGCAGACCTGCACAAGAATGAAACGGATTCACAGTTTTACAAGCAGTAAACTACTGCATCAGCTCCTAGGAATTATGGACCATTAATATTAAAATAGTCTGCAAAATGTTTTTTTTTCTATATATTTTTTTTAAATCTTGAGCATACACAGGTTAAAACATAGTAGCTAAAAATCTTCAGCAACCTGCCTAATGTAAGCATAAAAACACCCAGGGTGTTGTGTCCAGAGAGACTGTGCCTCTGTTCTCAAATATAAGTTCAAACAAAAATCTGTTCTATTATCTCATAAGGCTTGAGCAACCACCACTTCTGATTTGTCAGAGAAATCTATCTCTTCAGCTTCATGAAATTTTACTGAACAGTGACACTGTGTAAGTCTAGTGGGAAGCAAGCTATGGGGAACCTCCAGGAAGGTATTTTAAGCTCCATGTATCAATGAATCACTGTGAAATTCAGATAACTCAGCACTGTGATGCTGCTACAGATCCTTCAATGGCAGCTCTTACCAGCACTCCTGCAGTTACCTTCAACAGAGGTTTCAAACAGAACAGTCTCAAGAATGATGAAAAGAGAGACATTTAGGCGGGGTGAATCTGGCCTTTTCTAATACACAGAAAGACCAAACATGACCAGTTGCACTGAATCTGCAGATTCCCAGTCTCTGCAATTAGAAATCCATGAGTCAACATTCCAAGCAGAGGACTTGTTATGGTTGCAAGCTTCCTCCCCATGCTCAGGCAAATGCATATACCACAGTTTCAAAGGCTGATGTAGTTAACTCTGGCTCCCAAAGAATTCAAGACTGCAGCTAGGTCAGTAAAAACCACTTGGATTTACAGAACAAAGCAGATTACTGTTAGCATTTTCCAAAAGCATTTGAGTCAGTCATATAGCCTAAGACAATAGTTACTGCACCCAGGCCTACATGTACAACAGAAAAGATACTTCCGCCTCTAAATCCAGTTACTCTAGAGCTGATCTAATATTCAAAGGTGACTTCAAAACTTGCTATTATTCCCTAGAGGTCAGAGTAAAAGGAGCATGTCCAAGACATCTTTGGTTTAGTTGGGCAAAATTAAGCATTATCATCTCTGTAGGTAGGTGGCTGTTGACAGTGGGAAATCCAGCACATTTCTGTGTTCTACTACTGAAAGTGGGCTTCCAAAAGTGTACAGCAGCCTCTGCAGCCACCTACAGCAGCAGTGCCAGGCAGAAATCTATCAGATGCAGATTAAAAACAATAGAAAGAAAAAAGAGCCCATAAAATGCATCTTTACCATATCTCACATCACATACAATTTAGAGAAACACAAAGCCTGTTTAATAAATGTGATGCTGCAGCACACAGAGGAACACAAAGCCTGTTTAATAAATGTGATGCTGCAGCACACAGAGGAGAACAACACTAGATGTGCAAGACAGAACTTAATTAATCTAACAGCTAATCCAGTGCCTTGAAGAATTCTTTAAGCTACTTCACAAGTGGATAACGCAGCATCCAGCTGTGCAGCATGCATGACAGAACAGATTGCAAGATTTTTTTAATAATATAATAAATCAATTAAGTTTTCCTCAAAACTGAAGCCTCCAAAACAGACCACTTTAATCATCAGCAGGCAGAAAATTCACTATTTTATACTATTCATAACATTTTATGGCAAAAGAGAGACTGAGTAGGAGGTGGAGACTTAGGCTAAGTCTATGAAGGGCTGGAATAACAGTTCGCATTGCAGTCTCAGTTAGATGATCATGAACAAGAAAGGGGAGCAACCTGTTCCACATCTTCCTCTCAGAGGTGGTTTTCTAAATCCTCTGTTTGAGCTTGCTGGCTGATAACCGAAAACAGAGCTATTTAAAAATGCATGAAGCAGAGGTTTTTCTCTGAAAAGATTAATAATTTTTTCGTTCAATAAATTCTTCTTCATTCATTTGTTAAGATGAGAAACCAGAGAAAAAGAAATTCATTTTTAAAGCTGCCTGGCAGGATTAAAACAAAAGGAGTCTTCTCAAAAATTAGCTGTGATTTGTCAGGAACTGGCTTTTCCTAGTACACAGCTCAGTCAGCTGTTGAACTGTTATAGTGGGAATGGAAAGCCAAGCTGTTGAGTTTTTTGTCCTGGTACCCTTAGTGTCACTGGCCTTGAGAGTCATAGGAGGAGCAGGCAGGGCAAGGCACGGCCAGGAGCTGCCAGGAAAAAGGGCTAGTGAATTCAAGGTGTGGGGGGGGGGCAGTGAGGGGGTAGAGGGTTAAGCAAGGTAATACGAGGCAAGGAAGAGGTTCAAGGCCAAGACAAGTGAAGAGTTCACAAGGCGATTGAGATTTAGTCAAGGCCATTAGAGTCCTAGAAGGAGAACAAAAAACAAAACAAGACCTGGAAAACTGGGTAGGGAAGTCAAGATAGGGTATGGATGAGCAATTCAGTTCAAGGCAGTGGAGGGAAGGGTGGGCAAGGGAAGGATACAGAGCAGGCGGTAAGGCAATGTGAAGTGGGGGAAGCAAGACAAAGCAAAGGAATGGTCAGGAATGACAAGGAAATGGAAGATTGGGTAGGAAAGGCAAAGCAATGCAAGAGAGTGATTGATAAAGCAGTAAGGGTCTTTAGAGGGCCAGCTAGGCCCAGCTAGACAAGGCAATAAGTGTTATAGGAGGAAGAGGCAATGCAAGTAAGGCCAAGTAAAAAGCAGCAGGGAAGTCAAAAGTGAGGTTTGAGTGAGCAAGGCAATGCAAAGCAATGGAATAATAGGAAGGGCAAAGGAAGGACATGGATGGGTCAGGAAGGAAAAGGAAAGGCAAGGAAATGAAAAGGAAATGAAAAGGAAATGAAAGTCAGGAATGGCAAGGAAATGACAGATTGGGTAGTAATGGCAAGGAAATGCAAATAAGGTATGGGCCTGGCAATGCAAGGCCATAGAAGAAAGCAGTAGGCATGTGAATTCAAGGGGGACATGGTCATGGAAGATAATGCAAGGCAAGAGAGTGTTAGCAGGACAAGATAAGTAAAGTGCTGGTTTCTGAGGGAAGATAAGTGAGAGGTACATTCAAAGCTTGCTCCCAGATGAAAGCTGCCAAGATAGATTGGTCTGGCTTGCCTTGGTCTCCCCTGGGTCGCCGCTAATCTGCACCTAAAATACTGAGAGTATGGGCTATCCATCCTACGGATGTCATTCTCATCCCAGAGTCCAAGGGTGAAATTCGGATTACATGTCCAAAATTTTCAGTACTTCAAAGGATTGGACCCAGACAAAAGACATTAGCACAGACCAGTCTAGCTGGATGTGACCTCTCCTGGGGCTACTGTCATCTGCACCTGAAATAGTTGAGTCTACATGCTTTTCTTCCAATGGAAAAATCTGTCATTCTAGTCCAGTAACCCAAGGGTGAAATTTAGATTTCATGTCCAAAATTCAGTACATGCAAGGATTGATCCCAGAAAAAGCTGCCAGCACAGACAAGCCTTGCTGGCCTTGTCCTTCTTTGTTCTGCCTTTCACCTGCACCTGAAGCAGTGGGTCTACATGCTTTCCTTCCCATGGAAAAGAACTGTCACTCTCATGAAGGAGTTTGTGGCTAAAATGTGTACTGCATGTCCCATATCCAATACAGCCAAGGATTGCTCCCAGAAGAAAACTGTCAGTACAGATGGGTCTTGCTGGCTTTGACCATCCCTTGGCCACCTCTTATCTACTCCTGAAACAGTGGGGTATGTGAAGGCATTAAGGGTCATAGAAGGAGCAAGCAAGGGAAGGAAAAGAATGGAAGGAAAGGCAAGAGAAGAACACAGATCGATAAGGCAATTGTTGGGGGTTGGTTCTTTTTTCCGTTTTCTCTCTGTGGAATTTTTCCCATTGTAATGCTAAGGCCTGTTGACTACACCCTAGCACAGATGGGGGGCGGGCAGATAAAGCAAGTGGGGGGAGCTGCACTCCCTTTTGTGCTCACTCACTCGCCTGGCTTTGAGGAGAAGGGTTGCTGGAAAAACCCCGCTCTGCCATACCGACGCTGGGAGCTCCCTTTCCTCGGCTGGGGGACGCGGCAACCTCCTGCCCGGGACGACCTCCCACCTCCACGCATCTTGTTAGAGCACCGGCACCGACACTACCCCCGAGGTCTGTGAGCAGCATCTCTCCTCCACCCTTCCCATCCGGGACAAAGCCGCCGTCAGCCCCAGTGTCCCTGCAGCCACACGGGATCACTGCACCTCCCCCTGCTCACCGGGAGCTGACTGGCGCTGCCTGCTAGCTGGAATGGTAACTGCATCACAGGGAAAGGTGCCCACAACCGAAAGGTTCCTGTTCTATTTATTGTTAATTTCCTAGCTGTTGTTGTTTTGTTTGCCTTGAGATATATATATATGTACACATACCAGTAAAGAAATGTTATTCCTAATTCCCATATCTTTGCCTGCATGCCCCTTAATTTCAAAATTATAATAATTTGGAGGGAGAGGGTTTACATTCTCCATTTCAAGGGGACACTCCTGCCTTTATTGGCAGACACCTGTCCTCCAAACCAGGACAACAATGCAAGTTGTGGGGGGAAGCAAGGCAAATGAAGGTTAGGATTGGCAAGGAAATGAAAGGTTGGTTAGGAATGGAAAGGAAATGTAAATGAGTCATAGGCTCGAGAAGGCAAGGCCAGGAAAGAAACAGCCTAATCAAGATTGGGGATGGGCATGGAAGGCAATACAAGGCAAGGGACAGTTAACTGGGCAATAGGAGTCATAGAAGCAGGCAAGAGAAGGCAAAGAAAAAGCTAAGAAATATGGGGTAGAGAAGTCAAGGTAGAGGATAGCTGAGCAAGTCAATGCAATGCAGTGGAGTGGCAGGAATGGAAAGGTATTGACTTGGAGGGCTATGGCAGGACATTCCCCCTACCACAGAAGAACTTTTTCCATCAGCTGGTGCAATACTTCTGGCCATTCTTGCCCCTCATTAATGGGCGAGTTAATCCAGGGCTGGGTAGACATTCGGTAAAGGAGTTATCTCTGACACCAGAGAAATGGGATGCAATAAACAATCCCTGCTGATAAGGAACTATTTGACTTGAGAACAAGATGTGGTGAGATAAGCTGGAATTTCTGACTCACAGACATTTTGCTTTACAAACTATAAAAGCTACACAAACTTTCACAGAGGCAAAAGTCTCCTACACATGCCCTGGAAATGTGTAGGGCTTCTCCCCAAAGTCTAGATGCAAATTTTGGGGTTACTTTTCCAGAAATTGAGGGGAAGGACTTTATGTGTACCCCATCGTTAATCTGGTGGTAAATAACATTGACTCCTAATCTATACTATTTCTTCACTAGCTGTAATATGTGTACCTTTATCATGCACTGTATTTTTAATCTACTGGTAGTTCTTTTTGTTTTATCCTGTGTAGTAAGTAGTCAGTAGTCTTGTTTTTAGTCTTCTGTCTGTTAACCTTGTGTCTATTCAATAAATAATTAATTTTGTAATAGACCTAATTGGCCATTGTTAAGAACTTACGAAAGAGAGACATTTAGGGTACGGACCACCTCAAATAGATCTACTGACAGAAATCTGAGTCAAAGGCAAGGCTTGTCTATACTCTTGACTCCATTCATAGCAAGAGCTTGATAAATAGTATGTTTGGGGTAGGCAAGGAAAGGCAGGTTAATGAAGGGATAGGCCTGACAAGGCAAGGCCAAGGAATAAAGCTGTAGGCCCCAAGGTGGGGGCATAGATACGCAAGGTAGGATTCCAGAATTCCAGGAAGGATTCCAGGAAGGATTCCGGGAAGGATTCCAGGAAGGATTCCAGGAAGAAAGAATTCCAGGAACGAAGGAATGATTCCAGGAAGGAAGGAAGGATTCCAGGAAGGAAGGAAGCATTCCAGGAAGGAAGAATTCCAGGAAGGAAGGAAGAAGGATTCCAGGAAGGAAGGATTCCAAGAAGGAATAAAGGATTCCAGGAAGGAAAGATTCCAGGAAGGATTCCAGGAAGGAAGGATTCCAGGAAGGATTCCAGGAAGGAAGGATTCCAGGAAGGAAGGAAGGAAGGATGGATTTATCCATACATTGCTTGGCCTGAGGGAAGTGGAAGGCAGCTGGAGGAATGCTGGCACTGCAGATTCCAGCAGCCCTTCTCCCTGGAAGCAGCTATGGGGCTTTTTGGAGGATGTGCTGACAATTCTTGTGCATTTTTATTTCCTGAGCAGCCAGGAGAAGGTTTGGGATACATCCTTGTTCCCCTGGTTGGGATCCAACCTCTCCTGAAGCCAGACTGGGAAGGGATGGCACGAGCACGCACGGAAATGGTTAAAAACCAAACCAAACACTCCCTGGGAGTGGAAGAGCAGGGCAAGAACAAGAAACCTCCCTGGTTTCTGCACGGGACACACGCAAGGGTTTCACCCTGGAGCTGCAGCCTTCAGGCAAACACTTCCCAGAGCAAATATTGGCCCAGGGCGCTGCACGGGTGGCACGGCCTGGGCAGATCCAACCTGCTCCCTCCTGGCTGCTGCCGGCAGCTCAGCTGGCATTTCACCTGGAATCCACCCACAGGGAGGTGAGGAGCCAGCAGTGCATCCCTCACTGCCAGGGCTGAGTTAAAAGGACAGCTCTGAAACGCCCCGGGGAGCTGCGAGCGGAGGCACAGGGAGGGGCCTCAGGGCAGGGAGCGCCCCTGGGAGCTCAGCGTGAGCCAGGATCGTCCTGGGGCAGCTCAAACACAGGGACGGGCACGGGGCACGGGGCAGCTCAAACACAGGGACGGGCACGGGGCACGGGGCACGGGGCACTGGGTACTGGGCAGCTCAAACACAGGGATGGGCACGGGGCACTGGGCACGGGGCACGGGGCACTGGGTACTGCACACTGGGTACTGGGCACAGGGTGCTGGGCACTGGGCACTGGGCAGCTCAAACACAGGGACGGGCACGGGGCACGGGGTACGGGGCACGGGGCAGCTCAAACACAGGGACTGGGCACTGGATATTGCACACTGGGCACTGGATATTGCACGCTGGGCACTGCACACTGAGCACTCAACACTGGGCACTGCACACTGGGCACTGCACACTGGACACAGCACTGGGCACTGCACACTGGGCACTGGACACTGGGCACTGGATACTGCACACTGGGCACTGCACACTGGACACTGCACACTGGACACAGCACTGGGCACTGCACACTGGGCACTGGGCACTGGACACTGGGCACTGGATACTGCACACTGGGCACTGCACACTGAGCACTGGGCACTGGACACTGGGCACTGCACACTGAGCACTGGGCACTGGGCACCACACACTGGGCACTGGGCACCACACACTGGGCACAGCCCCTCCCCATCCATGGCTGCTACAGCCACACTCCACGGCTTCCTTTGGGAGTGCACAGGAGATTCCTGCAGATTCCTTGAGTTTCCTCCAGATTCCTTCAGATTCCTGAAGATTCCTTCAGTTTCTTCCAGATTCCTTCAGATTCCTGCAGATTCCTTCAGATTCCTCAGCAGGGCCGTGGGCATGGGAACAATTCCTTTGTGCCCAGCCCCACGGGGGGGAAGATCTCAGGGAATGAAAGAGCCCTTGTTGGAATGAGCTGCTGTGGAGCCAGGGGAGAGGCAGGAATGGGGAGTGTGCATGGACAGGGGCAGGAGGGGTGCACAGGGATCCTCCTGAGCAAGAATGGAACACAGGGATGGAATTTGGGGATGGGACATGAGGATGGAACATGGGAATGGGACATGGGGATGGGACACGGGGATGGAATTTGGGGATGGAACATGGGGATGGAATTTGGAGATGGAACCTGGGAATGCTGCACAGCTGCTCCCAGCTCCCAGGAATTTGTCTGGGGTGTGCCTGGGTAAATTCAGGAGCATGGAAAATCAGGAGAGATATTTGAGCAGAGCTGGACAGTCCCAGCTGGGGAATTCCTGCATCATTCCAGGTGCAGAGGTGGGACAGATGTTGAGAAAAAAAAAGTGATTTTTGGGCTGCACCATCAGCACAATCCCTGATAAAAAAGTCCCTGGCAGCAGCCAAAGCTCCCCAGGCAGGAGCTCCTCAAAAGCTGGAGAGGGGCAGATTGCAGCACAGCCACCCTGAAGGTCTCATCTGCCCAGCCCATGGATGAGGGAGCCTCATCTGTGTTATTTTATGCTAATCACCAGCTTCCCCACGGGATTTCACAGACCTCATTCTGATATTTTGCTCTCCAGCCTTTAAATATTTTAAAACGGAAAATTATCCCTAATTCCCTCAGCCTCAAACAAGCAAAACACACCAAGAGAAACCCAAAAATCAGGGTTTTTTTTTTAAACTCGCTTTCTTTTTTCCATCGCAGTCAGCTCTATTTATAACACATCAAACATTTGCCATCTTTGCAATCAAAACAGTTCCCCACAGTCGACTGAAAATCTTATTCCTGCAGACTCTGGGGTATCAAAGCCTTCTTCTTCCTCCCCTCCACCCTCCCAACAGCAAGTTCTCCTCAAGAAATACAAAAACAAACCCACAGATGAGCAAACAGAGAACAGCTCTGCCCTTCATCCCAGCCCACAAACCCAGGAAAAAGGGCTGGGAATGGTTTGAACCCCCAAATCTCAGCACAGGAGAAGGAGTTCAGGAAAACCAGGGTTAGCTGGGCTCGTGCCCAGAGGCACAGGTTTGTGCCCTGTAAAACCTCAACAGAGGCAGCAGCACCAAGATCCCAGCCCTGATGGGCTCAGCCCATCCTGGATCCCAGCTCTGATGGGCTCAGCCCATCCTGGATCCCAGCCCTGATGGGCTCAGCCTATCCTGGATCCCAGCCCTGATGGGCTCAGCCCATCCTGGATCCCAGCCCTGATGGGCTCAGCCTATCCTGGATCCCAGCTCTAATGGGCTCAGCCCATCCTGGATCCCAGCTCTAATGGGCTCAGCTCTGATGGGCTCAGCCCGTCCTGGATCCCAGCCCTGATGGGCTCAGCCCATCCTGGATCCCAGCCCTGATGGGCTCAGCCCATCCTGGATCCCAGCCCTGATGGGCTCAGCTCTGTTGGGCTCAGCCTATCCTGGATCCCAGCTTTATTTGGCTCAGCCCATCCTGGATCCCAGCCGGGTTGGGCTGAGCTGGGCACACCCACAGCACAGCTCACACTGGTCTGAGCAACTCCTGACCTAGTTTAAGGAGAAGAAAACAGATCCCAGTGTTTATTGTGCAGAGCAGGGGAGGAACAATCACCTCCAGCCCTGGAGGAGGGAGGCACATCCCCAAGTTCCCAATGGCTGCCCAAGGCCAGGCTGGAGCAGCCTGGGACAGCCCAAGGTGTCCCTGCCATGGCAGGGTGGCCCTCTGTGGCCTTCAAGGTCCCTCCCAACCCAAACCATTCTGTGACCCCGGGATTTCTCACAGCCCCTCCTGGCAAACCAGAACACAGAGCTCTCAGGCCCCAGCCCCTCTGAGCACAGCCTGCTGCTGGCTCCCAGCCTCACCCCTGTGAATCCAACCTGCCTGGGGGCACCTGACCCCCCACCAGCCACTCCATTGTCTGATCCTCCTGAGAAACAGCTCCCAGGAACATTCCCACTCTATTATCCAACTCCCAGCCTTCTCCTGCAGCTCATTCCCTGCATTTCCCCATTCCCACCTTCCAGCAGAGGCCAGTCCTGGCTGAGCCTCCCACCCGAAGTGCAGGGGATGAGCTCCACGATGGAGCCATGGAGTCCCTGGCTGGGAACAGACTGGTGCCAGGGCACTGGAGCTGCTGGGCTGCCTCCAGACACATGAGCAGGGAGAACGTGTCTGGTGTCTGGGAACACCCCGAGCTTCCACCTCCCCAGCAGCCGAGACTGGGATCCCTCCCCTCCCCACAGCACCACAGGAATTCCTTGATGTGGAGCAGGAAGGTCAGCCTGGAACAATGAACAGCTCCTTCCCTTCCCTGGGAGGAGGAAAGGCTTCCCAGTGACCTCGGCTCGTAATCTTATCCCATGGAAAGCGCAGGGAAGAGCTGCACAGGCAGCCAGGAGCCACCTGCCAGCCCTCCTCCTCCTCCTCCTCCTCCTCCTCCTCCTCCTCCTCAGCATCGGGTGACTCATCTCCATCCAGCAGATGGGCTGCAGCAACGAGGACAGAGGAATTAAAGGCAAACCCGGGATTTCAGCAGCAGCCAGCGGGGCCAGGCCAGGGCGCTCGGAGGATGCTCTGCAGTGCAGCTGCTCCCTCCAGGATTTGGGAATTCCTCCCCTCCTGGGCTCAAGCCCTGGCTGTGACCCCTGGTTAGCAGCTCCCTGCTCATCTCCCAGCTCATTTTTCCAGCAGGAGACAGGGAGGGCACGGCCCTGCCCCAGAGCAGACTCATCCCAAAGGATGGAGGTTTCCACAGGAGCCTTGGAATGCTCTTGCTGGAGGGATGGGGGCACCTCCCAACAGACATTTGCACCCTGTTTTCTCCTGTTATTAATTCCCACATGCTCTGAACCAAACCACACATAATTTCTATTCAGCTGGGGGGAAAAAAATCATGGAATTGGGTCAAATTCCAGGGAAAACACAAACACATGAGGAAGCAGCAGCAGCTCCTCTCTCCCAGCCACAATTTCCCCTCACACACTTCCAGTGAAATCAGCAATTGAGAGGAAGCTCACCAAACTGAGGGGAAATGTGGAATTCTGGCCTTGCATGCAGACTTCCTGCAGAGCCTCCCTGTGTGCTGTCCCAGTGAATCACAGCCTGGCTCTCCCAAAGCTGCTGAGCCATCACTCCCCAGCAGCTCCACCCGGCCCCAGCACCCGGGGAGCAAAGGCAGCAGCTCCTGGAGCCTTGGAGCTGTTCTCAGATGGGATAGAGAAGTGCAGAGCACTAAAAGTGCCTCCTAGGAATTGCAATCCTTGTTTTTTTTCAGCTGCAAAGCTCCAGAAGAGCACCCAGCAGCCACGTGCTGCGTTTGGGGGGTTGGCCCACACGGTGCTCCGAGGGATTTCCTCAAAAAAAAAGGGGGAAAAGGGGGAAAGGAGGGTGTAAGACACCTGTAAATCCCTGGAAAAACACCAAGCTGCAAAAGAAAGCAGCAGAAGGGATTTCTGCTCCCTGTGAAAACCAGGAAAAACATCTCCCTGAGGAGCAGGACACTGCAGGGATCACGCAGAGCCAGGATACAGCAGGAGGTGAGAGACTGAGCTGGGAAGGAAACAGAAAACCTGTGGACCTGCAGGGTGATGGGAGCAAGCCAGGGACACAGAGAGCTGCTGGGACACGGCTCTGCAGCCACCAGGGAGATCAGAAAAGATCCAAATTCCCCAAACTCCTCTTCCTGGCCGGGAGAGCAGAGCCCCGTGCCGCACGTTTCACACGGGGAGTGTCCCCACACATCAAAGGGGACAGGAATGGCTGAGGACACTGTAAACACCCCTTTCCCTGCTCCTCTGAATTCTAGGAAAAGCTCCGTGGCTATCTGAGCAGAGCACGGCATCCTAAGGGAAGGGAGAGTGCTCAGGAGCCAGCCCAGCATCCCTGAGGTGCGCTGGATCCAACTCCTGCTCCTCCAGAGCCTTCCCACACCCAGGGACTCTGCCAGCACCCAAGGGGCTGCTGAATCCTTTTTTTCTTCCCTCACTGCACACTAAAACTCATTTTTGGAATGGTTTAAATGGGATAAAATTCCCCCTCACAGCTCCTCCAGGGCCCTGCACCAGAGCCTTCCCATACCCAGGGACTCTGCCAGCATCCAAGAGGCTGCTGAATTAATTTTTTTTTTTTTTACTAAGACAAATTTTGGAATGGTTTAAATGAGATAAAATCCCCCCTCCTAGCACCTGGCATCACTGTGGCCTTCCTGCCCTGCAGGCAGAGGTGTCCCAGAAATCCTGGGATGTTTGGAGGATGTTTTATCCCCAAAAAACTTTGCCATTTTTTAAGTCCCCCAGTACAATCAGGAGGAGCTTTACTGGGACCAGAGCTCCTCCAACATCTGGTTTGTGCTGCCCCTGCTCCCTCAGAACCATGGACACAAGAAGGTTCCTGACCCAGGGAAGAAAATCAGGGAAAAAAATCAACCCAGCACACTCTCCTGCAGTGCATTTGCTTTGGGTGTAGAGAATTATTTACCCTTTTTCTGCCTTTTTCATCATGAAAGTGGCAAAATTAATTTTAAATGCAGCTAATCCTGGGATGCCAAACCAGATTTGGTCAGGAAAGTGGTTAATAAATTATCACTGGAGAATAAAGTCTGGCCCAGCCAGGGGGTGCAGCTGAGTTTTCAGCCTCTAGGATGAATTATGAAACATTTTCTCAATTAGGAAAAGCCCTTTAAAGCTTTAATCATGCAAATTTAACCTTCTGTCTTAAAGACAGAATTTCATTATGGAGATGTTTAACTCATTTTTTTTTCCTTTGGAGCAGAAAAGCAATTTAATTAGTGACAGCACCATGAACTTTATTAATAGCCAGGCATTAGGAGATCCTAAAATTCCCAGTGGCTTTAAAAGGACTGGTTCTATTAATTAGCTATTGGTGGCAATGCTGGGAGGGAGGGTTACAGGGCTTTTCTTGGAAGCAGGAGCAATCCAGACTCTCCTGATGGATTCTCCATCCTCTGGGAGAGGAGCAGGACCTTGGGCACCTCCCAAAACCAGGAGAGGAACCCCCAGCTCTGCTTCATCCCCAGCCTGGGCCAGGCACAGCCCCTTCCTTCCCCTGCCAGAGGAACCTTTCCTGAAAACCACGGGATCTCTGACTGGAGGGATGGGGCTGAGGGGAACAGGAAAAGGAAATCTGTAAAAAAATAGGAATGATCACTTCAATAATCACAGGGAGAGGCCAAGATGGGCTGGATCCTGCAGGATGGAGCAGCTCAGGGAAAGGGAAGCAGGCTGGGACGCAGCAGCACTTCCATGTGAACGAGCTCAGCTGGAATTACACAGCCAGAACCGTTGGGATTGGGGATTCTGGGGGATTTATTTTATTTCTGGGCTGTTCAGCAGCTCTCCATCCTTGCTCCAGGAGGGAGAGCAGCAGGGATAGAGCAGGATCAGCCCCTCACATCCCAGCAGACTCCAATTCCCTCCCCAGGGCAGGCTGGGGTTTGGCTCTGGGATTTCTGCAGTCCCAGGCAGGAGGAGCTGCCCGGGATTCCCACAGGGATGGGGCTGGGAGCCTTGGCAAACACAGAGATGGGGGAGAGGAGCAAGAAGGAAGGAAAAAAAAAAAAAAAAGTGCTAAAGAAATGAACCAGCTTTTACAAGGCAGGCTGCCTGAGCTCAGCCCCATTTTGCTCTTTCCCAGGAGGAAAGCAGTGGCAGGGAAAAGGGGGAGGAAGGATTTCCTTCCTTCCCCTGTGCACTCAGCTGGATAAATCCAGGATTTCAGGCAGATGACGTGGATGCAGCATCCCAGGGCCACATGACCCCCCAGCCTGAGTCACGGATCCTGCCCTCATCCCAGATTCCCCAGCTGCAAGCACAGGAGAACTTTCCCTGGCTGACATCAGCCACGGGAAGGGGAGCAAACGGAGCAGGATACGCAGAGCTGGACTTTCCCAGCTCTGTTTTCTGCCTCTGCCTTCCAGGAACTGGAGCTCCTGTTACTGTCAGAGCCCAATGGCTGCAAAAACAACCTTAAATGGGGAAAAGCCAATTTATAGGAAACTCTGGAGAGAGACAATCCTGGAAAGATGAAACTTGCTTGGTTCTGGGGCTGCTCAGCTCCAACAGTGATGGACCAGCCAGGCCAGGCTGGTTTTGCCAGTCAAATCACCCAGGAAAAAGAGAGGGGATCCACAGGACAATATCCTGGCTGCAGGTTTTCCCTGGATGTGGCAGAGGCACCTCTGTGAGTGTGCAGGCAGCAGCAGCCAGGCCTGAAGGGAGGCACTGGCACCTCGTCCCTGTCCCCAAGAGGTTTGGGGACACTCAGCCTCTGCCCTGCACCTGCCACATGAGGAATCAGGGAATGGGGGAGGCTGGGAAAGAGCTTTAAGAGCACTGAGCCCAGCCCAGCACTGTGCCCCCAAGTGCCACATCCACACAGCTTTTGAACAGCTCAGGGATGGGGACTCCACTGCTGCCCTGTTCCAACGCCTGACAACCTTTTCCATGGAAAAATTCGCACCAATATCAAATTTCAGCCTGGCTGAGGCCGTTTTCTCTGCTCCTGTCACTTGTTCCCTGAGCCCTGCCCCCTTGCAGGGAGCTGTGGAGAGCAATCAGGTCTCCCCTGAGCCTCCTTCTCCCCCTGGATCTGCAAACACATCCCCAGAACAGCCATCCCCAGAGGCAGCAGGGGAGGATGCTCTGGGATGGATGCTGGCTGGAAGCAGAGCTGGAGGATCTCACCCCAGGCTCCAGCTAAATCCAGATTTCCCCCAGCCTCGGGAGCAGATTAATGTGGAAAGATAAAGCCAGGAGCTGCAGGGGAATCCAGCCCAGGTTAATGTTAATACAGAAACATCAGGTGCTGTGGGACAGAGGTTGGCAGGAGGCTCCAGGCTGGCAGGAATCAGCAAAATCCCAGTCCAAACTCCCATGTACAGATAAGGAGCTTAGAGCCTGGCGCTGCCAAATCCCTCCCCCAGGAATTCCCTGCTCCCCTCGTTGCTCACAGGGTGCTGAGGCCCTGGCACAGCCTCCCAAAGATGCTGTGGCTGCCCCGTCCCTGCAAGTGTCCAAGGTTGGACAGGGTTGGAGCAGTCTGGGACTGTGGGAGGAGTCCCTGCCCATGGACTGGGATGGGATTTAGGGTCCCTTCCAACCCCAACCATCCCAAAGACACCTCCTGCCTCCAGGAGCCAGCCTGGAGAGCCCAGTGGGAGCAGGGCTGAGCTTATATCAAAAAAAACCCAAAAGAACAACAACAACAAAAAAGAGCTTTTGAAAAGTTCATCTGGCAAAGGGAAGAAAAACCCCACATTTCAAAGCAGAGCACAAACCACCACAGAGAGAACCCCCCAGGCTGAGGGGGGAAGAAGGAAATCCCAACCCAAGGAGAAGTGAAGGAAATCCCAGTTCGGCAGCACCAAGAGCAATGACCACAAAGGGCAGAAAAAAGGGGAAATGGCAGCTGCAGGCTGTGCCCCAGTGCCACACACGCTCTGGAGCTGCACATTGCTGTGCCCCAGCTCGGAGCAGAGGCTGTGGCAGCCCCTGGGAGCTCCCAGGGCACAGAGAGCATTCCCTGCTGGCCCAGGGAGCTCAGGAACGCAGCTCCTGCTGGGCTGGGCTGGCTCTGGATGGGCCAGGCAGGCAGCAAGGGGCTATTTATGGCCAAAAATACCTCTGGAAGCCTTGGGAGCTGTCACCAAACTCAGGGAAATGCATGTGTGTGTCAAGGGCTGCTGAGTTTTAATTAGCACTTGCCTTTTCCCCTTCAGGAAAGTGGCTCTGGATGTGGAGGAGGAGCTGGCTGGGCTGTGGCTTGGGCCAGCAGGAGCTCCTGAGCCCAGGCAGGCCTGGCAGGGTTTAGGCTCAGCTCACACAGGCTTTGGGAGCACGTTAATCCAGTTTGGCTGAACCCCGGACTGGCTGGGCTTGGAAGAGACCTTAATCCCATTTAGTGCCACCCCTGCCAGGGGCAGGGACACCTCCCAGGGTCCCAGGCTGCTCCCAGCCCTGTCCAGCCTGGCCTGGGGGTGGAGGGAGATGAGCCAAACCCCCCAGAGACCCATGGGCAGCACCCCCAGCAGGAATCCCAGCACAGGGGGGCTCTGGGGAGGGCAGCACACCCCCATCCCCAAATCCCCGTGTCCCCAAGAGCTCCTGGGCGCTCCTGCTGCCAGCTGAGGCGACCCAGGCAGGATTCCCAGGATCATTCCAGCCCCTCCCTGGGTGGTGCCAGCCCTGGGTGCTGCTCCCCATCCCTGGTGACACCCCCAGCAGCCTGTCCTGCCCACTGGCCGGGAAGATTTGCAGGATTTTAGGATTTACATCAGTTTGCACAAAACCCCAAGGCTGCAAACGAAGCTGTTTGCACACCAGGAGGTCCCTGCGAGTTCCCAGCTGGATGAAACCTCGGCCCAGGCCAGCAGGGACTTCCCACCCTGTTCCCAGCTCCAAGCTGCTGCTGTCTCTCCCCCTTCCTCTCAGGATGTTTTCTCCAGCTTTCCGTATTTTTTTTAGAGAACAGTTTGCTGTGAACAGGCAGAACCTGTTCTGGACACACTGGGAGCTGCTCCCCATCTGCAGCACTTGCCAGCACGACTCAGATTTTTTTTTTTATTTTTTTTTCCAGGATACTCCAGGCTCTCTCCTGCGTGTGGGCGCCCGGCTGCCTCACCCAGGGGAGACGTGGGCTTGGAGGAATCACAAGGATGAGCCCCAAAAACCAAGCCCTGCTCCCTCTGGGTCCTGCACAGGGATCCCAAACCCCCCGGGGTCCCTGCACACCCCACTCCTGGCTCCCTTCGCCTCCAACTAAGGACAGACGTGGAACAAAACCTAACATTTGGGGAAAGATCTTCCACATGTTCGGCTTTGGCAGCGTCTGATGGTTTGAAATGAGCCAAAAAATAACTAATCCTCCCCTCCCCTTCAGCCAAGGGCTGAGTGGGACCAGAGGGGGGAAAGGGAAGGAAGGGGAGAAGGGAGGAAAGGGGAGAAAGGGAAGGAAGAGGAGAAGGAGATAAAAAAATAGAACCAGTGACTCCCAGTTTCCAGTCAGAGCATCTCTAAATCGTGGACACCTCTGTCCCTGTCCCCGGAGCACTGCAAGGGGGTGGCAGCACCTCTGGAAGAATTTGTGATTCCTCCAAAAAACAGTTTCATCAGGGGTTTAAAACTATATTTTTTGATTTAGGAACACATTAGTCCTGAGTCACCGAGGGGTTTTCACCTCCTGACACCACCATGGCACATCCAGACCCACAAAATCCTCCCACATGGAGTTCCCAGCACGACCTTTTCCCATGGAATAGTGAAAAAAAGCCACCCCAGCATCGTTCAGTGGGTAAGGGGGTGGGAGATGACTTCAGAAATTTGTTATTTTGCTTTGCTGGGTAAATAAAATGGATTTGGAGAAAGAGAGCCAAGGAAGGAGGCGACACACGTCGCACACAGGGGTGGGATGAGCTGAAAGGGTTTAAAGTCACTGATGGAAAACACGACCTGCGCCAAATTTATCTGGAATTTAAAACAGGGGCAGGAAAGCAGCGGCAGAGGGGGATTTGCGATTCCTGAATCGTTCCCAAAATACATTAAAAAAACCTCACAACTGTTAACAGGAAGCGGTGGGAAGGATAATTCAGCCCGGGGGGATCGGGGATGGCCACCCCTCGTTTGAGGCTGAGGGAAAAGCTGTTGATGAACCCGGTTTGGAATGGTTGGGAGAGACCGGAGAGATTCCATCCCGTTCCATCCCCTGCACCGTCCCAGCCCGGGAGAGACCGGAGAGATTCCATCCCGTTCCTCCCCCTGCAGTGTCCCAGCCCGGGAGGGACCGGAGAGATTCCATCCCGTTCCTCCCCCTGCACCGTCCCAGCCCGGGAGGGACCGGAGAGATTCCATCCCGTTCCACCCGGCACCGTCCCAGCCCGGCCTTGGAACACAGGGATGGGCAATTCGGGGGGAAGAGCTCTAAGGACGCGGCACAAACTGGGCTGATCCCGGCTGGGATTCCCGAGGTTTTTCCGACACCCCCCAGTCCTTTCCCTGTGCCCGGGGCCGGGCTTACCGGGGTTACCGGGCTTACCGGGGCCAGGCTTACCGGGGCTAGGCTTACCGGGGCCGGGGTTACCGGGGTTACCGGGGCCGGGCTTACCGGGGTTACCGGGCTTACCGGGGCCGGGCTTACCGGGGTTACTGGGGCCAGGGTTACCGGGGTTACCGGGGCCGCCGCTCCCGGGGCTTCCTCCGCTCCCGGCTGCTTTAGGGCTGGATCTGTCCCGGTTGTGCGGGTTTTGGGAAGGGGGAAGCGCCCCCCAAGCGACCCCCACGGTGTCACCGGCCCCGCAGCCTCCGGTGCCCGGCGGAGGAGTTTCCCTGCCCGTGTCCGTTCCACGGTGCGGAAGGGAGAACGGGACACCCAGAGCGGCCCCGCTGAGGGTTGCCAGCTCCGCTCACAGCCCGCAGCGAGCCCCGGGATCACGCTGAGAACCGGGGGGTACCGGACCGGGATACCGGAGGGTGCCAGGCTGGACACCGGGGTACCGGGTGTCGGGAGGGGATAACGGCGGGGATCGGGGCAGCAGCGGCCGGGACGCGTTCTGCCAACCGGTAAGGGAAGAGCGGCCTCCCCGGAGCGGAGCCCAACGGCGGCGGGAACGGGCGCACAGGGTGCCGGTGTCTCACCTGGGTCGCTTTGTAGAACTGCTTCTTCAGCCCCGCCACCGACATGGTGCCGGTGCCGGTGCAAAATTAGTAATGATCTTCCTATGTAGAAAAATCATAGGTAGTTATTTGATCTCACCTTCAAGTAGTTTTACAGTT
>JAOTQP010001122.1:4837256-4848512 GCA_026413545.1 Cichladusa arquata
CGGGGGTCCCGGAGCGGGATGGGGGCGGGATCGGGAGGGGGGGCTGGAGACGGGATGGGGACGCGCAGCGACCCCTGTGCCCGGGGCGGAGGCCCTGCCGGGATGGAGGTGCCATAACGGTACCTGTACCGGGATGGGGATCCCGTACCGGGATGGGGGCACGGTACCGGCGTGGGGACACGTAACGGGATGGAGATGCCATAACGGGACCCGTACCGGGACGGGACCCCCTGTACCGGGACGAGGAGCTGGTACCGGGGTGGACGTGCTGTAACGATATCTGTACCGGGATGGGAGGGTCGGTACCGGGATGGGCACCCGGTACGGATGGGTGTCCCGTTCGGGATGGGGGACACATATCGCTGTCATGGAATGTGAACCGGTGGTGACATGAGAGACCTGTCCCAGCACTCAGGCTGGGATCCGGGGTCACATCCCAGCAGCCGGACTGGGTTGGGATGTCCTGTACTGGGATGGGGCCCGGTACCGGTGCGGGGTGTCCCATTCTGGGATGGGAGGTCCCATTCCAGCACCTCTGCTGGGAGCGGGACCCAGCACTGGAATGGGGTGTCCTGTACCGGAATGGGGGACCCCATACCAGCAGCTGTACTGGGATGAGGGCCCAGCACTGGCTCAGAGATTCCGTATCGGGATCCCAGCTCGGTACCGAGATGGGATCCTGCACTGGGATGGGATCCTGCACTGTGGGGTTCTGTCCCTTGCTGGGGACAGTGAGGGGACGCTCTGGCTGTGACATGGGTGTGAGCGCTCACGGTGCGGGATCAGCGGGTGCTGCTGCGCTTTGGGGCCGTTATTTGGGATGCTGGAGCGTTTGGGGAGGGGGACAGCTGGTGCCACTGGCCGGGTGACAGCGTCGTGCCGGAGAGCGGGAGCTGCTTTGGGATTTGCTCAGCTGAGGGGTGCTTGGGGGCTCTGCGGGGTCCCCGGGAGCAGCCGAGGGTGTGGCAGCCTCATCCACTGCCCTTGGACGGGAAGAGACTGGCAGGTGGAACCCTGTGGGATCGGGGAGCTCAGGGGGCCGGAGCTGACACCGCTTGGCTGCACCTCGCCGTGAGACCGGGACTGCCGCTGCTGCCAGGACAGCCCCTCTGCTTTAGCTCGCTTGCTTTTTGGGGAAGGGTCCCCCCGCCCCGAAGACCTCCCCAGCTCCCCCCGCCCGCCAGAGCACAGAAGACGGCCGGGGTGTCCGGCCGGCAGCGGGGCAGCTCCTGCGGACGCTGCGGCCACTCGTCCATCGCCCCCGGCCGCGCCGCCGGGCTCGGGCCGTGGATCCCGGGCGAGTAGCACAAGGCCCACGCTGCCCACAAGACCTCGGTGCCGGATCCTCCCGTTTCTCTGGTAGAGATCCCGCAGGGACTCGGATCCGGAGCCAGGGCCCCGTCCGGGGCTTTCCCGCCGCGCTCGGCTCCAGGCGGGTGCCGGACCCGACGCCGCTTGCCGGGGCTGAGGACGTGTCACCGCTGTCTCTGACCTCCTGCTGCTTTGGGTTTCCTTTCAGATCGATGACATCGCGGACGGCGCCGTGAAACCCCCCCCGAACAAGTACCCCATCTTCTTCTTCGGCACCCACGAGACGTAAGCGCTGCCTCGCTCCCCCCGCCGGGCGCTGCCTCCGCCCGGCCTCACCTCTGCTTTGTCTCTCTCCAGCGCCTTCTTGGGCCCTAAAGATCTGTTCCCTTACGAAAAATACAAAGACAAATACGGGAAACCAAACAAGAGAAAAGGCTTCAATGAAGGCTTGTGGGAAATCCAGAACAACCCCCACGCCAGTTACAGTGCCCCTGCGGTGAGTGTGGGCTGGGCAGGGCATGGGGCGCTGCCCTGCATCCCCCGAGTCGCTCCTCCTGTCTCTGCTTCTCCTCGCTGCTGTGCCGATCGCTTCCAGCTTCCAGCTTGGCTTCCTTGGGGTGGAATTAGCTCCCCTCTCCTCCCCTGCCCTCTCCCTTCCTCAGGGAGTCTGCTCTCCTCATCTTCCTCCATGGAGGGGTTTCCCTCGGGCTTCCAGGAGCATTGGAAGTTCCCACTTGCTCTGGAGGAAGTTGATTCTGCCCAGTTGTCGTGGTGGAACCGGGGTCATGCTTTGTGCTGCTTGCCCAAAATCCTGGAGATTTTGTTGTTAGAGCAAGAACTTGAGGCTTGCTTGTCCCTGGCTCCTGCATCTGCTTGTGGACTGTTGGGAAGTCCCCTTCTCCATCTATTCCCGAGGTTCCTGAGCCCTCCAGCAGGACTTGGAGCAGGCCAGGCCGGGGAACAGCTCTTTGTGTTGTGGGGGCATCTCATGACCATAATTGGAATCCAGTTTATTCTGTAAAGATCATCACAGGAGGTGCTGGCTTTGTAGGCAGTGGGGCTGAAGAGGCAGAGGAAGGTTTGTAGGGTGGGCAGCAAGGTCCAGGTGGTCTCTGGAGGTCAGCACGTGCAGGCAATGAGCCCCCCAGGCCTCATGGCCAGTGAGGATGTCGTTTGAGGGGCAGGGGCTGGGAACTGGTCCACCCAAAACTGTGGGTGTAGGGTAAGGTGAGGCTGTGGAGGTGCCTGAAAACCTGGAGATTGGTGTGGTGAGGGAGGCAGCACCTGCCATGGCCAGGAATCCTCTGGGAACTCCATCAGGGATGAGGGACCCAGCAAGGCTGATGGTTCACCAACACCCACTGCGTGCTGTGGGCAAAAGGAGCAGCAGAAGACACTGAAGTTCCCTTGGCTTTGAGACCTTTTTGGAGCAGGCACAGCCAGGGGTGAGGAGAGGCTTTGCAGCAGTGGGAAGAACCCGGCTCTGGGAATGTCAGCGCTGCCACACACTGAGGAGCAGCCCAGAAGATGAAGCTGGGGTGTGATGTCCCTGTGTGAGAAACAAGGAGACCTTCAGGGAGCAGGACACAGGAGGTCCCACCTGGGAAGAGCACAGTGGCCACCTGGAGTCCTTGTGTGGAGCTTTCCTGTGAAGAGGACAGGAAGAGCCAAGTGGAGGCAGCAGGAGAGGCTGAACGCAGCCACCACTGTGGCTTGTCTGGCGCCGTCAGGGCACAGGAGGGCTGGGCTCTGCTGGGCTCCAGGCTGCTCTGGGGATTTTGGCAGGGTGTGAGGATGGGGGGCAGAGGGCAGCGAGGCAGCAGCACCCCGGGAACGTGTCACTGTGTGAGGGGCTGTGGGAAAGGCCGGTGGTGTTGTCCGGGGGGATCCGTGCTGGGAGGGAAGGGAGGGGAGGCTGCCCTGCCCTGCTCTGCTCTGCACACCCAGCTCTGCCCTCTTCCCTCCCCACCCTCTCTGCCCTCTCTCCCTCCTCTCCTGCCCCCCAAATGCCCCACAGGCCCCCCTAACCCCTCTGTCCTCCCTTTAGGCCGCGAGCTCCTCCGACAGCGACGTCCCCGAGAACGACGCCATGGCGGGGAGCGACGGCGGGGACGAGGACGACGCTGCCGTGGCCACGGCGCCCGCCGAGAAGGTGGACAGCGACGAGGACTCGGAGCGAGGCAGCGACCACAGCGGCCTCAAGAGGAAACCCTTGGCCATGAAAGTGAGTGTGGGCTGGGGACTGGAGGGTGGCCCAGCCAGGGGACGCTGTGGCTGCATCACGGAGCTTCCCCTGAACCCACCTCAGCAGGAGGTGGTGGAGAAACCAGCTCCCTCTGGATTCTGCAGTGGGAAATGGGGCTCAGCGTGGTTTTGGGGGTCTCACAGCTGTCTCCTGATGCCTGTGGGGTGGTGGGATGGTGAGTCCTGGTGGGGTTTGCAGCCTGGAGGCAGAACTGCATACCTGAGTGCAGCCATTGCAGGGCTGGTTGGGAAGAGTTGGAGAAAGCCCTTCCCAGGAAACATTTGCTTTCCATGGTGGGTGGAGAAGCAGTGGGCTTCTCTCATCTTGTCACCTCTCCTTTGGCAGATGCCTGTGACAAAACGGCCTCGGAAATCCTCCAGTGACTTGGATCAGGGCAGCCCCTCTGTCACAGAGGAGGAGAACTCAGAAACGTCTTCTGAGTCAGAAAAAAACAGTGACCAGGTGAGAGGATTTGGGGATACACTGGCAGGGTGGAGGGGAGAACATCCCTGTGGGAGTGGGGCAGAGGCTGGAGAGAGCCTGACTGTCTTTGACACTGTAATGACACCGTTCTACATTTCCTCATATTTCTGTTTTCCTTAAGGATTTCACTCCTGAGAAGAAGCCAGCAGCCCGGGCCCCACGGAGAATGCCAGCAGCAGGGAGGAAGAAGAAGGTAAAGGACCCCTAATCTGAGGGAGGCTGGAGAGGAGTTGGGGTCTGGGAGAGCTGGGGGTGACAGGGCTGTGTCCTGGACGGACCTTGCTGATCCCTTGGTGACCTGCTGGGCTCCAGGATCATCACAGGGTTTGGGGGTATGGCTGGGATTGGGGCAGTGCCACCCCACAGCCACCCTCCATCCCAGCCCTCCTCTCTGCCTGCAGAAAGTGGAGTCTGGCTCTGACTCCGACTCCAAAGTGGACTCAGATCTGGAGATGGGCAATGCCAACGTGGACATGACCAAGTCGGACTCAGACTCGGACTCGGATGTGTCAGTGAAAAAGGCACCACGGGGCCGCAAGCCAGGTACCCCTGGGGCTGCTGCTGCCCCTGTCCCTGCTCCTGCTCCTGCTCCTTCTCCTGCTCCTGTTCCTGCCCCTTCTCCTGCTCCTTCTCCTTCTCCTGCTCCTGCTCCTGCTCCTGCTCCTGTTCCTGCTCCTGCTCCTGCTCCTTCTCCTTCTCCTCCTGCTCCTGTTCCTGTTCCTGCTCCTGCCCCTGTCCCTGTCCCTGTCCCTGTCCCTGTCCCTGTCCCTGTCCCTGCTCCTTCTCCTGCTCCTGCTCCTGCTCCTGCTCCTTCTGCTCCTGGGGATGGGAGTGTGCAATCTCCGGCATTCCCAAGTTCTGGGGTCCTATCCCGAATTGTGGGAACATTCCAGGACCCCTCTGCAGCTTGGGGCTGTTTTACAGAGGGAGCTCCAGGGCTTCTGCTGAACAATCCCTCTTGTCTTGCAGCTGAGAAACCCCCTCCCAAGCCCCGGGGCAGGAAGCCGAAGCCAGAGCGTGTCCCCAGCAGCTTCAGCAGTGACAGGTGAGCGTGGCTGGGCCATTGTCACCCCTGGGCTGGGCTGGGGTGACACAGGGTGTGACAGCAGTGCCCTGTCCTGGCAGCGACAGCGACAGCGACGTGGATCGCATCAGCGAGTGGAAGAGGCGGGACGAGGAGCGGCGGCGGGAGCTGGAGGAGAAGAGGAAGAGGGAGCAGGAGGAGGAGATCCGGCGGCTGCGGGAGCAGGAGAAGGAGGAGAAGGAGAAGAGGAAGGAGAAGGCGGAGAGGGGCGAGGAGGGGCACTCGGACTCGGACAGCACCGAGGATGACACGGCCAAAAAGGGCCGGAGGGGCCGGGCCAAGGCTGCGTCCTCCTCAGACTCTGAGCTGGAGCAGGAGAAGGAGGTGAGAGCAGAGCTGGGGGGGGCTGGAGATGGGGGGAGAACCTGTCACCCCCTGTCAGGCCGTCAGGCAGTGTCAGGGACCTGCTCTCGTGATCTGGGGTTACCCTGCAGCTGCCCACAGGGTTGGGAAGGGTTGTGTCCATGGCAAATCCACACCTTGGAGTGGGAGCTCTTCCCCTGGCCCAGGATGCCTCATCCAGCTGTGGGCCTCACATCTGGCAGAGGGTGCCCAGAACAGCTGTGGCTGCTCCATCCCTGGGAGTGTCCAAGGCCAGGCTGGACAGGGCTTGGAGCAGCCTGGGACAGTGGAAGGTGTTCCTGCCATGGGACGGGATGAGCTTTATGATCCCTTCCAACCCAAACCATCCCATGATCTCCACAATGCTCTTCCACCACAGTAACAGGGTTTGCTCCACCAACCTCCTGGAGCTTTTGGGATCATGTAGGGTGACTGTGCCATGGGGTGACCATGTGCCATGGGGTGATGCTGTGCCATGGCAATGGGGTGACTGTGGGGTGATTGTGTCCCATGGGGTACCACATGCTCTGCTGTGGGGTGCCTGGGGTGCCCCAGCGCCCTGGGGGTGGCTGTGGGGTGGCTGTGGGTGCCGTTGTGGCGTGGCCATGGCTCTGTCTGTGCTGCAGCAGGGAGGGCCTTGCCACTCTCCCTGCATTGTTCTCTCCTCCAAGGTAAAGAAGCCGGCGAAGAAACAGCCCTCGGAGTTGTCAAGGAAACCAAATCAGAAGGAGAAGAGGGGCCGAACAGAGGAGAAGCCACGGAACAAGTCAGCATCTGCACATCTCCCTCCCTCCCTCTGCTCCTGGCAATGGGGCTGTTCCTGCACAGCTCCAGCCCTGGCAGCCCGGGGTGGGGATGGGGCTCGTGGGGCTGCAGCACCTGCAGAGGGGCTGGGCTTGCTCCCCCCTCCTCCTGAGCTGAAGGGGCTGGAGGAGCTGCTGGGGGTTACCAGGATGAGATTCTGTGGTGTTCTCTTTCTTGTGGGGCACAGGGGAGTTGTGCCCAGGGTGTGGGGGTCTTGGATGCTCCAGCCAGTGCCATCCCCCTTGTTAGACCAATGGTGAGCAGGGGGTTCACCACAACCATCTTCCCTTCTACCTTCCTTTCTCACAGACCTCTGAAGGTGGAACGAGGCCGGAAGAAATCCGACCCGATCCCTGAAAAGAGGATGGAGAAGAAAAAGGGTGAGGGAGCCACTGCTTCCCATCACAGAGGGGAGGAGACACAGGAGAGGGCTCCAGGGTTGGTTCCCCCATCCCTGGGACAGGGAGGGATCAGTGAGGTTGTGCCAGGGCTTTTCCCAGCTGTGATCCCAGGATCACTTCCCTGGCATCTCCTCCCTATCTTGGCACACCCCAGCCTATCCTCTCCAGAGACATTCCCGGGGCTGTGCTCAGCTTTGGAAATGCAGGAGGACACAACCCCTGCCTGGGAGTGATCCCAGGCACCAGAGCAGATCGTGGGCTCTGCTGGTGCCCTGACATCTCAGCCTGTGTCTCTCTCTCTGCTCCAGAGCCCACAGTGGAAGAGAAACTCCAGAAACTTCACAGCGAGATCAAGTTTGCGCTGAAGGTGGATAACCCGGTGAGTGCTGACAGCCTGGCCTGGCCTGGGACATCCCTGCTCAACCTTGCCTGCTGTGGTACCTGGGAGTGCTCCTCCTCCTCCCTTTGGGGGTGCAGGGAGCCCCCAGGTGCCCCCAGGGCAGCTCCTAATCCCAGTACCCTCCGTGCAGGACATCAAGCGGTGTCTGAACGCGCTCGAGGAGCTGGGCACGCTCCAGGTCACTTCCCACATCCTGCAGAAGCACACGGATGTGGTGGCTACGCTCAAGAAGGTAGAGCTGGGGCTGAGCCCTGCCTGGGGCAGCAGGAGCCTGCCTGGCCCCAGCTCTGAGGGCTCCCTGCTCCTGCTCCCCGGGGCAGATCCGTCGCTACAAAGCCAACAAGGACGTGATGGAAAAAGCGGCCGAAGTCTACACCCGGTTGAAGTCGCGTGTGCTGGGACCAAAGATGGAATCCATCCAGAAAGCCAACAAAGCTGGGCCTGAGAAGGACAAGGGGGAGGCAGAGAAGGGCCAGGAGAAGCTGTCGGGAGCGGAGACACGGAATGAGAAGGGGGAAGAGGAGACAAATGCTGGTAACGTTCCTGAACACCCCGGGAGCATTCCCTGTCTGGGCAGGTTATAATCCCCTCCCTGGGACATGCCCCATCCTGCTGGGGACATGGGACATGGGGAGGTGCCTGCTGGCCTCGTGCTGGAGGGATCAGCACCTCCAGGTCCTGCTTTGCTGGAGTGCCAGGAGTGGGAAAGGGCTGGATGGGAATGCAGTGAGGGCAGAGGGCAAACCTCGAGCCCCACACCCGGGCTCTGGGGGCCTCCATGCTGGTTTTTGTGCCAGGACTGCTCCTCCCTGCCAGCCTGAGCTCTGGTCCAGGCGTGAAGGAATGTGGAGATGTCCTTGAACACTGGTTCAGGCTCTTGCACAGGGAGTGGTGACCGGGATCTTCCACCCTCAGATCCAGGTTTCTGCCTGGGGCATCCTGGTGATGCTGCAAGAGCCTTCCCAGAGGAACTGACAGGGAAAATCCACCCTGATGGTGCCTCTTGGCTGGGGGATGGAGGTTTTGGGGTTGTTCTTGCAGCTGTGGGGGTCAGGCCAGTCCTGGGGTCGCCTCAGGCTCAGCTGCACGTCCAGGAACAACCTGTGGCCACAGATCCTCAGCCCACAAGGGTCAGGATGGATGAGGGGGGATCCAAGAGCCTGAGCCTCTTTCTCTTCCCATCAGACCTGTCAGGTCCTGTGAATGGTGAATCCCTGTCCCAAAAGTCAGAGGGCACAGAGGAGAAGGACAAGAGCCAAGGGCCAGGAGCTGGGGAGCTGGAGGCGTCCACAGAGGAGCCCCACAACAAGTGAGTGTGGGGGGCAGGGCTGGGGCTGCGGGGCTCTGCACGGATGGTTTGGGGACGTCCTGTGGGTTCTGAAAGGGTTCTGCCAGCTTGGGAAGGAGCTGGGATGTGGGAGAGGGCCCGGGGGAGGCAGAGGAGCAGGGGGCTGAGCTCTCCCTGCCCCTGCTCCCCCCCAGCAGCGTCCAGGACTATCCCAAGGCCGGGCTGGAGCGAGCTCGCGGGGAGTCGGAGGCTGCGGATGAGGAGGAGGAGGAGGAGAGCTGAGGAAGCAGCTCCCACCTGCAGGAGGAGGAGGAGGAGGAGGAGGAGAGGCTGTGGAGGGAGAGCAGCCTCTGCCTCGTCCCCTGCCTGAGTCACTTCACCAAGTCCCACCGTAGCCGATGTCCTTGGTCCTGTCCCGTGTCCCGTCCCTGCGGAGGCACCGCCCGCGGGGGGCTGTGCTGGTGTCTGTATTTGTCCTCCCCCCCTTTGTTTTTATTTTTTTGTTTTGTTTTGGTTTTTTTCCCCCCCTACCTAATTTCTTGTGATTTCAACCGACATGAAATGAATATAAAGGGTTTTCTAATGAAAAACAGAAGGAACCCCAGTGTCTCTTTCTTGAGGCTGGGACGAGGGGAGGACTTTAACCCCGTGCCCAGGGTCAGGGCTAGAAAACACCCCACGGGTCCCCAGATTCCCTCTGGCCAGGATCAGGCACTCAGGGCTGCTCCAAACCCCTTTCCCCATCACCACGATCCTCTCTCCATCCAGAGGCAGCTGCTGGAGCCGGATCCCTCTGCCTCAGGGCTGGGCACCGACTTCTTGGGGTAAAAGCAGGGTGGAAAGGGTGTGTTCTGTCCCAGCTGTGCCAGGGGGACACTGGTCCTGGCACCTCCTGCCTGTGCTGGGCAGCAGCTCAGTGTTGGTCTCTCTGCTCTTTTGCAACACTCCCCAGCTTTTGTCGTGTCCAATAAAGAATTCCCGGCTCCTCCTGGCGCCGCCTCCTCTTTGTGCCCGGACCCCCGGGGGCTGCCCCGACCCCCCTGAAGTAACTCTGCCCTGGGAACGTTTCATTTTTTCTTTTTCCAGGCCTGATTTCACATTCACTGCATAAACAAGAACCAAATAAAGCCCAAAACAACCGAGTGCCTCTTGCCCAACTGCTGGAAGTGGGAGGCCTCCTCCAGGACCCCACTCCTGATCCCACTGCCGAGTACCCTCCTCCCACCCCTGTCTGGGGGGGCTGTCTAGGGAGTGGGGGCTCAGGACATGGGGTCCCCATGTCTTGGGAAGGAGGTTGTTCCTCCAGAGCCCAATTCATCCCCCCACACCCCCAAAAGAAACCTCAGTCCAGTGCAAAACTAACCAGAGTTTATTTCTTGTGCTGTTTTGACCCTACAAGGCTGAGGGGTTTGAAGGCACCGAGGGCACGGGGGACCCTCAACAGGCACTTGGGGCAGCCAAGGCACGAAACTGCAGGTCCCCAGCAAGGGGACAAGGGGCAGAGCTGGGGCAGGCAGGAGGGTCCCACAGAGGCAGGCACAAGGTTGGGGGCGAGGAGGGCTGGGGGGGGTTTAGCAAAGGCTCCTAACGAGGCTTTTTTGGAAGGGGGGGGAAGCAGCCCGGCATTGTTACTCCATCTCCAGCTCCACCGGGCGCTTGCCCGAGGGGGCGAAGGGTCCCACCAGCCACGTCAGGGGCGTGTTGAAGGCCACGTGCTCCACCAGCTCGTCCATCAGCTGCCGGGCTCTGGCGGCGTGGCCGCGGGCCTGGGCCAGCACGGGGCCGGTCACGTCCTGCAGGGAGGTGAGCGAGGCCAGCGCCGCCCGCAGCTCCTCCACGCTGTGCCGGACCTGCCCCGCCGTGTCCTGCACGCTGCTGGGGAGGCCCTGCAGGCTGGACACCAGGGGCTGGCAGGAGCTCTGCAGCTGCTGGCTCAAGCCCTGCAGCATGGTCAGCGCGCCCGACTCCACCGCCTGCGGGGGGACACGGGGGGTGAGGGCTGGGGGACACCCCGGGTCACCCTGGGGACCCCCTGCCCTGCTCCTACCTCCGGTGGCACCTGCTCCTTGCCGCTGCCCGGCTGCTTCTTGCTCCACTCCAGCCACAGCTGCTGCAGCTTCTCCTGCCCTCCCTGCAGCCTCTGGTCCACGCCCTGCCTCAGGTGCTCCACCTGCGAGAGGGGCACAGCCCGGCTGGGTGGGGAGGCCACCGGGGGACACCCCGGGGTGGCACAGGGGGCGTGGGGCTGGGTCCTACCAGGTCGAGGGTGCGCTGGAGCTGGGCCAGCAGGTCCTGGCTGCTCTGGCGGGCGCTCTGCAGTTTGCCCAGGGAGTGCTGCAGCGCTCGGTGCCGCACCTTGCTGGAGAGGGAGCCCAGGCGCACGAAGTAGCTCTGCTGCTGCCTCTGCTGCTCCGGCTCGAAGCCCTCCACGGCCGTGGCCAGCTTGGCTGTGGGACAGGAGCTGCTCAGGGGGTGCCAGCGCCACCATCCCCACCCCACAGAGCCCCCCCCTGCCCTGCCCAGGCTCTGCCCACCCTCCCGGGAGGGGTGGAATCAGCTGCTCACCCAGCTCCTCATCCGTCATGGGCAGGTAATGATCCACCAGCTCCTCCGACTTGCCCAGCACGGAGCCCACCCCGCTGGCCACCATCTGGCCCACGGTGCTGACACCACTGCTGACTGCAGACCGGGTCAGCTCCACACCACCCTGCACGGCCCCTTTGGTCATGTCCATCACACCGGTCACTCGGCTGGTCACTGCATCCTTGGCCCCAGCCATGGTGTTGGACACTGCATCCTTGGCCCCAGCCACAGTGCTGGACACTGCATCCTTGGCCCCAGCCATGGTGTTGGACACTGCATCCTTGGCCCCAGCCACAGTGCTGGACACTGCATCCT
>JAOTQP010001122.1:4880974-4892075 GCA_026413545.1 Cichladusa arquata
CCTCGGCCCCCCTACCCCCGAAAAGGGGCAGCGCTTCCCCCCCGCATTCCCGGGCACCGGCACGGGTGGGACCGGCCCCCCTCGTCCCCTCCATCGCTTTCGCCCATCCCGGGCGCCGGGAGGGGCTGGGATTGATCCCCCCCGTCTCCTGCCCGGGATTCCCTCCATCCTCGGCACGAAGAGGGGTTCAGACCGAGCCCCCCCATCCTCTGCCTCCGTTTTCCCCATCCCTGGCACGAAGAGGGAACGAGGCCGACCCTCTCCGCCCCTTGCCTCAGTTTCCCGAATTTCCCGTCCCGGTGAAGAGCTGGGACCCCATTTCCCCGCAGCCTCGAAGCTGATTCCCCTTCATCCCTGTCCCCAGGCCGGACCCCCTCCCTCAGTGCGAGCCCCCCATCCCCTGCCTCAGTTTCCTCACGGGTGCTGCCCACCCAAACCTGCCCATCCCGGGGGGCTGGGGGTGACACACAGGGTGGGGGCCTGGCACGGCCTTACTTTTGTTGCTTTGTCCCAGCTGTTTTAGCCCTGAAAAACCCCAAACCGGGGTAAAACCCTGTTCGGGTGCCCCGAGTGCCCCGAGCTGCCCCCAGGCCCAGCCGCCCTGGCGAGCAGGAGGTTCGGGCCGTGATTCACCTTTCCTGCATCCCTCCGGTCCCGGTTCCCAGGGCAGGGAGGGGACGGCCACCCCCGGGGGGGACACTGACGGAAGGGGGGGTCTCCAGGGGAAGGAAACACAGCCATGACTCAGCGCCTGAATCACCGTCCCCAGGGGGACAGCGAGGGGACACCGCGAGCCCCTTGACCCGTTCACACAGCCCTGTGCTCCCCCAGCTCGGGCTCATTACGGCTAATTAATCTACCCTCCTCGGAATTAATTCCTGCAAGCACCGTCCTGAGGCGTTTTGCTGAACACTAGCACCACCCTCGGGCACCCCGATATCCCACGGGTATCCCCTGGCACCCCAACATCGCACGGCACCCGAATATCCCCCGGTCCCTCTCCACCCCACATCGTCCCGTGACACCCGAATATCCCATGGCGCCCCAATACCCAGTGCCACCCCAATACCCAGTGCCGCCCCAATATCCCAGGTGACCCCGACACCCCGCGGCCGCGGCGGTCCCAGGACTCCTCCCGTGCAGGAATTTTGGCCGGCGGTTTGGAAAACAGCGGCCCTGGGAGGGCTCTTCCCATCCGCAGCCTCCAGATCGGGATTTATTCCCGGATTTGGGGATTTGTGTGACCTTTAAGGGAACAGCGCGCGCGGCGCAGCAGGCGATGGGCTCGGCTGAGTCCCGCAGCCACTGGTGCGATGAGCGGGGCCGGTCTCAGCCGCGGGGAGGGTGCGATGGGGGCAGGGTTAGGGGCAGGGGCAGGGTCAGGATCAGGGGTGTGTCCCCCCTCCCCGCCCCTGCCCCGCCGGCCTCGTGCATCCCGAGCACGCGGGGTGCGAGCCGCGACCCCCGGCCTGTCCCGGCACGCCTCGGCACGGCACGAGATCACAACGCCCCCCCCGCGCCCTGCTGGGGCCCAGGCAGGGATTTTGGGGAGTGGTGCCTTCACAGCCCCCTCGTCTGCACTGGCAGAGCCCCCACCCAGCCGGCGATGGACCCTGAGGGGAGGGCGAGTGGGGGGCAGGAGCCCCAAACCCGGGGGATCCTGGCACGGCAGCCCCGCCCTCCCTGGCAGAACCCCTGGATCAGAACCCCAGAGCGTCCCCCTCGCTGTGTGAGTGTGTGTGGCTGTGCACACGTGTGTCCGTGTGTTTGTGCCTGTGTACATGTGTGAGTCTGTCTGTCTGTCCGTCTGTGCGTCCATCCATTTGCATGTCCATGTGTTTGCACCCATCCATCCATCCATCCATCCATCCACGTGTCCAAGCGTTCACACCCATGTACACGCGTGGGTCCATCCATGTGTGTGTCCATGTGTCCATCCTTGTGCCCATCCATCCTTTCGTTCCTCCATGTGTCCATCCGTGTGTCCATCTATGTGTATGTCTATGTGTCCATCCACGTGTCCATCCATCCGTGTGTCCGTCCTTTGTCCATCCGTGTGTCCATCCTTTGTCCATCCTTTTGTTCCTCCATGTGTCCATCCATGTGTCCATCTATGCGTGTGTCTATGTGTCCATCCACGTGTCCATCCATCCGTGTGTCCGTCCCTGTGTCCATCCTTTGTCCCTCCGTGTGTCCATCCTTACACCGCCCCCGTCCCGCTCTCCCGGCCGCCCCCCGCTCCCCGCAGAGCCCCGTCCCGCTCCCCGCTGTGCTCTCGCTGTCGCCGCAGCTGCCGCAGCCCCCCCGGGCGCCCCGGTCCCCCCGCAGCTGCCGCCGGCCGTGCCGGGGCCGGCCCTTCCCGGCGCGCGGGCGCTCGGGGAGGAAGAGTGGTAATTAAGTTAATTTGCACATGCAAATCATCCGCAGTTGGAATCTGTTAATTTTATAATTCGATGTTTAATGTACATATCTGCTGTGTTTTCCTAGGCAGAAACCCAACATTTTCTGGGTGCTAATGACGGGGGCCGTGCCCCGGGGTGGGGGACAGGGACCCCCGGGGGGGCAGAGGCCAGTGAGGGACCCGGGCTCAGCCCGGTGGGAGCGGGTTCGTTCCGCCGGGTGAGGCTGGTGCACGTTTGGGCCAAGCCCAAAAATGACGGAATTTGCCCCATTCTGGAGTCGGTGTGGCTCCTTCCCACCCCTCCTGCCCAGGAAATGTTTGGGATGATGGGGGTGAGCTGAGACCTGGCCACTCGTGTCAGCTAAGGGGGGGTGGTGGCCACCAGAGCGTCCATTCCCTGCGGGGTCCCCGATGGCATCGGTGGCAGCGCCCCAAAATGCAGGAGGCACGGGCACAGCGTCCCCTCCCCCTGCCCCGTTCACCCCTGGGAGCTCTGCTGCCTCACCCCCATCCCCAAAATCCTGCTGAGGATGGGGGCCGCAAAAACTGGGGCTGTACCCAGACTGAGCATCACCCCAAATACTGCCCTGAGCCTGAGCATCACCCCAATACTGCACTGAGCCTGAGCATCACCCCAATACTGCACTGAGACTGGGCATCACCCCAAATACTGCCCTGAGACCGAGCATCACCCCAAATACTGCCCTGAGACTGGGCATCACCCCAAATACTGCCCTGAGACCGAGCATCACCCCAAATACTGCCCTGAGACGGGGCATCACCCCAAATACTGCCCTGAGACTGAGCATCACCCCAAATACTGCACTGAGACCGAACATCACCCCAAACACTGCCCTGAGACTGAGCATCACCCCAATAATGCCCTGAGACTCAGCATCACCCCAAATACTGCACTGAGACCGAGCATCACCCCAAATACTGCCCTGAGACCGAGCATCACCCCAATACTGAACTGAGACTGAGCATCACCCCAATACTGCTCTGAGACTGAGCATCACCCCAAATACTGCACTGAGCCTGAGCATCCCGGGGCCTGGGCCGGGCTCCAGGGCTGAGCATCACCTCCAAGTCGAGCATCACCCCAAGGCTGAGCAGTTCCCTGGGGCGCAGCAGCCCCCCAGGGCCAAACACCACCCCAAACCCAGCCCCCCAAAGCCATGTGCCCCCCAGAGCGGGCACTGCCCGCGGCTCTCTCCCAGCGCTGGCCGCAGCCACCCCAGCCCGCTCTGTTTATCTGCAGGAGCAGCTGGGGCTTTGCATGTGCCGGATTTGTGGGTTCCCTTTGAAGCTCGCGCTGCCTCGGCGGAGATAACGCGGTTCCCGCGGCCGGGGCTCGGCAGGGCGCGCTCACCCCAATCCCGGCTGGATCCGCCCGGGAGCCCCTCCAGGCAGGGAGCGGCCCCTGGGGAGCAGGCGAGGGTGATGCCACCTTTCTAATGAAAACTAATTGCCATTAATCCCGTCTCATTGTTTACCCGGGGCTGATTTAAGCACATTTCAGGCAAGACTGAGCAGTTGAACATTTCTAATGTATTTTTCTTTCTGCTTTAATGACCTTGTTCCTGCCACCCCGCTGCCATCTCGCTGCTCCGGGAGGTGACTGGTGACTTCATCGGGTTCATCCGGACACAAAAGGACCCTCCGAGGCTGCTGGGGGGGTTGGGAAGGAGCTGAGCCCCCCGAGCCCCAGGGGGACCCGGCTTGGGCCGGTGCCGGCTGGGACAGCCCCGTGTCCCCATCAGTGTCACCCAGCCGTGGCCGTCACCTTCACCGGCCTCTCCGGTCCAGATGCACCCCAAGGCCAAATCCAGCTGTTTCCAGCGGTTTCCAGCCCTGCACAGCCCCCCGAGATCCCACGGCTCTGCCATGCAGATGTGCCCTCCGTGCCCCCATTCCAGCTGTTCCCGCTGTCACCCTAGGGCCGCCATCCAGCTGTTGCCCCCAGGCTCCCAAAACAGCTGCTCCCGCTGTTTCCCCATCCAGATGTGCTCCCAGGAGCCCGGGCTGCCCCAGCCCAGCTGTTCCCCCCCCGTCCATGGCCCGTGCCCCCCACACTCCACCCCCTCCCCGTGCCCCCCAGCCCCCCGCCCAGCCGGGGCTATTTTTATCCTCCTTTCAGCTCTCTCCTGCTCCGGTTCCATCCGGAGCCAGTGACTTTCACAACCCCCTTTATTCCGACCCCAGATTTCAGTTCTCCCCTCCCTCTGGCAATGAACCAGCGCTGGGGGGTCCCACAGAGGTGCCCGTGCCCCCAAATCCCTAGTGAGGGACTTTGTCTCCTCCCTGATGGAGGAGCTGCCCCCATCTCTGCTCCCTCCTCAGCTTTTCTCTTTTCTCCTCACCAGGATAAAATCCTCAAGATTTCCGTATCCTACCGAGGAGGAGGAGGAGCAAAGTCAAGGCTTTTGGGTGGGCAGGGCTTTTTCCCTCCCGGGGGTCATGGTGTGCCGATGGGGGGATGCTTCGTGTCCCCCCCGATCCTTTCCCTGAGCCCCTCCCTCTCAGCTCGTGCCTCAGTTTCCCCTCCAACAGACCCCCAAACCGAGCCCCCAGCCCCCCAAAGTGACCCCGCCAGACCTCAGCAGCCCCCATGTGGATCCCCCCTGGCAGAGCGGCTCTTCCCGGGGAAAATCCGGGCCCGGCTCCTGGCCTGGGGCCCCGGCAGCGATTGTGATTTTCCCCTCAAGCGTGGCTAACGCCGGCCCCGGCAGCCCAAGCCAAAGCATTTCCCACCCCCCGGAGGAGCAACACCCTCTGCAGGGACAAACCTGGGCCCGGGGGATCCCCTCCCACAGCCAGCAAGGGCACCACAAGGATTTCATCCAAAATAATGGCACAAACTGGGAGCAGGCTCCTGAAGCCATCCTGCCCTTCTCTGGGCTTTTTTTTGCCCCCTCCATCAGCTTTTTCCAGCTTTTAGCCCAACCCTGTAGCTCTGATGTTGTCTCTGCACGAGGATAAACCCCCAGGAACTGGGGTTCTGCTCCTCAAAAAGATTCATTAATTCAAGGACAATTAGAGTCGGAAAAGCTGCTTTAAAAAAAAAGTCTCTTTATTTATGCCATTATTACAGCCACAGAGCAAAAATGATGCGCTCCTGGCTTTGAAGTAGAGCAAACAAACCGCCCGAAATGGTTAAAAAACCCCAATTAAATGGTGAAAATCCTGCCCTTCCTCCCTGCCTAAGGACTGGAGTTAAGGTCAGCTCTTTCCTTCCTTAATCTGTGATTTTTTATCTGGATAGCAATTTCCCCTGGGCTGCCAGCCGGTTGGTAAACGGCCTCTTTTGTCTTTAGCCCTTCCTTTCTCCTCAGGAAAATGGAATCCGATTTTTTGTCGGTGTTATTTATACACCGGTGCCCGATGGATGCCACGAGCCGGGGCCGCTCCCGCCGCATCCCGGGCTGGGGCCGCTCCCGCTCCAGGTGTCCTGGCCCGGCTCCCCGAACGTCCCCGTCTGTCACGGCGAGCGCCCGGGACACGATCCAGCCTCGGTTTGCGGCGGTGAAGTGCCAAGCGCGCACGCCGCGGGCGCCTGGCAGGCGCGGCCGGGCTCCATCGGCGTTTCCCATGGCCCAGCACGTCCCCACCCCGCCGTCCTTTGTCCCCAGAGAGGTTTCTGAGCCCCCTCCGGCCGCCAGACCCCGAGGCCGGAGCCTGCACCCCTTCCTGGGGAAGCCTCGCAGAGCCCGGGCTTTGCTCCAATCGATGCTCCAGCCTCTCTTAACACCTCGCAGGGATCGATGGACAAGGCAGGGAATTGCCTGCACCGAGGGACGCGGATAATCCCCCTGGCAGGGCTCTGCCTGCAGCGCTCACCTTAACCCTGCCCGTGCCGTGGTGCATGGATCCCGGGCCGTGCCACCCCCTGTGCCCATCGCCGGCGCCTCTGGCACCGCCGGACCCCGGGCTCTGCCTGGATCTGCCCTTCCCCCAGCAAACAGCTCCCACAGCCACCGAGAAAACACCAAAATCCACCAAAATCTCCCCCAGACCGGCCCAGCTCGTGGCACTGGGGTAATTTCCCTGAGCAGGGGGGTCACTGCTGCCCGTTGCTGAGCCTCCCTTCCCGGATCCCTTCCCAAACCCTTTCCCAGATGTCCTGCCAGACCCTTTCCAGATGATTTCCAGATCCTTTTCCAGATCCCTTCCCAGATGCCCTTCCCAGATCCCCAAGCTCCAATTCCACAGAGCAATCCAATCACTAAAAGACAATTTGACACCTTAAGATCACAAACGGGTGCGGGGCTGCCCGCGGGTCCGGGCCGGGTGCGTGTCCTCTGTGGGCTCCAGGCTGGGAATGTGGGAATTTGGGAATATGGGAATGGGGGATGTGGGGATGTGGGAATTTGGGGATGTGGGAATGGGGGATGTGGGAATTTGGGAATTTGGGGATGTGGGAATTTGGGAATGCCGTTATCCCGCCCTGCCCGCGTGCCTGGAGCAGCCGAGCATCCTTCAGCGGGAGGAGCAGAGCCCTGCAGAGCCCTGTCACAGCTCAGCACACGCATGAGCTCATCCCGGGGGGATCCAGGACCCCGAGGGGTGACACGGCCAGGGATGCTGGGGACAGCGATATCCCAGCGAGGAGCTGGATCCCATCCTGGGCAATCGGCTTTCGAGGAAAAGCGATGTGGGGAGAGGGAAGAGGAAGCTGGAAAAGCTCCAAGATCAGCGGCACTGATATGAAACCATAAATTATCCTCCGGCTGTGCCGGCTGCGGGGACGAGCAGCCCCTCGGAGCGCCGGGGAAGCGGCACCGACCCCGGCACCGCCGCCGCGGCCGAGCCGCTGCCATCGTTAGCGGGAGCTGCAATTTCTCATCAATCCAAAGCGAATAATTAACAGGCGCCGCGGCCGGGGCTGCTCCCCGCATCCATCACGGCCCCGCCGGCGGCGGGGTTGGTGCCCGCCGCAAATCACCGGCACCGGGGCGGCCGGGGGGGTTTGTGGGGGGCAAACCCCCCGATTTCGGCAGCTCGGGAGCATCCGGCAGCAGCGGCTGGGTCGGGAGGGCTCCGGTTCCCTCCGTCCCCCTCCGGCGAGCGTTAACCAGCTCAGCTTCCCGGCGTCCCCACGATCTAATTACACCGAAGATGAAGCAGGGAACGATACCTCGCCGTTAATTAATAACTCGTCACGGCTCAGAGCAGGCGGAGAGCGAGAACGCCGGGTGCTGGCGGATCAGGGCGCCCAGGTTTTGGGGTGCCGGGGGGGCACAGGCACCCTCGGAGCCGGAACGGGAACGAGGAGCTGAAAAGCGACATTTAAATAATAAATCCCAGCTATTAAGAGAGGCTGTACCTGGGAGCGCCGGGCACCGCCGGCGGCCAGCGGGGTAATTAGACCGCGGCTGAAATGATGAAAAGATATCTGCAGGCTTTGAGGCCGAGGCTTTGAAGCTGTAAATCCTGTGAAGGCAGCATCCCCGCACGCACCCGCCGGGAGATATTTACCCGGGACCTGCTTCCCACCATCCACGTGGTGTGCAGAGCCGAGGAGAAAAAAAAATCCCCCCGCCACGGGAAGATGATGAGCCCGGAGGGATATTCCCGGGTCCCCCAAACTGTGTGACCTGGGGACGGGTAACCCCAGCACCGGGGGTGCGCTGGGCACCAGGGCGGTGTGGGGGCTGTCCCAGGGCTGCGATTGCCTGTGCCGGGAACGCCAGAGCCTCGTCCCGTGCGGTGTCGGAGCTTCTGGGGCGAAGTGAAAGGTCCCAGTGGGGGCACGGGGTGGATGAGCCCAGAGAGGGGGGGCAGCACCACCGAGGGGGGGTTGGTGCTGCTGGGGGGTTCCGCCGGCCCGCCCGGGGCCGTTCCCACAGCACAGGGAAAGGTTTGGATTTCAAACAGCCCCGTCCCAAGCTGGCATCGCACTGCCCCAGGGACACACGGACACGCCTGCACGTGCCCGGGTATCCCCACACCCACCCAGGGCAGCCCGCGCTCCTTGGCACCGGTGCGGCCGTGCCAGGACACCCAAAGGGATGTCACCATGGTGCGGGGTGGCACCTGCCTCAGAGGGGCAAAAGGGAAGATGGTTGGATTTGTGCTCTCAGCTGCCCCAAACCCCGTGGCACGGGGGGCTGGGGTGCCGGGGGTGCCATCGGGGTGCGGTGGCCGGACAGGCAGAGCCCAGCATGAGCGATGCGGCAGCTCGGCACAGGGGTAATTAGCAGCTTTGATTCCAGATCCTTATTAGGGGCTGGCACCCCCCGCGGTTGCGCTCGTGCAATTAGTCGCTAAGTAACACACGGATATTTATACCCCGGCACAGAACCGGGGCCGGCACGATGCCGGCATCGGCATCGCCGGGATGCTCCGGCTGGGACCGGCCACGGCCGTCACGGGGACATTTTGGGACAAGCAGGCCGGCCTTGCCGGCCGAGGAGCTGGGATGAGGGTCCGAGAGCCCCCCCGGGGTGCTCAGCGGCGGGGCAGCACCCAAGGGTGGGCACCCACAGGGACACGCGTGGCGCGGTCACCCTGGGGATGCCTCGTCCCTGTCACCACCGCGAGGGACCGGCAGCTCCAAGAGGCTTTTCTGTGGGGAAGATGTTTTATCTTCCCTCTCACCCCACCCTAATTAATTGTTTTAATTATGGAAATGCCACCTCCACTCGCGACTGCCATTTGCCTGCAGAAACGTTGCTAATTACGGCGAGGGAATCGCGCCGGGGCTTGTTCGCAGGAAGCTGGGAGGGGGGCTGTGAGTGGCGGGGGGGCTAAAAATATATGGGAAAAAAGGAAAATAAATGAGCTCTAAGATGCAAATCCCCCTCCAGGCAGCGGAGGGAGTTTGGGGTCCCCTGTGAGAGGAGGGGTGGCCGTGCTGGGGGATGTGGTTTGGAGCCTCCATCCCCTCCCTCCTCCGGCAGCCGCTGCTGCTGAGGGAGCCGGGCCCGTTGTGGGGTCACCCAGGCAGAAACCGCTTTGGGAAGGGGGGGCTGAACCCCGAAGTTGCCGCTGCACGGAGCTGGCACCGCCGCCTCCCTCGCCGGCTTTGTCAGCAGCAGCCGGGAGCTCGCGCTGCGCTCTGCTTTTTAACAGCTTTCATGAATTTTAATGGGCAGTTGCTGCTGGATTTCTCCTCTTCCCGCTGCTTTCCCGCCCCCCGCAGCCCTTCGGGTCGCCCTTTTCCTCCCTGGGGCTGCTCCGGCTCTCAGCATCCTCCGAGCCTCCCCAAATCCTCCCCAGTGTCCCCCTCGTCACCCCCACGG
The DNA here is from genome assembly GCA_026413545.1 of Cichladusa arquata. NCBI lineage: Eukaryota > Metazoa > Chordata > Aves > Passeriformes > Muscicapidae > Cichladusa > Cichladusa arquata. Next base: position 4,890,620 of record JAOTQP010001122.1, read on the forward strand.
AGCAGATTTGTCCCCGCCAGCCCCCGGGTGTTCGCGGCTCGAGGCTGCCGCGGCTCTGCCCGGTGGCTCCGGGCACCCCGGTGGCTCTTCCCGAAATTCCACGGATACAAAGGCTCCGGAGACGCCACTTCAGAACCATCCGTCTTTATTAGCAGCTGGTTAACACCTCCCCGAGGGACCATAGCGAGGGGAAGCAACTTAATCACCGTCATGCAGCAAAGTGCGGGCGAGCACGTCTCCCCCGGCCGCCCCCACCCCCCGCGCCGGTGCCTGCGGTGTCCTCGGCTGCTCCCACCTGGTGACAGTGTCCGTCCTGGTGTCCTCTGCTCCTCCGATGCTGTCTCCGTGTGGCAGCATCGCCCCTGGGCCTGAGGCTTTGTCCCTAATGGTCCCTCCAGGTTCTCCTGCTCGCTCCTGGTCCTTTGGTTTCTCCAGAGCTCCTGGTTCTCCAGCCGTGTCCCTCCTGGCCCCAAGCAATGCTGATGTCCCCTCTCCTGTATCCTGGTGGCACAATGACATCCCCCCTGCTCCCTCCTGGTCCATGATGGGATCCCCCATGGAAGTGGGGCTGGATTCTGCCCTCTCCCCAGGGGATTTGCAGTGTGGGGCCGGGACATTGCAAACAAAGGGGTTTGGGTCTGCCAGGGAAAGGCCACGGCTCTGAGGCCACCTGCCCAGGCACAGGGAGACAGGGAACTGCTTGTCACCAGGGTGGTGGCACCCCCTGAGCACCCCCTGAGGCCCCACAGTGAGGGGATATCATGGATCCAGCCCCACCAGCTGCCAAAGCCCAACATCCCTGGCTGTGGCTCCATCCCAGCTCCCAGCAGCTTTCCCAGAGGCTCCATTCCCAGCTCCTTTAGATTTGGGTCCCACTCCCAACACAAAGCGTCGCTTCGAAACGACTCGTTGTTGCCAAAGGGATCGAAATAACATTTTCTGGCGAAGATTTTGCTTTGTTTTTTGAAAACGCTGCTTAGAAATGGCTCGGGGCTGTCGGTCCCTTTCCTGCCACCGCCAAATTCCAGAGATTTTGGAGCTGATCCCACCTGGCTCCAAAATTCCTCTTATTCTGGGAGAAATTTCCCGTCTCCATCCCCCATCCTAAGAGCCAGTGTTGGACCTGGGTGAGCTTTGGGAAAGACAGAAACAAGCTTGGACTGCTGGTGGGTCTGCTTGGCTCCCTGGGCTGGGAAAAACTTGTTCCAGGAAGAGTGCATAGGAGCAGGGGAAGGAGAGGGAGAAGCTGCACCAATCCTGCCCAGGACTTCTGCTGAACCAGATCCTGCTGTCCCAGCACTGTGGAGGGAGTGTGGTCCCAACAAAGAGTCTCTGCTCTCCCATCCCTGGCCATTGAATGGCCCTGCTTGAACGAGGGGATGGTTGTGGCCATGAGGGGATGGTTGTGGCCATGGGGGGATGGTGGTGGCCATGGGGGGATGGTTGTGGCCATGTG
>JAOTQP010001122.1:4906635-4918458 GCA_026413545.1 Cichladusa arquata
CCCCCGTCCCGTGCGCGCGCTCCCATTGGCTGCTTCGTAGCAAGCCCCGCGCCGCCATTGGCTGGAGCCGCCAGCGGGACACGCCCCCGGCCCCGCCCCCGCTGCTCCCGGCCCCGCGCGGGACTTGGAGCGGCCGCGGGCGGGAGGGCCCGACCCGCCGGGAACCGGTACCGGAACGGGCACCGGAACCGGGCACCGAGAGCCGGGAACCGGCACCGGGAACCGGGCACTGAGAGCTGGGAACCGGTACCGGGAACCGGAACCGGGAACCGGCACTGGAACCGGGTACCGAGAGCCGGGAACCGGCACCGGAACCGGGGACTGAGAGCTGAGAACCGGCACCGGGAACCGGAACCGGGAACCGACACTGGAACCGGGTACCGAGAGCCAGGAACCGGCACCGGAACCGGGCACTGAGAGCCAGGGACCGGCACCGGGAACCGGGCACCGGGAGCTGGACACTGAGAGTCGAGAACCGGCACCGGGAACCGGCACAGGGAACCAGCACCGGAACCGGGCACTGAGAGCTGGGAACCGGCACCAGGAGCCGGGCATCGGACACCGGGACTGGCACTGGGCATCGAAGACCGAACACCGGACATCGGACCGAACACCAGACATCGGACGGAACACCGGACACCGGACCGGGCTCCGGTAGCGGCTGCGGGGCCCCGCGGGGCGGGGAGAGGCGCCGGGGGAAGCGGGACCCTCCACCGGCCCCGCCCCGTCCAGCCCCGTCCCGCCCCGTCCCGTCCCATCCCGCCGGGGGCACCGGAGCAGCCCCGGTCCCGGTCCCAGCCGTCTCCCCGAGGCAGGCTGCAGGTAAGGGCCGGTTTCCCCGGTACCTCCCGGTACCCCCCAGTTCCTCCCGGTTCCCCCGGTTCCTCCCATCTTCCCCGGTCCGTGGGGGCGGGGGAGCGCTCGGTACCGGCCCTTTTCGTGCTTGTGCTGCGGGACGAAACCTCTCGTTCCCCACCCCGGGAATCACCCGTGTGTGTCCCCCCGACCCCGGTGTCACCGACGGCCCCACGCAGCCCCCGGGAAAGGAGGGGCGGGAGCTGCGGGCGGGCAGGGCCCGGAGCTGCTCCCGGCAGCCCCTGGATGTGCCTCAGCTTTCCCAGGTGGGTAAAACACGGGGAAAGGGCGATTCCCCCCCACATTCAGGGGAAATGAGACGGGGCTGGAAAGAGCGTGGCTCCGGTGGGCGCTGGATAACGGGAGCTGGGAGGAGGCACCGGAGGCGCCCCCGTGGGGCTGTCACGGCCCCACGTGCAGGGCAGGCCCGGTGCCCCATGGCAGCACTTGGCTCCCAGCATCGCCCGTCCCTCCGCCCAGCCCTGCGCTGCAGAGGATGAAATTCCTCCATTCCTGGAAAGACAAATCCCTCTGGAGAGGTCAGATCCCTCCCGGGGCAGCAGCTGGGTGTGAAACCTCCAACTCTGACTAATCTTCCCCTGGGGGGGGAGGGTTTGGGGCCATTTTGGGCCATCCTTCGCTGACCTCAAGCCCAGTATTGGATCCGAACTGTCCCGTGGAGTTTTCCTCCCTCCCAGAGCGACTTTGTCCTCCTGCTCCCGCGGCAGGAAGCGTGTGATGCGCCCTGGCCCCGCCGCAGCCGGACAGACGGACGGATGGTGGTTTGGCCTCAGTTTCCCCTCTCCCAGCCTCTGTTTTCTACTTCCCCATAAGTCTCCGTCTGCTCTGAGCGAAGGAGAAAGGAAGTTGCTGCCAGAGAGAGCAGCTTGATGGCAGCTGGAGAAAGAAAAGAAGGAAATGGAAGGCGAGACAGATGCTCCAAAATAATCCCCCCTTCCTCCTCCTCCTCCTCTCTGTAAAATAACCCCCTTCTTCCTCCTCTTCTTCTGCCTTTTCTCCTTAAAATCCCCTTTCTTCCTTGTCCTCCTCTTCCTCCTCCTCTCCATAAAATAACCCCCCTTCCTCCTCCTCTTCCTCCTCCTTCTCTCCTTAAAATAACCTCAATTCCTCCTCCTCCTTTCCAGTTTGCAGCTGCCTCCCCCGTGGGGCACAGTAATCCCAGAGGGAATTCCTTGGTGCCACACCGGATCCCCGGATCGGCCCGCAGGTTCCCCCTGCCCTGTGCTGAGCCCCCCTCGATGGGATCGCGGATCCCATTCCCACGGGAAGCTCTGCCGGGGATTCCCCGCCCGTGCCCGGGGTTGGCACCGCCGGAGCCCCTCGGAAGAGCCGCTCAGCTCCTTGCTCAGACACGTCGGAGCTGCCAGGGCGGATCAGCATTCCCAGGCAAAACCAAAAACCGTCTCCTTGCCGTGGCTGCATCCGCAGCCCCAGCGAGGGCACCTGCGGGAAGGAGATTTTGGGGTGGGGGAGCTCAGATCCCGGTGCCGGGGGACAGAGGGGGGGACACGCCGAGCCGGGAGCGAGCAGGGCGAGGCAGAACCCGCCGGTGCCCCGCAGCTCCCCCGCTCCCTCTGCAGCCGCCACGGCCGCGGATTCGCCCCAAGGAAGGAGCTTTTCCTCGGGCCAGGTGTTTGCTCAGCGGCTTCTTCCTGGCCTCGCCCCGCTGGGCACACACGCGCATCTCCGGCTGCTCTTTGCACCCATGGCAACCTGTGAGGGCCGGCACGCGTCCTTCCTCCCGCTCCTCCTCCTCCCGCTCCTCTTCCTCCCGCTCCTCCTCCTCGGCTCTCCCGGCGCTGGTAACGGGGCCCTGGGAGCTGCGGGGGTCACGGCTCGGGGGGACGGGCTGGGGCTCCGGTTACTGCCCGGCGCTCCTGTAATCCAGGAGGGTTTAATTAATTTATAGGGGTTGGAGCGCCGGGAAAGTGATGCCGGGGGATGGAGAGCAGAGCGAGGGGATCCCATCCACACACTCGGCATTTAGCCACGGATTTTGGGACACCAGGAATGCTGGGGTGCAGAGCAGGGGGGCTTCCCAAAGCAGGGGGAGGGAGCAGCGTGTGGGATGGAGGGAAGTCCAGGGAGATCGCGGCTATTCGACGTTTATCCTGTCGGGAAACGATGTTTCCGTGTTGGAGGAAACTTGTAGCAGGACAATCCAAGTTACTGTGGCCGCGGTGGGAAGGTGGAGGAGGGAGAGGAGGAGGAAGAGGAGGCAGAGGTGCCTCTGCTCTGAGCTGGAGCTTTGTGGAGCCTCCCCCTCTGCTCCATGAATTATTTAAGTGCTTTTCCTTTCCTGCATGAAATATTCACCCGCTGCCAAGGGAACTGGAGGGGCCGAGCCCACGGAGCCGCTGGTGGAACCAGGTGAAAGGGACAGGCAGGGAGAGGGGTCTTTGGGACAGGTAAAAATGGTAACTGGGATGATGTCACTGCTGGGTCTGGTCCCTCTTCATAAAGGAGCTCTGGACGCTGCTCACTTGGCAGCTCTGCTGTGGTGCCACCGGTGCCAGGTGACCACAGGGTGACAGGGTCTTGTCTTCCCCCCTCAGACAGGAGCTTTCATTGATGTTTGTGGCCCTGGTGGTGTGGGAGGGATTTTTTTTGAGAAATCAGGTCAGAGCCGGGTGTTGGGTGAGGTGCAAACCCAGTGGGGCAAACGCCAAACCAGAGATGGGCACAGCACGTGTCTGTCCCCTCTGTGTCCCCATCCCGGACACCCCAACCCTCACACCGCTGCTCAGGGCTGCAAGACTCCCCCAAAAACCTCCGAAATGGGTGCAAAGCCTCCAAGGAAGGGCTGTACCTGTCCCCAAAGCCGCGGCTGGGACCACAGCCCTGCCGCGCTCTTCCGGAGCAGGGAGGAACTTGGTGACAGCGGCGCTGGGCTGCTCCGTTTCGGAAGGGGAAGGAGCTGTTTTTCAGGGCGTTTTCATTAAAAAGAAGAAGGGGGTGGGGGGCAGCCCAAGCCCTGAGCTGGGCTGGAAACTTCAGCGACAGGAAGGAAGCGAAGTGGGTTATTTCGGGCTCCAGTTGGCTGCTCGGGGCAAGGCTCGACTCCTCTGTGCACTGATAGCAGCCCCTCGTGAACAATGGGGTCGTGGGGCCCTTCCCGGCAGGAAAACGGCTCGTTCCGGTGAAATCTGCCGCTGCTGCTGAGTCAGCAGGTCCTGCTGGGCCGGGTGTGCTGTGGAGGGTCCGGGGGAACCGTCCCGGTGCAGCGGGAGCAGCAGGAGGTGAGCCTGGGTTTCCTTGGGGCTCGCAGGGAGCAGCTATAAAACCATCCCCGGGCACTGGAGAGGGAGCTGGTCGCATTTTTGGGATCCCCATACCCACCTATACCACTTTTGGGGTCCCCCCTAAGGCTTCGTGCCTCAGTTTCCCCCCTGAGCGATGCTCCAGGCAGGGGAGGGCTGTGAGCAGCCGGGAGTTCTTTGGTGCAGGGAGCAGAGGGTTGATCCTTTTTTCCTGCTGGCATTTGGGAGCCGTGGGCAGCTCGCAGGACTTGGCACTTCCTATTTTTCATGTGCTCTGGAGGCGGAGTCTGCACTCGCTCTGTGTCTGTGGTCACCCAAGGCAGAGCCGGGGTGTGGGAATTCCTATTTATCCAGGCACCGTTCCCAGGGCACCCCGCAGCCCCGCAGGGGGAAATTCCAGGCTGTCAACACCACGGCAAAGCCCTGCTCCTCCCGGACAGGATGCCTGGCATGGCTGAAGTGAGAGCCTCCCCTCCAGCCAGGCCAGAGCTGCTCTGCCCATCCTGCCCTTCCCTCCCTGCGGGCTCGGCTCCTCCTGGATGCAGCCAAGGGAATTCCACGAGCCTGACCCGGGAGCTGCTGTCACCAGGCTCTGCGGTGTCATTTTTTTGTCTTATGAAGTGTGAGAGACTCAGCTCAAGGCTCAGGCTGACAAAAATCAGTGTTTTCCCATTGTAGGGAACGCTTCCAAACCTCTGTGTTTTTCCTGAGGGCTGTAAATAACCCTGCAGGCTCCGTTACTGCCCCCGGAATTCTCATCCCCACGGAGCCCTGGCTGCCCCTGGGTTTGGGAGCTGATGGCTGGGAGATGCTCAGGGAGTTGGGGCTCAGCACCTCCCACTGTCCCAGGCTGCTCCAAGCCCTGTCCAGCCTGGCCTTGGACACTCCCAGAGATCCAGGGGCAGCCACAGCAGCTCTGGGCACCCTGTGCCAGGATAGAATTCCTTCCTGACATCAAATCTAAACCTGCTCCCTATCCATGAGTAATTTACCCCCATCCTTCAGCTGAAGTGTCTCCTGGATGATCCCCTCCCCTCCTGCTCTGCCAGGCTGCCCGTGCCCTGTGCAGGCTCCTGCAGCAGCAGCAGCAGCTCCCAGCTCTGCCCATCCATCCCCTTGTTCTCCTGCTGTTCTCCCCTCCTGGTGATTTGTGGCTCTGCGGTTTCCCAGGCCAGGATGCATCTCCAGGGTCGGGTTTCAATCGTTCTCAGCAGGGTTTAAAGCCGTGCTCTGCCCGAGGTGATGGATTTGGTCCCGCCGGGATGTGGGAGTTGGGCTCTAGGTGAGGTTCCTGTCTGGGTGAATTATTCACTCTGCAGGAGGCTGGGGCAGCAGCAGAACAGGCCCGAGCTTGTGTGGGTGTTGCAGGGTGAGCAGTGCCAGGGAAAAGGGCTCCCACTCCAGTGCTGGGTGCTGCAAACCGGCTGCGCCGCCCCAGCCACGGCCAGCACCGCCGTGGATGTGGCACATGGCATCGGGGGTGACTCAGCTGCCACCTGGGCTGTCCCCAGCTCACCCTGCAGGAAGTGAGTCAGGTTTTAAGGAAGGAAAAATGTTGAAAGGATGGGGCAAGAGTCCTGTAGCGTCGGGCACAGGAGGGACACCAGGATGGAGGGACACAGGCGGTGCTCAGGTAGGGACACCTCGCTGGCTGTGACCTCTCCACAGAGTTTGGGGACAGGAAGGTGGGGACACCCTGTAACTGATCCCACCAACCAAACCTGGGGGTGAGCTCAGCTCTCACCTGGCACCCAGGAGCTCCCTCAGTCTCACCATTGCCTGGAGATTCTCTTTGTCCTGCCAAAAATCTGCATGGGGAGGTGAGGAACCACAGAATCCTGGAACGGTTTGGGTGGGAAGGGACCTTAAAGCTCATCCAGCTCCACCCCCTGCCACGGACAGGGACACTCCCCCAGCCCAGGTGAGATGGGGATGGATGCAGAGCAGGGACTGATCCCCGTGTGCCTCTTCCCCCGCAGAGATGGACACCTTCAGCACCAAGAACTTGGCCCTGCAGGCCCAGAAGAAGCTGCTGAGCAAAATGGCCACCAAGACCGTCGCCAACGCCTTCATCGACGACACCAGCAGCGAGATCCTGGACGAGCTGTACCGGGCCACCAAGGAGTACACCCACAACCGCAAAGAGGCGCAGAAGATCATCAAAAACCTGATCAAGATCGTGATGAAGCTGGGGGTTCTGTACCGCAACGGGCAGTTCAGCCCCGAGGAGCTGCTGCTCATGGAGCGCTTCCGCAAGAAGGTTCACACGCTGGCCATGACGGCCGTCAGCTTCCACCAGATTGACTTCACCTTCGACCGGCGGGTGATGGCGGCCGTGCTGACCGAGTGCCGGGACCTGCTGCACCAGGCGGTCAGCGGGCACCTGACGGCCAAGTCGCACTCGCGCATCAACCACGTCTTCAACCACTTTGCGGACTGCGAGTTCCTGGCGGCGCTGTACGGCCCGGCCGAGCCCTACCGCAGCCACCGGCGCCGCATCTGCGAGGGCGTCAGCAAGATGCTGGAGGAGGAGAACATCTGAGGGGGGCCCGGGGGGCTCTGGCAGCCGCTCTGGCCTGCGGCGGGCTCGGCCTCCCCCCTCCCCCTCTGCAGCGCTCACCCCTGTTCTCCTCGTTTCTCCAAGAGACTGAACCTCCTGACTTTGTCTCCCCCTTGCCCGGGGTCTGCAAACCCCTCCCTGTGCTCCCCAGGGGATCCTGGGCCCCTCTGTACAGTTTGATTTCCTTTGCCCACCAAGTGCCTTTAGCTCAGAGTCCAAGGGTTTGGACTCTGCCTCGAACTCTGTTGTAACTTCTGGGGGGAAACTGAACCAAAGACTTGCAGAGTGAAGCACCTCTGAGGTGTCTCTGGGCAGCTGGGACGTTGTTGGGGTGAAAGTTCTGAGGTTCCCTAATCTGTGGATTTCTCCCAGCACCTCCACAACGTGGTGGGAGCAAATCCTGGTCCAGACTTGTGCTGCCTCAGGCAGGAAGGTGCTGCTGCGTGGGTTTGGTGTCCTCAAAGACAATTCCTGGGACCAGGGGGACCCCTCCTCACCTGGGGGGAGCTGGGGGAGCTGGGGGGAGCTGATCCTCCCCTGGACCCCAGGAACACCCAACTCCCAACTCCCCCCAGCCTGCAGCAGCGCTGCCTCCTGGCACTCCAGCACTGTCCTTGGTGGGGACCCAAAGCTCCCCTGGGATTTCACCCCTTTTCCTGCCCCTGACTGAGTGATGTTCGTTTTTTAGCAAATTCTGTAGCCCTGATGAGTTATTGAAATAAACTCACCTGTGTGGCCTGGGAGCTCCGTGAGGTTGTTCCAGCAGGGGTGACAGTGACAGAATGAGCCCTGGGGACAGCTGGGTTTGCTGTCCCCAGGTGCTGGTGGCTCTCTGTGACCTGGGGTTTGTGCATTGCTGCTTGTCCCTGCTCAATCCAGCAGCTCCTGGATTTGCATGGACAGGGGGAAAAGGCTTCCCTCTGCCAGAGGGCAGGGATGGATGGGATGTTGGGAAGGAATTGTTCCCTGGGAGGGTGGGAGGCCCCAGCACAGGGTGCCCCATCCCTGGAAGTGTCCAAGGCCAGGCTGGACACTGGGGGTTGGAGCAATCTGGGCCAGTGGAAGGTGTCCCTGCCCAGGCAAAGGTGGGGCTGGATGAGCTTTAAGGCCTCTCCAAGCCCCAACCATTCCATGATTTTGTGAGAGCCCGCTCCCAGCAGACACCCACACGTGCTCCTCTGCACCCCCACATCCCCTCCCTGCCCAGGAGGGGCCCAAAGCAGAGCTCTGGGAGCAGGGGGTGCTCTGGGAGCAGGGGGTGCTCTGGCAGGGGTGCTCCAGCTGCTCCCAGCACACTGAGCTCGGCCCTGAGCACTGGAAATTGCCCTTTTAGCATCCAACACACCACAGAGTCTCCCCTGGCCTTATCTCTGTGACCTTCCTGTGCCTCCTGCTCCCTGCATGGCTCTGGGCTGCTCCTGCTCTGCTCCCTTCCCACCCCTGCACTGATGACTCTGAGCCGTGGAGGATGAAATAAAATAAAAGGCACAAAGGCTCTGCCCCTGCCATTTGAGGATCACTGTGTGACACAGCCTGGGGTGGGGCAAAGCCCATGCACGGGGGGGTGTGGAGAACACCAGGAACCCACAGCTCCCCTGTCAGGAGGGGGCTGGACAGGAACCAGAGCTGGGAATCCCAGGCAGCTGTGGTGGGATGGGGCTGAGGGATGCCCAGCCAGAAATTCCTCACTGCTCCCAAGGTGTGTGTCTGTGTCAGCTGCACCTAAACCCTCTGCAGCCCCCAAATTCCCATGGGACACCTCAGCTGCTCCTGGCCCAGCAGCAACAAAGGATCTGGAGAGGGGAGGAGGGAAGGAGCAGAGCATGATGCTTTATTTCTTTATTTGTGCTGTATTTACACACAGGACAGGAATTGCACATTCCCTGTTATTACTCTGGATAAGAAAAAAATCACTTTTTGTAGGTATAAAATAGTCCCGTGGTTGTGCTGAGATGTGGAAATGCTGCCTGGATTGATTCCTGATTGTGTCAGAATAAGCTGCTCTGCCTTCCCCCACCCAAGTGACCCCAGCCCAGCCACACCCTCACATGGAACCAGAGCTTTGGCCAAACCCCTCCCCAGGGGCTGCTGATTAGGGTCCCTATATAGTATATATAAAAAGAAGAAAAAAAAACACTATAAAAATTTCAGGCTCCCGGGGAGTAAATTTTTTCATTTAAATGTTTAAAAGTTTTTAAAATGTTTTTAATTTACTCCCAGGGAGCGTGAAAGTTTCTACTGCTGCTTCTTTAAAGCTAGAAAGGAAAAGAAAGTTAGAAAGAGAAAGAAACAGAGAGAGAGAGAAAGGGAAATAGAGAAAGAGAGAGCCAGAGAAAGAAAGAGTTAGAGAGAGCAAGAAATAGGGGGAAATACAGTGAGACGGAAGTAGAGTTAAACAGAGGGGGAGAGAAAGAAATAGATTAATTATTTCCTTCTGTCACACTGCTGGAGAGAGAAATCCCATCTCCCCTCCAGAGAATACAGAGTTAACAAGCTCCCTTTAGCAAACCCTGCTTAAGTCCAGCCACTTATCTCCCTGCCCTGCTGCTGCAGGAGCAGATAAGGAGCCCTTTGCAGGGAGCTGTGTCCTGCTCAGCCAGGCTGCAAGGGGCACAGGGGGATCTCCAGCTGCCACTCTGACACAAGGCAGAACAAACCTGTCCTCACACCTCCAAGCCCCACTCATGGTGGTCCCCAGCACATTTCAGTATGGAAAACATAAAAGGTTCAGCCAACCCAAAGAAAAGCCCTGCAGGTGACCAGGAAACCCTCAGTGCTGGCCCCGGGCTCACAGCTCGTCCCGGGCGGGTTTTGCTGCAATCACGAGTTTGGAGAGCTCGAAACGGAACTTGCCTTCCCTGTGAGACACTGCAGAGACAGAGGGAGAAAGGCCCGGGGTCAGCAGAGGGAAAAGCAGGAACAAAACAGCCCCACTGGGCCCTTTCCAGGGTGTCAGGCACTGCTCTTCCCTCCTGCACATGCCAGGCTGGGGGAGAAAGCCCCCCTCACCCTCGGAATTTAACTGGGATGGGACCCACAAAATCCAGTGGATAGAGAGCAGCTCCAGGGCACTGTCACCAGTATCTGAGTTCAAACTGGCCCCTGGCCTGTCCCCCAGCCCAGCCCCTCTCTCACAGCTCCCTCAGGCACAGACCTGCTGTTTCAGAGATCTCAAATTCTTCCTGTTTCAAGGGGATGTCGCTCAGGGCACCCGCAGCAGCCTGAGACTGCAACAGGAAGGAAGGAGGTGTAAGAGGCTGAGGCAATCCAGCAAGTCACAGGATTCAAACCAACCAAACAGCAGCACACTGAAAATGAGCGGGTTTCTGATTTATGTGCAGAGAAAGAATTAAGTGCACAAAGGAAATCAGAAGGAAAATCTCTGGCTGTTTTTGTATTTCCCGTTAAACCACGGACTCGTGTCCTTGGGGTGAGTGAAAGCCTCGCCCCTGGAAACTGGGAAATGGAAGAATGAGCCAGACAAAAACACCAGGAGAGGTTTGATTTGCTCTGTCACATGCAATTTGTTGAGGCAATCCAAGACTCCCTTTGTGCCCTGGTGCCTTTGGAGCCCCCTCCCAGCAAAGGCCAGTGGCTGAGAGGGCAGGAGCACAACGGGGCAGGCCCAGGCTGCCCACCTGCAGCCCCTCTCCTGCCTGCCACCAGCCTCTAATTAGGGACACGATGGAGCACATTTTATGGCACAGATGTCTAATAAATGTTTTCCATGTCTAATTTATGTTTTATAGCAGCCTCCCACACTCCTGCTTCCCCGGGATCAGCTGGGACTTACATAAGCCATGGCATAGTCAATCTTGGCTCCTTTCACTTCAGCTTTAAACTGGGTAAAGAAGAGATAAGACTTCCCTTGGGGCCTGAAAGGAGAAAGCAGAGCCTTTGTCAGCAGCACAAAGGGTGGAGGTGCAGAGGAGTGAAGGATTCCTGGCTCCCTCCCTCCCCCCACAGCCACCTCTGGATCTCCTGGAGCTTTTGTGCAGAGCTGGGGGAGAAGGGAACACAGAATTTATAAACCAACAGCTGCACCAAAAGCCCCCAGAGCCACAGCATCCCCGGGAGAGAAAACCCTCCCCTGCAAGATGCAAACGCAGAGAGGAGCAGGGTCCTTGTCCCTGCCCCAGAGCCACCCCCGCGGGCTGTGCCCAGCACCCACCTCCAGACGGAGCAGGAGACCAGCCCGCTGTCCTCGCTCACCCCGACGTTCATCTGCCATTGCTGCAGGGGAACACCCTCAGTCAGCGCGGGGAAACCCTCCGGGCCAGCCCCTCCCCTCGGGGCAGCAGGAGCCCCAGAATAACCCAACCCCACCCCAGGGCTCCCTCCTGGCCACAGTCACGAGCCCCTTTTCCTCCCAGGATGAGAAAAAGGAGCCGATTGCAGCAGGAGCTCCCGGGCTCACCTCGTTTGTGCCGCCCTGGGCCGAGTAGGTGAAGGTGCAGCTGAAATCCCCCTGCCAGGAGAGAGGAACAGGAGCAGCCTCACCTTAGCACGAGCTTTTCTCCACAAGATCCAGGAAACGCTGAGCTTGGAAAAGCTCTCCAGGACCATCAAGGCCAACAGCCCAGCACTGCCGAGGCCACCACTGTCCCCTGTCCCCAGGTGCCACATCCACGTGGCTTTAAATCCCCCCGGGGATGGGGACTCCACCAGTGCCCTTGTGCCAGTGCCCGACCTCCTTTTCCATGAAGAATCTTCCCCAATATCCAGCCTGAGCCTCCCCTGGCAGCACCTGGGGCCGTTTCCTCCTGCCTGTGCTGGGCTGAGGTCTCGTGTTCCGGGGTGCCCAGGGACCCCCAGCCCCTCCTGCACCGGGGCCCTTGCCTTGCTGAGCCCCCTCCCATGAGGATCCTTGTTCCTTTGAGACCCCCTTCCCCTCTCCCGCTCTGGGGGTGCCTCATCCCTTTGGAAACCCCCCTTCTCCTGGGGGGCCATTATCCACGGCAGGTCCCATCCCTGGGGGTCTGCTCGCTACACAGAACTGTCCCACCGTGGGGACCCGCTCTCCTTGGGGACCCTCTTCTGCTGGAGACCCCCACATGGGGATCATTCCCCTCGAGGACCCCCTTCTCTGTGGCGGCTGCCCTTCCCTTGGAGCCCCCAATTCTCCCT
>JAOTQP010001122.1:4922557-4941863 GCA_026413545.1 Cichladusa arquata
AGAGAACTGAAGCACAGCCGATTTCAGTGCACGTGGGGAAGCTCGGGGAAGGGCGGGGGGGCAGGATGCGGCACAGAGAACAGAGGGAGGGAGGATTTGCATAAATACCATCCATCTTGTGTTGCAAAAACCCAAATGCTGCTGTGGGCTCTGGAGAGAGGCTCTGGCTGTAGCCAGCTGCCAGTGCTACCTGTTGGCACAACTCCGTGTGAGAGCGGCCATGAGAGGAAGGATCAGAGGCGCCGTTACCGGCCCCGGCCACTTCCTCCATCTGCTCTGCAAATTTAAACTGGAAAATAGATATATATATAAAAAAATGACTAGTGTTGCATGCTTCTGTAGACCTCTCTTCAGCTCCCAGGGCTCCAGGGTGGCAGCAGGGCCAGGACACAGACCAGATCCCCAGTGAGCAGTAGGTAGTTGTCTCTTCCCTTGCACTCCTGGCTTAAGGCAGCTTCTGATTCGGCTCTTCCGTTTCCAACACAGGCACTGAGTTCTTGCAGGTAAGAGTTTGGGAACTGCACAGGTGCAGTGGAAGGGGAAAAGGATTGGGGAGAGAGAGATGGACACAAACCTCAGCCTCGGGACACAGACCACTGTCCATTGATTCCCAGGAGAGAGGGAGTAGCAGCAAAAAAAGCATTGAACAGCCAGGCTGGAGGAGAGGAGGAGGACGAGCAGCCGAGCAGGGGCAGACCTCCAGCTTGGGAAGTGAGAGAAGGTGGCACTGTCCAAAGGGAAGGTGCCCTCCAGCTTGTCCCCCTGGCCTGGGGGTACCCCCAGCCCGCCGTGGGCACTCAGCCCCTTGTGCTCTGGGTTGGACGCTGCCGGGGAGCGGGAGGGCACGGGGCAGGTGAGCTGTCAGTGTCCAGTCTGCAGAGGCTCGTGCTCTCAGAGGTATTCTTGTAGAAAGTGCAGCAGCGTGATTTCGTAGTGCTCTCCTGACTCAGGGCACCGAATACTGTGTCTCTCGTTGGGGTAGATCTGTGCCAGGGCAGACACAGGCCATTGGTCACTCAACAGGGACACAGCTCCCTCCCCCCAGCCCTGCTCCCCCCACCCAGCCTCCATCGGGACCAAGAAGTGCCAGGGAAGGTCTGGAGCAGCCCCTCCCTCACTGCAGCCATCCCTGCCGAGTGGGACACAACAGCTCACGGAGGAGGAAAGTTCCAGGCCCCAGGGCAGCAGCCCTGCCTGCACATGGCACATCTGCCAGCCATGGAACAGCCACAGTGCCACCTCCCGGCCTCCTCTCTGTCCAGCGAGGTGTTCACTGTCCCCAGATCACACCACCACGTGGGGGATCTGCCTCCATCTCCTCCCATTCCCACAACACACGGCAGAGAACTTTCCCTAGATTTATGGGACCTTCCCTCCCCACTCCTGGCCCTCCTACCTGCAGCTGGTAAGGTTTTCCAGCCCGGATTAGCTGCGATACCAGGAAGTTGGTGTGAAAAAAGTGCACATTTTCATCCAAAAAGCCATGGAGGATCAGCAAACGATTTGGCCTGGACATGGGGTGAGAGATAAGGAGAGAAACAGGATGAGAAACCAGCTGGAAAACACGAGGCACCAGATAAAAGCTCTGCAGAGGGTTTGAGCAAAGAGCTGCCAGCTGGAGAAGCCAAACCCAGGCAAGAGCAGCGCCAGGGCCTCGAGCCCTCCCTGGCAGAGGGGCTGGGGGTGCCGTGACCCGGCTGTGCTGAGTCAGAGCGGACCAGAACCCCTCCATTCCCTTGGGACTGAGCAGAGGTGGCAGCAGGAGCAGGTGTGGGCAGGTACTCACTCATTGGGAAGCTTTTCCACGTGCAGTGCCACCGAGCCAGCCTCGTAGCCCTGCTGGTTGTTCTCGGGCACGTCCATGTAGCGCTCGGTGTAGCCGGTGTCGTAGGCCATCCACACGGTGACAGGGGCACCTGCTATGGCAATCTGTCAAACAGAGAGGTGTCCCCACACAGCCTCCATTACCACCTGCCCACAGCACCAGAGAAAGCAGGCTCTGGGCTGTCCTGTCACCCAGAGCAGGATTCTCCTCCTGCTGTTCCTCTTGTGGTCACAGTGGGAAAAAATTCCTGCACATCAGCACTAAAGGCCTCCCCTTTGCAAGGAGGACTTGTGAATGATCCAGAAACTGTGCTGGGGACTTGGGATGGGGAATAGCACATTAGTATCTGCCTGCATGGCAGAGCAAGCCCATCCCAGAGCCATCCTCCTCCAGCCCCAGCCAGGGATGAGCTGCAGGACACAGGACTGGAGTCGGGCAGGCAGGACAGGGGAACATTTCCACCTGTCCACCACAAACAAGCCAAAATGCCAATTCCAGCTGCCAAGAGGGACAGGAACTGAGAGAACCAAGTGTCCCAAAGGTGCCAGCTCACCTTGAAGACGTTGGGTTTACAGATGAGCCCCATGAGGGACAGGAAGCCCCCGTAGGACCAGCCGTGGATGGCGACTCGGCTCAAGTCAATGAACCCGTATTTTTCTGCTACATAATGTAAACCTTCCACCTGGTCCTCTATCTCCACCTGACCCTGAAAGGCAACAAGGAGGCTCATGTTGGTGATAAATATAGAAACTTGAGAAAGGAACACTCACACAGGAAATGAGCAGCCACCACCCTTAGGAAGGACAAACATCAGATTCCCCAGCACAAAGAGGATGTTACCATTTGGTTTTTCAGGGCCCCTTCAAA
Organism: Cichladusa arquata; assembly: GCA_026413545.1. NCBI lineage: Eukaryota > Metazoa > Chordata > Aves > Passeriformes > Muscicapidae > Cichladusa > Cichladusa arquata. The sequence goes on from JAOTQP010001122.1 coordinate 4,925,250, forward strand.
TTTGAGGCCTCTCTGGCACGATCCCCTTCCATCAATCACCACCACAGCATAGCCCAGGGATGCCAGCGTGTTCAGCCGCAGGTACTTGATGCCTTTGAAGGAATTGTTCACCAGCTGCACCTGCACAAGGAGAGAGGAACCGTTTCAGAGCTGCTGCCTTCCAGTGCCTTCCTGTGCCAGTGGAGGATCCTGAGCTGGGCAGCAGCCACTCACTGAGCTATCAGAGCCATGGATATCAAACCACAGGCTGGAAAACTCATCTGAGTTTGAAGCAGAGGTCAAATACAGGGACAAAAAGAGTTTAGATTACATATTCGGAGGAAGATTTTGCTGTAATGGTGGTGAAGCCCTGGCACAGGGTGCCCAGAGAAGCTGTGGCTGCCCCATCCCTGGATGTGTTCAAGGCCAGGCTGGATCTCCTGGATCTCTGAACAACCTAAGACAGTGAAAGGGGAGGGACTGGATGGGCTTTAAGGTCACTCCAACCCAAACCATTCCATGATTCCACGGCAGTGTTCATTGCTACCCAAAGTGCAAGTCTTGAAGTGTGACTGGCAGAGCCCTGCCCTGGGCAGCAGCCCCAGCCCTGACCCCAGCAGCTCCCCTGGGTTTTACCTGAGGGCCTCCATACACAAAGAGCACCGTGGGATGTTTCTTGCCAGGCTGCACATCGTGGGGTTTGTAGACCATTCCATAGAGCTCCACGTCCGACTGCGTGCGGAAGTGGAAGATCTCCGGGGGGACGTAGTCTGGGGGACAGCCTGCAGCAGGAGGGGCACACACAGTGCTGAGGGGCTGAGCAGGCCCTGCTCCCACTCCCCTGAACCAGCTCAGTGCAAACCTCACCCTGGGCAGGGCTCCTTCAACAGCAAACCAAGGCAGAGCCTCTCCCTGGGAAACAGCCCCCACCTGCCTGCACAGGGAAGGGATTCCGCAGGAAAACCTGACTGGCTGGGAGCTCTCCACAACAGCAGGGTGGGAGAGGGTGAGAACAGGGATGGGAGGAAGGGTTTGCAGTATGGGTCAGGTGCTGCTGTGAGCTCTACCTAAACCTTTAAAACCTGCAGTGCAGAATGGAGCAGCCACTGCATCCCAGGTACTTGTCCCTTCCCTCTTCAGAGAAATCACAAATAAAAAAACACCTTGAAGTGCTCAAGGCCAGGTTGGACAGGGCTTGGGGGTGGAAGACATCCCTGTCCATGGCAGTGCATGAGAACAGGATGAACTTCCATGTCCATTCTCACCTAAACCCTTCAGTGATTCCACAGTAAAGCCACATCCTTGTGGGTGTGCCAACTCTGTACACCCTGAGCATGATTTTTGCTCAATGTGTGAAACACCTCAAAAGCTCACAGAGCATTTCCTGGGTGAGCTGACCATGAGAAATATCTCCCCCACAAGAACACACGATTCATGTTCCCTCAGAGTGAGGTACTCAGGCCACTTCCCTCCCCATCACCCCTGGCACTGCTGGCAGAGCTCTCACTGAAAGGCCCCCCTGGGACATTCCCCAGGACTTACTGGCTGCCTCCATCATGCTGGCCCAGAACTTGGGCTGCTTGTGGAGTGGGTCCTCATCAGAGCCGCTGAGCTTGTAGATGTGCACACAGGGAGGAGTGCTCACACTGCTGTAGTGGCTGATGAACATGTCAAAGTTCTGCCAGGGAACACAGCAGAGTCAGGGAACGAGGTCCTGCACTGGCCACGGCTCCAGCAGCGCTCAGGACTCGTCACTGGTCACTGCCATTCCTAGCTGGGACCCCTGGCAGTCAGGAGATGGGAATGCAAGAAACAACAGACCTGGCTCATGGAGCAGCTGTGGGAGAAGCCTGGAGTGGTGAGGCGCATGATCTCGCCAGGAGATTCATAGCTGACCACGTAGAGGTGGTGCTCCAGCGGGGTGTCCTTGGTGCCTTGGAAATACACCAGCTTGGTGGCCTCATTGACCCAGATCTGTGCCAGGAGAGAGGGCTCAGCACAGGCAGGGACAAACTCTGCTCCTCTGCCAGCCCAGAACACACACAGACCATGGCAGGGCTGCTCAGGGCAGGGGGGGTGAGGAGAACACACCCAGCACTTGGAGAACTGCAGACAACACAGAGCAGTGACAGAGAGCAGCCCCTCAGCCTTTCTGCTAAAGATCAAAGCATTTGCTTATTAATGGGCATAAAAGGCTGGGCTTTGTTCCCTGCAGGTTAAGAGGAAGCCATCATCTCAACAAGGAACATTCTGTGCTTATATGGCATCTTACAGAACCACAGAATCATTTAGAAAATGGGAAAGCCCCTCCAAGATGAACCTTTAACCCAGCAGCAGCGAGTTCACCACTGACCCACGTCCCCATGTGCCACATCCACACCCTTCTGACACTTGCAGGGCTGCTGACTCCCCAGTGCCCTGGACAGCCTGTGCCAGTGCCTGACCACCTCTCCAGTGAAGCCATTTCCCCATCTCCAACCTAAATCCCCCTGCTGCACCCTGAGGCTGTTTCCTCTGCCCTTGTTACCTGGGAGAAGAGCCCAACCCTCACCTGGCCACAGACAGCATGGCAGGATTATGGAGGTACAGGTACCTTTTTTCCAGCCATCATGGTAATGAATTCCCAGTTGTGGGAGGACCAGTCTAACAGCTCTCAGCACCAAGCTTTGGGACATTAAAATAGGTTTTTACTGTTCAGATAAAGCTGTTTCTAAAAACCACCCAGTCAGGCAGGAACAGAGGCGACAGCTTTTAAATCCTGTATTGATCCAGCAACAGTAACTGAACTGTTTTTCCACCTTACAGTTTCCAAATGCTATTTCTGGCTAACCCACAGTTTGAAGACCCCTGTGAACAGCAAAGGGAAAAACACATCCAACTCAATTGGCCAGGAAAACCAGGCAGAGCCCTGTGGAGCAACAAATGCATCAAAATAATTGCTGCTAACACAATTTTAGCCATAACACATGCAGGGAAGAGCTGTGGCCAAAATCAACAGCATGTACAGTGAGAATCCACATGGGGAGGGACAGCAGGTTAATTGCAGATTGAGGAAAAGCAGCAGAAACCAAAAGCTTGGAGCTGTTGGTCTTTTAAAAAGCGAGAAGTGAAAATCCAGATTAATTGGAAATGAACAGACAAGGTCTTTATTTTGACAGAAATCACCTGGGAGTGTTAAAGATCAGACTCGGAGTTAATTCCTGAAGCAAAAATGAAACTAGGCTTCTATAAGATTAATAAAAATTCATTTCTGACTGTTCTGCAAGTGACAATAGAGACAGCTTCTCCATATTCTGAATTGCTTTATATTCCCCAGCTGCCTTCTTCCTAAAGGCTCTGCTGAGGGATCAGCTGGAGACCAAGAGTTCACTCTGAGTGCCAGGACACATTTCCACATTGCAAGAACTCATTGGAGTTAAAATGCCTCAGCAAAGGCAGCAATCCCCAGCTTCTCCACAAAATGGCTCTTTGTTGCTCTTAAACCTCAGACTTGTGTCCTTTTTTATGGCCTGACCCACTCCTGGGATTTGCCTAAGGAGCAATCCGAAGTCTGATTAAGAAAGCAATCAGATCCATGTGCACTGGCCTACAGCACTTCTGGGGAAAGCAGAGGCAGCAATAAAAACAGCAACAAAATGAAGCTTAAGCAGTTCTAGCAGGTCCCAGGCGTGAGGGAGGACTCAGGCCAGGAGTGGGGGCAGACAATGCAGAGCTGAGACACTACAAGAGAATAAAAATAACCCCTACCTTGGAGCCATGCCTTGCCAGCACCTCCCATTCCCCAGCAGTCAGGGCAATCTCCTCCTTGATGGGACATCTGAAATCATCTGCAAGAGAGAGCACGAGCATCAATCACTGCCCTCCCCAAAGGACAGCCCAGGCCAAGAGCAGGGGCAGTGCCAGGGCTGCAGCCCTTACCCTCACTGTGGACACAGGGCTGCACCCAGTCGTGGCTGCCTGGCTTCAGGAGTGCTGTCACCCTGTACAGGTGACAGAAGCCCGTTTTGCACTCGTTGGCTCGGATAAAGCAGAGCTCTTCCTCCTCCCCCTCTGGCTGGATGAAAGGATAGAAGATGTCATGGACCTGCCACACAAGATAAGAAACCTGTGAGTGATTTGCTTTATCAAACCCCTGATCCAACACCAAATTTGGGAGTACTGAGTAGCAAAGCTGCTGGAGCAAGGACTTAACTGGACACCCAATCAACCTGAGAATGGTTAAGTGAGGGGAGGAAGGAGCAGCCTGTGTTCTCCTCCCAGCCCCGAGCCTCTTACATTTATCCACACATCAGTGGTTTCTTCATAGATCACAAATGGCTGGACATTTTCTGGCACAGTTTTGGCAAATTCAGCACGCTGCTCCTCATTTTCTGGGACTGGAATAAAGAGTGCTGGAGGCAGGAGGACTAGCTGGAGCCTCTGCTGAGGTCTGTCTAGGAACATAGCCCAGGCACTGGGGAGAGAAGTCGGAGGTGAATGTCAGTACCACAGAATAGAAGTCCCTTTCCAACACTCAGAACATGCACCCCTTCCTTCCCTCCCACTGCCAGAAAGGATTTGGGCATCTGAATGCAAAGCTTTTCTCATCACTGCTGCTCTCTAATCCCCTGGAAGCTGTGCCAACACACACGTACTGCCAGCCAGCTCTGCTGCTTCACAGGGGCATCGCTCCGACGAGACGTCTGACAGATCTGCCTGTTCAAGGGAGCACTGCCACCAGAGCCCTGGCTCTGAATGGAGCTCCTCCTTGGACACCCCTCCCTCAGGGAGCCCTGTCTGTGCTGCAGCTCTGCTCCAGTTCAAGGGATCACCCTCCAGGAGCTCTGCCTGCAGCCCCCTCCTCATGCTCTGGCAGGGACAGGCACAGACCCAACACAGTGCCAGGGGAAGGAGCTGCTCCAGCCCCAGCCCTGCTCCCCTCCAAGGAGAGCCCCTGCAGGTGGTGCTGCCCTGCAGGCTCTCAGCAGGACAGATGGCAAAGCACGGCCACCCCAAGGCCTCCGAGTGCACCCCGGGGAGTTTCATCAGCAAAGGGATTTGAAAAGAGCCAGCTCTCCCTCAGTGCTGCAGGATTTCAGGAACTGAGATATTCAGCACATTTAGATAAGCTCTGGTGCAGAACATCACAATCACCTCTGGGATTACCTGCTGGAAAGCTCTCTAAATTTCCTTTCCAGAGCAGAAAATTAATGACAAGTTACAGAATGCCACCTTCAAAGAGACAGCCAAGTCACCTTCTTAATCTGCACACACACCAGTTAACAGCCAAGAAAGCTTGGGAGGGGAAAAATAAAGAACTTTAAAATTTCAATCAGATTGAGGTGAACTCTGTAACTCTTCAGGCAAGACTGTGTACCCCATTTGGAGCAACAGCCAGTCCCAGAGCAGCCCTTCCCTCTGGACACACTGCACGAAGGACGTGGCACCACGGACCCTGCCCCTGCCCTGGGATTCAGGCTTTGATGGCAAACTGTGCCAAGGAGCAAAGATAAAACTGCCCACAGAACAACCTCATTTTCAGCAGGAAACACATTGTACCTGTGTCAAAAACCTTCAGCTCCAAAGAATTCCCCAGGACTGCCCACTTAATGCATCAATGTCATTTAACTCTGGCTGTGACAAACGCCACAGCCTGTCACTCTGCTCTGCTTCACTCCTACTTTTAGGATGTTACAGCACTGAAGAAGCCAAATATTCCTGTGCCATTTCTGGCACTCAGGGCTTTAAAACCAGGTCATGAACACAGCAGAAGCATATCAGGGGTCTGCAAGCAGAGGAGCCCCTGGGAGAGTTATTTTGGGAGGAAAATGGACTCACTATTTGCCATCCCGGGTCCATCCAGCACGGGCAATGTACTCCACAGTGGGAAACAAGGCAGCAAAGGGTTGCACCAGCTCTTTGTCCTGAGCACACACAATCTGCAGCAAAACCAAGGCCCAACATCAAATCAGAGCAGCAGAGCTCATCACCTCCTCCCAGGGAAGCTCAGGGAGATGGCAGAACAAGGAAGTTTAGCTACTGCCATCAGGAAGGGTCAGGCCAGGAGAAGCAAGCCTTGCTACAAAGATCAGGAAGAGAAGGGGAAAACAGGCTTCAAAGCAAAATGATTTTGGCATTCAGCCACAGGAAAGGACACAGGCAGAGACTGAAGCCCTGGGTTAGACCTGGCTCCAGCCCTCCTTTCTCCTTTCTGCCATGGTGTACCAGGCAAGCCCAACTTTCCCCTTCCCTCCACATTCCCAGCTGAACCACTCCCAGAATGATTCTCCTCAGCATTTTCAAGTCTTTCTAACTCTTGGATAAACACATGAGAGAAGCAGGTATTACAAGAGAATAAAAACCCCAGACTAATGCTATGTAGGATTTCTTTTTGACCTTGTTTTAATTCTAGTGAGCTTCAAAAACCCTCCTGTGCAATGTCCCCTTGTGAGTTATCACTTACCTTACCCTTGCTGTCTGTTTTAAATTCTGCTAGTTTCAATGTAATCTTGGGGTTTTTGCTGCCTGCAGAGAAGAAGTGAAAAAACACCAAGATGATCAAGTTGAACATTCTGTGGTTACACAAAACACAGCTTCTAAAGGAGAACAGCCCCTGGTCCTGCTGAAATGGCTCTGTGTGAATTTACAAATATCAAATATGCATGTGAGCAAACATCAGAGCCATTCTGGGAATGGGAACAGTTTGCTTTGCCTTCCCTAGCTGGCTGTGCATGTTCCCAGGAGGGAGAGGAAAGATGGGATTCAGAATGTATTCCACAATACACCACCAGACATACTCCACTTCCTCAGCAACCCTTTCATTTAGGGCTGGGATTCAAAGTTCAGCCTTTCTTGCAGCAGGTTTTGGGATTGGAGAGTCAATCAGGCCTCAACATTTACAGCCAGTTCCTACATCCCAGCAAGGGCCCAGATTAATGATGCAAAGTTTACAGCCCCAATTCCACTGCTGATTGCAGCAGGAGGCCAGAGCTGCCTCAGCAGCCCCACGTTTCACTCACCTGTCCTGGGGTACCGATAGGAATCTGTTTTTCTCTCCTCCAAGGCAGGTGAAGGAACGTGAATTATCTCCACCTCTGACTCATCCACTTCCTCATACAAGATCCGCAGTGTTTTTAAATCCTCTGAACCTGGGACAGAGAGCAGCAGTGTTTGCAACAGCATTTCCTGCTGTTTCTGGCTTGCCTGGAGCACTGGTGCAGAGGGAACACCTGTACAGCCCCAGCTCTCAGTGACCACCTGCAAACACTCCACAATATAATCCCTCCAGTGCTTTGTTCTTTCAGGTGATCTCCCCAGGAACAGCCCAAACCCAGACCAAAGGCAAATCCTGCTCAGAAGCTCATTCCTAGCAGGAGGCAGCAGTCACAGGGCCAGCTTTGATGAGCAGAACAGGGACTGACCTTCTGTGGAAGCTGTGGGGCACCACCAATAGCCCGTGAACCGATCAAACTCCTCCTGAATGACAAAAGTGGCTACACCAGCAGACTTGGGGTCATCCAGAACGTTGGATAGACCTGCAGAGGAACAAAGACCAGACAGCATTTGCATTTTGCATTTACATCTCCTTGGAAAATGCTGACCCAAAAGACAAATGCACTTGTAAGGAATGAGGCAGGAATGTGGGTACTGCAGGCAGATGCTGAGCAGGAATTGCCTTCTGGGGCTGCAGGAAGCCCTGTTACCTTTATGGCAGAACGTCAGCCGCCGCTCCTCGCCCGTCTCGATGTTTGCCACCCACAGGTCGTTGTTGTTAATGAAGGAGAAGAAGGCTGGGTCAGCAGGGCAGATTTTGGGATCCATCCGCGGCCCTGTGCACTGAGTCTTGATCTCCAGAGGCTTCATTGGAGACACCTACAGCAAGAGACACACAGGGCTGGGTGCCACAGCAGCTCCCAGCTCTGCAGAGAAAAAACCTAAACCAGAGACACTGCACAGCCCAGGGGATGATGGCAAAGGGGCCCTGACAGGACACAAGAACAACCACATAACCAAATGGATGAAGATGTGGAGCAGGTCCAGAGGAACCACAGAGATGCTCCAAGGGCTGGAGCCCCTCTGGAGCCAGGCTGGGAGTGTTCACTGGAGAAGAGAAGGATCTGGGGAGACCTCAGAGCCCCTTTCAGTGCATGAAGGGGCTCCAGGAGGGTGGTGAGGCCCTGGCACAGAGTGCCCAGAGCAGCTCTGGCTGCCCCTGGATCCCTGGCAGTGTCCAAGGCCAGGCTGGATGGGGCTTGGAGCAGCCTGGCACAGTGGAAGGTGTCCCCGCCATGGCAGGGGGTGACACTGGGATGGACTTTAAGGTCTCTTGCACCCCAATCCAGCCTGGGATTCCACGTGCAGCCATCTCCAATCCAAAGCACCCATCCCTCTGAGGTGGTGTCCATGAAATCCCTGGCAGACTCACCATGAACCCATTCTTGCCCCCATCTCTGCAATGGAAGAGGCTGTTGCTGGCCTGGAAGAGGAACAGGCCACTCTCACTGTGGAAATCATAAGATGTTATCCCAAAGACACCCAGCCTCTTCCGTTCCCTCAGGAGCTCCTCCTCTCTGGAATACATCCCGTGGTGAGGGGTTGCCTGGAATTGAAGGAAGGAATATCTGAGAGGTTTGCAAGGAGAGGAACATTCACAGGAGCACTCTGAGCCTGTCACAGCAGCCCAGCTCAAACAGGCAGCAGTGTCAGGGTACAGCTCCCCAGCTCCTGCACTGCAGCTACAGCTGTGGGGTCCAGGAGGCCTAAAGCCAGCACAGCCCCCAAATCTCCCTGTACAGGAGGGCTGAGCTGTGAATCTCTCAGTTCTGCACTGGGCACTTCAGCATGAACTGAGAACAGCTGCACTTGCTCTGCTTATGCAAATCAGATGTAACCAATTAACTTAATGACGTTATCTGCAGCCTTCACAAACAGTTTCCATGTCAGACACTGCAAACAAAAGTTCTTCCGGGATCTTGAATTACCCTGGAGAGAACTGGCAGCACAAATGGGGTCAAGACAGATAAATTCTGTTCCACCAGGAACTTCTGAAGTAGGGGAGAAAAGACCAACACCCTCCAATGCTGTCAGTGACAAAGGACATGAAGATACTGAAACCAGAGAGGGGAAAATTCCCTCCCTTTCTGGTGCACTCACAACAGTGTAAGGCAGAAGCAGCAATTTAAACTCAGCTTTCCCAACTTGTTAAAAGCAGGAAGGATGACAGGCACCACACAGATGTCCCCACCACAGCATCACCCAGTTTCCCCAGGCACTGACAGCCCAGGCTCTCCCACTCTGGCTCACCTGAAAGTGATCCAGCATCTGTTTCCAGGACAAGAGCAGCAAGGCCTCCTTCCGTACCTTTTTGGGAATCTCTGAGTAAAGAAGGGAATTCTCTCTGCTACCATATGGCATTCCTATGAGGAGGACAAAAGCATCATCCTACTTAAGATGAGTTAGCCAGGACAGAGAGGCCCACGGGCAAATTCAAACAGAAGTCTGGGAACAGAGGGGCTGGGGCTGCCCAGAGACCTTTACCCACATTCCTTTCCAAGCAGCTCCCAGATCAACCACAGAATAACATCTAAACCACTTAGATATTGATTTGTTTGGAATTTTCCTAAGCAGAGTTTAACACTAGCCCACCTCTCCAGAATGTATAAGGTCCAATCTTCCCCTCTGTGCCTGTCCTCCGTGCCCCAGATCCTCTCTAAGAGCATCACGCCCTGAATGGGTGACTCAACATTACTCTCCACGTTTCTCATACAGAAATTTGCTACAGGGACCTCCTTCAGGCCAAGCAGCAGCTTGCAAGGGGGGAAGGAAATGCTTGGAAGCTCCAGAGAAACCATTCAAATACGAAACAGTATCCTACAGAGTCAAAAGACCTTGTCATTTTACATAAGCCTTTGACTATGGTTATCAAATGAGCTCCTGGCCTTCATCCAACTTCCAAAACAACCATCAAATATCCTGACGCTGATTTTGACAGTTTCCACAAAAACAAAGACCATGAACTTGCCCTCTACTTCTGCTGTAGAGACTCCCTGGATCAGAAATTCACACAGGGATATGTGCCCTGATACTGCCTACTCTGCACACGTTCTGGGCAGAACAGAGAGATTTCTGAGCTGGCTGACCCAGCAGTAGTTACTTCAAATTAAAACTGAAATATTAATAAGTGCTCGGGAAGCAGAGCAATATGTGAGGATCTAATCCTCAGAGATGCAGGAACACCAAAGTGCTGAGCATGTGGTGTTTAACATAAGCAGCATCTGCCACGATACAACAGCAAACTCTGTGGGGATGGCCCAGGAATGACTGAAGATGGCCAGAGAGGAAAAACTGCAGAGAGGAACAGCTGACTGGACACACATATCTGACACCCAGGCACTGTGACCTGGACTTCCCTTCCCCTTCTGTTAGAACTTTCCCCAGTGACCTCAGGCTGACTACAATCAGTTGGCATTTACAAGGAAAACGTTGCCTTCCTCCCCAAAAGACAGTTTACTTTGCTTCCAAGTGAAATATTCAGGCCTACAGCAAAGTTCATCAGGAATCTCCATCCACTCCTCAGTTTCAATTGAGCACTTCAAAATGTTATTTAATGCTGGGGCAGTAACAGCACACTGAGTTAAACACCTGTGAGCTTCCAGGCTGCCCAGAGAAGCTGTGGCTGCCCCATCCCTGGGAGTGTCCATTATCACGGCAAAAGAATCAGCATTTAAATCAGCATTTAAATCAGCCTTTACCTTTTATTAGGGACATCTGAGAAGAGGTACCTGGGATTACCTGCTTGATGCTGATCTTAACTGAGGGATTAATCTGCTCTAAGCCCTGTGCAATTCCTTAAGGAAGGAAACACTGAAAAGGCACTCATGTATCCTCATTCCTGGTTCTGGCTCCTGCAGCAGTCACACCCTGGCAGAACACCAACCACCCAGTAGCTGGTTTGGTTGCAATTTCATACAACAGAACATTAAAAAAAATTAAAATTAGCCACTTAGTTCTTTAATCATCTAGATCAAAACCAGTATCAAAGTGAACTGGAAATACATTCAGCTTTAAATCAAGCCTCACTGCTCAGACTTGACAAGAAAAATATGCCAGCTCTGGATCCTGCCCTTCAGAGCAGCACTTGTGTCCCAAGCATTTATGAGAACTACACAAATCAAGTCACTGGCACACAGGAGCTGCTTAGTGACAAAACAAATCAGTCCCTCAAATCCAGCATCCTACAGTGACCTACACTCCAAACCTGGCAAAAGAAGGAAGAGCAGCAGGGTCACTTCAGGGCAGCAGTCACTGCACAGAGCTGCACATCCAGCAATTTCTGTACTGGCCCAGGAATGATCAGCTCATGCCCCAAAGCACAACAAACCCTTTATAAAGCTTCCCATGTTACCAGCCACAAAATTATCCAGTTACTAAAATCCAACAACTCTGTCACTAATTACATTGTGGCTCCATCTGGAACAAGAGACCTGTACAACACTGAATTCTGCTTTCAGTCCCACGGCAGGAAAGGGATATTTCCCTGTAAATGCCAGAACAGCTCAATTTTCTTCTCTGCTCTTGAAAGCATCCTACTTTCACGACACTTAATAAAGCAGGAGACACCACCACCCTGCCATTAATATGTTGCAACATATAATTAGTCATTACTGACAGCAAATTTCTTGGAAAGTCAGTCTGGTTAGTGAAGAAAGTAAATCCCATTTCTCCCAAGCTCCAGAGGCACGAGCTAGTCCCTTCTCCTGGCCATGCCCTGCGTGACAAAGGACACAGAAGTGCTGGCTGGCCAACACTTCCCCTGTCACAGCTGATCCCTGTGCTTGTGCTTGTCTGGGACTGGGAGTCCCTGCTCAGTGCCAGGCTCTGCAGGAGATCCTGCAAGCCCTGAGCCACGTTAGCCAGTCTCAGCTCCCCCATGCCACTCCTTGCCTTGCCTGCTGGGTTTGAAGAGCCCCAGGTTCCCCAGATGCTGCACCAGGCTTACCCAGGTAATAGAGGCGGTGAGAGTGCGGGCTGGACTCCTCTGTTTTCCGGACAAACTGGAAATCATGGGGAGCTTTGTTCACTATCATGCCCGAGTACTTCCTGCTGCTGTGAATAATGTCACGCAGCCCATCCCAAGAATGCTTTTGCACCTGGAACTGGGAAGGCACATCCTCCATCTCGACCACTTCAGAGCTGTCTGAGAGCGTGTCCACTGCAGTCATCCTCGCTTCCCCTTCAGAACTGGGCAAAAAACTGAGGGAGGAGTAGAGGGACACAATTCAGCCTAAAAATCTATCAGCGCTTCCTTAAACTACAGATTCTGGGATTCTCTGCACTCAAGGATTACATTTTAAACATATTGAAAGGAAAAATGTATCTCCCATCCCATATGGAATCCTGCAAATGAAGATACTGACCTCAGCAAACTCCCTCTCCCAGGGCTGGCTCTAGGAATCAGCTGTTAAAGGAAGCACAAGCAGCAGATTCTGGTGCAGACAAGGAGCAGCTTGACTCAAAGGAAAACCACTCCAGGAATTTGGACAGATATGTCATCAAAGCTATGACCTACCATAAAGGCACATAAACTCCTACCCTGTGAGACCACAGAAGTGGAATCCCCTTCCTATCCCCAAGGAAAACCTGCCCATTGCTTGGGGAGAGAGGCTCAAACCCAAGCACAGCAATTCACTTACCTGAGGAGATCCTGAGGCCAGGAATGAAGTAAGAGAGATGGGGAAACAGGAAGAAAAAGTGCAACTGCTTTGCTAAGAGAGAGAAGGCAGCAGGAGCAGACCCTGGCTGTATCCTGAGAAACGTGGCTCACATTCCTCAGAGACTTCCCAGTGAGCAGGTGTGGAAGGAGAGGACAAGAACCGCCTCCACATTAACACAAATGTTAATTTGAGGTGAGGTGGACCCACAGACTTGCCCAAGGTCAGTGATGTCATCCACTGCAAAGCAGGAATGAGCTGAGGACTAGGGAAACCTGTTTCTGACACCCCACTTGAGAAGCAGGATGTCCCTCCAAGAGGACATTTGAGGGGTTTTGGAGGTACCTGAAAGAATGTTGCAGAGAATTTCAGAAGAACTTCAGTTTACTGGACAAAATTAGCCTGGAGAATTTTGCCCTAAGGAGACAGAATCAGCCCTGTGCAAGGGCTGAAAATGTAACATCCCCTTAGGCTCCTAAGTCCCAAAATTGTACAAAATTGTGCCAAAAGTAATGTAAGCACAAGCTCCCAAAATAATTCTGTAGGTACTCCTGGTACCTACTGCCCAGCAGTAAATCCACAGCTTGAAAATGGATAAAGAGGAGTATTTTCCAATCAAAGGCAGGCAGGAAGCCCAACTGAAACCACAAAAGAGAACATGATGGGACGTCCTAAGACTGTGTGTCTGTGGCCTCTGCCTGTGCCCAGGCTCTCCAGTGCAGCAGCTAAAGTCTCAGCTGAAGGCAGAAGTGCTGCCTGTCAGAGACACATGACAGGAAGACCATGAAAATCCACAAACTGAGTGCAGTTCTCCTAACCCCATCCCACTGCATGTCAACTCAGCCACTTAAATACTCTGGTTTCAGCTCACAAAACCCGGCCCTTGGGTTACTCTCACCCAGCTGATGAATCCATCTCACTCAGCCAGGCTGGCTCCTCACAAGCCAAAGTTTAACCTTTAAAACCAGTCCACAGATGTGATACTGGTACCTGTCCCCAGATGAACTGGAGCCTGGAGCCCCTTCCAAACTATGCTGCCTTGATTTTATCATGTTTACAGCACAGCTCCAAGCTTGGCACTGTTCTCATCCTGGTGATCTGGGCACTAGAATGGAGTGGGGAAGTGGGATTAGCAAAGCAGCCACCACACAAACTGAGGGGAGAGTGCTGGGAATTACCACTGGTACTGCTGGAGCCTGGTGGACCCTCACAAAATCACACAATGGTTTGAACTGGAAGTGACCTTAAAGTTCATCTAATTCCAAACCCCTGCCATGGGCAGGGATTCCTCCCACTAGAAGGGAAGAAAAAAACCTCTAAAACTTAAGTCCTGCCATGATATAGAGGAAAAAGAAACTCAGATTTCTGCCTCTGTCACTACAGCCACCTCTGGAAAAAGACTCAGTCAGTATTTGGCAACAGTGTGTATGTAAGTAAACATGAACAAGGAGTAACTTATCTCAGAGTAGATTTGGGGATTATATTACTCAAATGTGAGCAGGATCAAGACACCAGTTATTAACCATCTTAAGACAGGCAGCAGTAGACATTGAAGATCTCCACCTTGCTGGAGCCCTGTCCCTTCTGCCCCACGCTGAGGCAGGGACTGAGATGACTCAGAGCTGTTGCAGGAACACTGCTCTCTCCACTCCCAGAAACATGGAGCTGCCCCTTGGCAGCCTTTTAATGCCATTTGTGCCCTGTCAGGTGAGGTGGGTGAGCCACCAAGCCCTGCTCTGGGGGAAGGTGTTAGTCTGGAGGGGACCACAAGCACAGGTGGGAAATCAGAACCCAGAAAAAACTGTAAAGCTCGATAATGGAAGTGAGTGAAACAAGTTATTGTCCTGAGTCACTTCCTGACTCACAGATCCTGACACAGAGCTCCCTGGGCAGGACTGTACAGATGGGATTTCTCAGAAGCCTCCCAGTGCAGAGGTGACTGCTGCTCTGTCCCAGCTCCAGAGGTGACTGCTGCTCTGTCCCACAGCACACAGAGGCCACACAGGGACCTGGACGTACCTTCTCCAACTTCCTGCAGTCTCGTTTTCCAGACGAACCCTCTTTATCTTCTGCATTAACTACTCAGAGAGCTGGGCAGGACAGGAAACTGGGGAGGAAGAGGGGAGAAAGGAGATTTCACACAACTGCTGGGTAAAAGCATCTTCCATAGCTCACATTTCCAGCTGAGCGGGGAGGCACAAGTAAATCCTTGGGTTTCATTCCTTGGTCCAAATCTGTTCTGTCAGCACAGCCTGGATTTGAACAGCCCTGATAAATGTGAGACTTCATCTGAACAACGAGGCTCAGTGAACTCTGTGGTGTGCCTCGTTCTTTCCCAGAAAATTCTTCTTAAAATCCGAGAATCTTGAGTACTGAACCTTTTGCCAGCCCCTTCCCAAAATCCTGGAATTCTTGTAAGTATCAGGAACTAAAAACTGATAAAACCGAGGTCTGGTCCATACACTTAGAGGGAAGAGTCAAACAAAGGACGTGCCATAAGGAGCCAGCCAGAGGGCCACAGTCCCACCTGGGACATAAAAAGCACATTTATCTTCCCAGCCTGAATACTGCTTCCTTGTGCTTCAGGCTGCTGCCACAAGGAACCCTGGCTCCCCACGCCAATCTGTTCTCCAGCAGCACAGGAAGGTGCTTCTCTGCCCAAGGTCCTCTCTCCCCAAGTACAAAGGTCTTCAGCTCTGACTCACAGACACACTCAAGACCTGCCACTGCCTTCTGTCGAGGCTCCTGCTCTCCCCCAACAGCCAAAAACGCACTCACAGGGCACCAGAAGAGACAAAGCATCACAAAGAAACCCCTGGGCTGCAGAGGAGAGCAGAGAGGGAGGAAGCAGCTGCATTCAGCAGTTTCAGGGCAGTCTGGGATGCAGGCATGGAGGGCAGCAGGAGCGATGCTCAGGAATGCTGAGTAACCTGGGCTGGTCTCCCAGCTGACCCTGCCTTGAGCACGGGCTTGGACCAGAGACTCCTCGAGGTCCTGCCAGGCTCGGCTGTTCTGGGATTTTAATGATTCTCAGGAACATCATAACCCTCATTGCACCCAGCCCAGATCACGCATTTCACACAAGGAAGGAACAGTAAAATCTTGAACCAGGGAAAAAAAAAAAAAGCAACTGAGCAAAATAGACAAAAGAGATCAGGAACCAGCGTGAATCATTCGGGAAGAGCCAATGGAACACAGGAACAGAGTCACCTACAGGAGCCCTTACAGCATGTCCCTGTGGCCGGGAGCTTTAAGATCTCCAAATATTAAAGCAACTGAGGGTGGGATAAACCGGTGGGGATTTCTCCAGAGAGGGACGAGCCCTGGCAAAGGCTGCCAGCAGCCCGTGTCCCTCTGCAGCTCTCGCCGGGAGCTCTGCCCTTGGCGCAGAGGAAGGGCCGGGATTTGGGATGCAGGAGAGGGGAACCCCCGGGGACGGAGCATCCTGTGCCCCAGTCCAACGCTGCCGCAGGCGGCTCCTTGCCGTGAGGAGCAGCGAGCAGCCCCTCACCCTCACACGGGACCCCTCCAAGGGCAGGGGTCGCCCCCATCACCCCATCCACGGGCAGCACACGGGGCGAGCGAACGGCGAGCGACCCCCCGAGGGCCAGGCCTGGGGGCGAGCCCGGGCGAGCAATCGCCCCCCGGGGCAAGGCGAGGCCGCCCCCACCCCTCGGGGGGAAACACGGCACGGAAGGGGGCAAACCGCGCAGCCCGGCCCCTCGGGCACCCCAGCCCAGCACGGCGGGGATGCGGCCCGCGGAGCGCTCCCCTCACAGGCCACGGCCCCACCCAGCCCTGCCCGTACCGGGGCGGGAACCCCCGCGCCCGCCATCCCCCCTCACTCACTCACCGCGGGGCGCGGCGACCTCCCGGTGCCGGGCGGGGGCGGCTCGTGGGCGGGAGGGAGGGCGGGGGAGGGAGGGGGCGGCGGCGGCGGCTCCGT
>JAOTQP010001122.1:4942638-4964058 GCA_026413545.1 Cichladusa arquata
GGCGGCGGCCACGGCGCGACCTCTCACCCGGCGGCGGAAGTGGCGGGAGCGCGCGCGCGCGCGCGGCGGGAGCGCGCCCGGGCGGCGCGGGAGGAACCACTGCCTGTGGCGGGGGGGCGAGATGCCTGCGGGAGTACGGGGCTATTACACACAGAGTGGATAAGGTGTTGGAAAAGACCTCTGAGGTCATCGAGTCCTACAGTCACCTTGTCATGCAGACCACGGAGCTAAGTTTGTCCTTAAACACCTCCAGGGAGGGTGAGTCTGCCGCCTCCCCGGGCAGTCCGTTGCAATGTCTTCATGGAAAGGGGGGTGCACAGAGAGAATTGAGGGTGATACAGGGTAAAAAAAGGCACGGAGCGAAGATTCTTGCTCGCCCTCAGAGATGGGCTCCTAATGCAGCATTTATTGCCGTCGTGGGGTGGCTGTGGAGCCATTCTCATCTCTCGTTGTACTTTACTGTCTACTCTGAGAGAGTGGTTAGGTCCTGCTGTGTGATCTTGCTGAGGGAAGCCGGGAAGCGGTGTGACAACGGGCGTTGGTGGTATAGTGGTTAGCATAGCTGCCTTCCAAGCAGTTGACCCGGGTTCGATTCCCGGCCAACGCAAAACTAATTTTTTTTTTTTTCCCCCTTTTTATCTCCTTGTAATCTTTTTTTCCCCCATTTCTCACCGATCCCAACCGAATTGAGATGCACCGGTACGCGGAGCGCCAGCCCGGCTGCGCTTTGCCCACTTGAGCCCCGGCGGGATGCGGGCGCTGCTCAGCGATGGGGCGCACGGTGCCCCACGGTTACTTCTCTTCCCAAGTCGCAGTGGAGCCCCGAGTCGTCAGGAGACGGAGGGGAAATACATAAATAATTCCGAATTAAAACATTAAAAAAAACAAACCTTAAGCCCCTCCAAACCAAAAAAAAAGCTCAAACAAGAAGAAACTAAACCGGCAGAAAAAGGTACTACGAGATGAAAGGGAAAAAAAAAAAAAAATAGGTGTTTCCGCCCGGGATCGAACCGGGGACCTTTCGCGTGTGAGGCGAACGTGATAACCGCTACACTACGGAAACCCGCTATAAGTACGTTTGCGCGGGGGTGACCCATGTTTCCGCCATGGCGGCTGAGGGGGCGCGAGCCTCCCTCACGGCAACTTCGGAATAAACCTCCCGCAAGCACTTAGAAATGCCGCGCGGGAGTCCCAGCGATTATCATCAATGGCTAATTGGAGTCCCCAGAGACCCGCTGGCCTCAGGAGGCGGCTGAGGTGCGTGTCCCGGGCAGTGTTTCGGGGGTCCCCTCAGAGACGACGCAGCCCCGCAGGGAGGTTGGCGCTGAGGGGGCGCGGGGCGCTGCTGAGGAAATGTCTCCTTTCCCTGAGGCAGCTGCCAGCAGATGTCGGTAGAATAGTGGCGACAGGGAGTGGAGCTCCCTGGAGAGCCTGGCCCAGGGGACGGAGGCTGGAAGAGGAACAGCCGCCAAGGACAGATTGTTGACAATCACAAATTCACAAAATGCCAGGCTGGTTTGAATTGGAAGAACTTTAAATCTCATCTCATTCCACCCCCTGCCGTGGGCAGGGACACCTTCCACTGTCCCAGGATGTTCCAAATCCAGCCTGGCCTTGGACACTTCCAGGGATCCAGGGGCAGCCACACTTCTCTGGGAATTCCATTCCAGGGCCTCAACACCCTCAGTCAAGAGCTGACTATCCCAGATACTTATAAGTTTGTTCTTCTTACCCTACTGCAACGTTAACAACTTAGTGGCAATCCTTCCATTTTTGGTCAAACCTCAGCCCTTGGAATCAGGTGGTAACATGAGAATTATGTTTTCCTGTTTTGTTTTCTTTGTTTAAGTGTATTTTATGCTCTGCTGGCTGCAGAGAAAAGCTTAGAAGGGAGATATGAATCATAAACCCAGATGAATGCAAAAAGAACCTCACTTTTAATAGCACTTCCTCTCAATAAAATCTACTTTTAATTTTACAATTTCATTTTACAATTTTGTAGCTGATCTTTTGATTTATGGCCAAAAGGGCTAGAGAAGAGGTTGTCACATGTTCTTTAACTTCAGGGCTTGCCAGTGCTTTATTCCGATTTATGATAAGGATTATAACGTTACATCCAAGCCTGTGACAAACCTGATGTCTTGGGACTTGTTTGCTTCGTGTTGTTGTTAAACATCCTGGAATGAAATCCTTCTTGCCTGCAGCTGGCAGAGCTGCAGAGAGGACTGGTTACAACCTTCGCACTGAGCATCAGCTGAGCTGGTCGATATCTGGGGCAAGGTCCCCTCCCTCGAGCAGGGGCAGAGGATCTGTGAGGGCCCCAAGAGCATCCACGGAAAGATTCAAACGCTTTGGCTTCTGTTTTCTCCTGCAGGCCTCTTCCAGCCTGGCCATGGGTGGGGAGAGGAGCCGCAGAGCAGGCAGCGCCGGGAGGGAGCTCTCGGAAGGGGCCTGTGGGAGGAAGCGGCAGGGATTCCATGAAAGGCGTCGTGCTGTCGGTGTGAGCCCCCAGAGCCGCCCGGTTCTGCTCTGGGAGCCCTGGGACACACCAGCCGTGGGCTCTGCACGCTCCTCGTGGGCAGTGCTGGCTTTGGGGCCCAGACAAAGCCCCTCTTCCCGCCGGTTCCTGCTTGCTGGGACGGCTCCCGGGGATGTTCTGCCTTTTCTGACAAAGATCCGTTGTCAGGGACGCCTCAAACTTTGCCCGCAGCACAAAGATCCCGCAGGCTCTCGCTTCCAGCCCCGGACCTCTCCCCTTTCCTCCGCTCCCAGCGCTTCCCACCCGTGTGGCTCTGCTGCTGTGGGAGTCCCCCATGAGGTCCCGGAGCAGGAGAAAGGACTGGCAGGGAGAAAAGACCCCGGGGGCTCATTTGGAGATGAAGGCTGGATATTCTCTGCTATTATCACCAGCATGTGCCCCTTCTGAGCCCTCCCCCAGCCCTCCCCAGCGGCCATGCTCGGCTTTGTTTCCCTGACACGCTGCGCTGGCTGCACAGTCCCCATCTCCCCTTTTCCTCCCTCCACTCCCAAAGGCTGCGTGGCTGCTCCAGGAGGGGAGCTGGAAGCACCGTGGAGCAGGAGAGCTGACAATCAGGGCCGGGAGCCATCGCTGCCGTGCACAATACCCCCCCAATTAGCCATTCATTTCTCCTGCCTCTGAAATGGGGAGCGCAGCCCTTGTGCCGGGAGACAAAACAAGAACGGCTTCAATAGCACTGATTTAAATTAGGTCAGGCTGGCTTTTGTGTGGCAGGGACCACACAATAGCTGTCACACGACGGTGGAGGGGAGCAGCATAAAGGAAAAGAGGCCAAGCGAGTGGCACAGATGCTGGGAGTTGGTGGGTGCTGGGGGATAGTGCAGGGGCTGGCACTCACCGAGGACATGATGCTGAGGCATAAAAGGGGCAGCACGGTCAGCAGGGGACAGAGAGGTCACACACTGCCTGGGCAGGAATTCTGCCACACCACAGCCGTGTGCCCCTGGGAAATTGGTCTTTAACCATAACTGGTTATGAGACAAAGGCATGACAAGCTTTGGACCCCTCAGGACAAGAAGGATATTGAGGGGCTGGAGTGTGTCCAGGGAAGGGAACAGAGCTGGGAAGGGTCAGGAGCAGCTGAGGGAGCAGAGAGGGCTCAGCCTGGAGAAAAGGAGTCTCAGGAGGATCTTCTGATTGTTGGGGTGTCCTGTGCAGCTGGAGTAGGACTGATGATCCTTGGGGGACCCTTCCAACTCAGGGTGTTCCATGATTCCATGACCTGAGTTGCAATCCTCAGCATTGCCCAATTTCTTTCCCCACAAAAGTTCCCCAAAAGTCTGTCCCTGGCCTGAACACCTGGTGTGCTGTGAAAACCTGCACTGGCTTCTTTAGGGATGGGTGTGTTTGGGGAAATACCAGCAACTCCCTCAAAATGATCTCTTAACTCAGGTTCTCAAAGCCATCTGAGTGTCTGCCTTCAGAGAGAGGTCCTGGGGAGAGTTTTCCAGGAGGACGTGAGCACTGGAGCTTCATCCCAGTTCTCCTCCCATTTTCATTAATATCCTTATTGCTGTTTTTGCAGTGGCAATGCAGATGTTCATGTTTATCTGGCCATGGAAGGACACAAGAGCAGTGTGTTCAGAGCTATCAGCAAGAGCCTGATCTTTCCAGCAAGCTGTTGTCATGGTCTACATGAATTTATCCAGGTGCTTCCATATGCAAAGGAAGGGCAGGTAAGTTTTAAAATAAGAGTCCACCCCTTCAAGTCTCCCAGGAATAAATGAATGGTCTTTTGTGCCCCAGATTGGACTTTTACAGGTGCCACTTTGCTACAGTTGGGCCAAAAATCAGTGATGGAAATTATGGGTGTGGAAAAGTGAAAATACATAATCAGCCACTTAATTCAGTCTTTTTGGAAGGGCAGCTTGATATTCTTTTGCACTTGCAAAAAAGGCTGTAAGCAAAAAACAATACTTGAGAGAAATGTTCATTGTATTACTAAGTCATAATTTGCATGCTAAAATTGCAAGTGTTATCATTTCTACTACTGATAGTAAAAAAGTAGGTGAGCTGAAGCACTGAGTGTGCCAGCCAGTGCCAAGAGGAGGAAACTAGGTTAAGCTGAAGTATCAGTTGTTCCTATTCCCCTTCATTTGTTTGTTCACACATGAATAATTTTTTTTTTTTTTAATACAAGACAGCTTAGAGCTACTCTGGGCCATCAGCTCCAATGGCCTACATAATTCCCAGGCTGATTTAAACACCCTGCTTCCCATGGGCACACACAGGCAGCAGAACAGTCGGCGGCCACCAGCTGATATTGGAAAGACAGGCACTAAAAATAAGTTGTCCTTTTTCACCAGTGAGTGTAATTAAGCAGTGAAATAGTGCCTGTTGTAGGGAGGTGGCCCCGAGGCACGGAGCCAAAACAAGACATGTTGCTAAAAGGTATGTTCCCTTCAGCAGATGGTCAGAGCTCTGATGCAAGAAGCACCCAGTGAAATTATCCACCCAGCTCCTGTAGGAAGCCCGTCTGGAGCAGCCATAATAGCCCTAATTTCTCTCAGAATACAAATATATGGTTGCTAGTTTTCACTGCTTTACAGCTCTACTATTGGGTGTATTTTTAGCCATTTAGTTGTGAGAACACAGCGAAAACAGCAACAGCCCACTTTGGTTTGCATCATGATTTACCTTCTAAAGCTCACACTGGAGACTGGAGGTGCCCAGGTACCAAAAGCAATTTAACTGTGGTAGCACAAAAATGTGTTGTGTGTCAGGGGAGGGTCAGGTGGAATATTAGGAAAAGGTTCTTTCCCCAGGGAATGGGCACAGCCCCAAGGCTGCCAGAGCTCCAGGAGCCTTTGGACAGCTCTCTCTGTCCTTGGGGTGACCAGAGGCAGAAGAGGCAGGAATCCAGCTCTTGTTGGCAGCTTAGGGGTGTGATCATTGTGGATTCCAAACAAGAAGACATAGAAGTTGTATCTGATCATGTCATTAGTGCACACATCTGTATATATAAATAAATCAGAGTGGCACAATTACGTGTATACAGGTAGAGATCGTTGTTCTCCAGCAAATGGCATCATCTGGGGTGCTCCTGAGTTGTGACTGTGTAAATCCCAGGATTCCTGAGATGGCCTCTATAACCTGAAATGCTCATTGGAGTCCTTCAGCTCTCCAACAACCCAAAATCCACTGCAGAAAATAATATGTTCTGCAGAAGATTGGTTCATTCTCTGAATATTTATTTGCTGGTTTGGGCTAGGGTATTTTTCTATTCTTATTATTACTATTATTTGTTTTGTTTATTTCTTCTCCTTTTTTCAGCTCCAGCTGAGACAGGGGAGGGTGGGAGGAGGGTTTTGCTCCTCTGGAGATAACAGGAGGCTGTGCCTGTGCAGCCATGGTGACAAGATCCAGGGCTCTTTCTGGCTTCCAAGCAATTTGCTCCCAACCCCTGGCTCCCAAGTAAAAGTGGGGCAGAGAAAGAAAGGAGCTTTTGTTTCTCAAGTGCTTCAGCTGTTACTTCTAATTAAGCGAAGAGCTCCAGTGCCTTCCCACTCCCCAGCCGAAGAAGGATGGAGTTGGGGCAAGAGGAGAGCCAAGAGGCTGTGGCAGCTCTCCTCCTTCCAGCTGCAGCCTGGCTGGGTGGCCTGTGCCATCCCAGTGCCTCAGATTCCCTGGCTGCAGGGGGCCAGAAATGAGAGAGGCCGAGCCCAGCACGAGGCCAGATGGAAACGACCACGCTGCTGTTCAAGGTGCTATTATCCTTTAGTGCAATATGTTCCAGCTCCCCAGACATGCTGACTGTCAGCAAATTGCTCTTTCCTTCTCCAGCTCTCCCTGGATGCCATCCCTTCTCTCTGAGATGCCAGCCCCTGCCCTGAGGTCTAACAGCATTTCTCCAACCTCCCCAGTGTGCCTCTTTTTAAGCCCTGCTGGCATCACTGGGAGTGCTGCAGGAGCCAGGTGAAGTGACAGCAGCCAGGGATTGGGCAGGTGGCCTTGGCACAGACAGGTGGGGTCTGTGGGACATGGAGAGTGGGGTGGGCAGAGGGCAGAGCTGTGGCAGCTGTGAACCACACAGGCCCTGCCCAGCTCTGCAACAGGGAACACAGCCTGTTCCACAGCACTGCACGAACTTGGGAAGGACTGCCAAGAGGAAAAGAGGGTGGAGACGTGGAGAGAGAGAGAGAAAAAAAAGAATGTAGGGAACAGGAATCCAACAGCCCACAGACTCAAGGTCCAAGCCCTGGCTCAGCTCTGGAAGTTGCCCACTGGGACTGAAGGAGCCCTCCAGGTCATGGCTGCTCCCCTGTGCCTGTGTGCCCACTGAACTCTGCTGGATCCCTTCAGCTGGGGATCTCAGGGAGAAGTTTAGGGTTTCACTCGGAAACAGATGGTCTCCCTCTTGGGCCCCATCTGCCAGGCAACGCTGGAGCAGTTGGTCTCTGCAGAGCTGAGCAGAATCTTGTTTACTTTCCCCTCCCATCCCCAAGGTGATCACAGGGCAGCCCAGGCCTGTGTTTCAGCCCAGATTTCCAGGAACAGCCAGGAGCTCAGAGGTGCAGGAGTGCAACCCAAGAGCCAGAGAGGGCACATGGCATTGGCCAGCCCCAGTCTGTCACTGTTCAGCATTGGAGAGATGGAGCAGCACCTGGCAGCTGCCCCTTTTCCCCCCCTCAGGACACAGAGTCTCCATCCACCA
Organism: Cichladusa arquata; assembly: GCA_026413545.1. Classification (NCBI taxonomy): domain Eukaryota; kingdom Metazoa; phylum Chordata; class Aves; order Passeriformes; family Muscicapidae; genus Cichladusa; species Cichladusa arquata. The sequence goes on from JAOTQP010001122.1 coordinate 4,949,832, forward strand.
GGGATGCAGGGAAGTGTCTCCTGCCAGCATTACCACACACAAAAATAACAGGTGAGACCAGCTCTCCTTGAGCAGCACCAGCCAAGGCTGCTGCAGCACGCTTGATAAAAGAACTTTACTTCTTCTCTGTGCTCTGCTGCTGCAGCTCTGTGTCAAGGACTGGAGGATATCATCCATCCATGCACCAGCCCGTGTTTTCCAGAGACCTCAGCCCCAGCAGGCAGAGCAGCGAGGTCCTGCTCTCTCAGGTTGCCAGGCTAGGCAGTCAGTGCTCTAATGGTGCTCGCTGAGCAGAGGGCACGGAGCAGCGCTTCATCCCTCCCCCGAGGCTCCCGTCGCAGCGCCTCCAGCCGGGAGCGCTAATCAGCCCCGAGGCAGGAAGTGGAAACTTTCTGCTCGCAGCCACTTAGTTTCATTAGAGGCATCACGAGAGAAAACGGGGCCTCAGATGGGGCAGGGAGATGCAGGAGGTGGGGACAGGGCTTTGCAGCCTGCTTGTCGTGGCTCTTGGCATGGCAGCTTCAGCTGGAGAGGAAAGAGGGGCAGAGGCAGCCCGGAGCTGGGGCCTGTCACCCACACTGGTCAGAGCTCTGGAGCTCTGCAGCAGGGTAAAGTGATTGTTGCAGGATGTATTTATTATCCTTATCACTGCAAGGAGTTTTTCCCCATGTCCAGCCTAAATCTTCCTTGTTCAACACAAACATGGTACTGTTCAGAGGTGGAATATTAAGGGCTGGAGTCGCTGCCTAATCATGTATTGATTTCAGTGGAGCTGAGCTCGATGAGAGGAGTCTGCCTGGCCTTGCTCCATCCCCCTCGTGCCCCAGGAGAATGTTTTGTGTGAGACTAAATGCCTCTGTAAGTGCCTCTCAGCTCCCTGCTCATTGAGAGCTGTTCTGCACAGACACATTGGAACAGGGAGGGCACAGGATCCTGGAATCACATTTCCTTTTGGCAAGAGGGATTTTGTCTACCTCAGTCTCCCTGGACAGTGTGAATGGTGGGGCTGTCAGTTCTCCTGAGCAGGACTAAGAGCCCAGCCAGGCAGGAATTCTGCCGCCACCAGCAGTCCTCTACCCCTTGCCTTCCTCCCATTTCACTCATGTCCTTACCCAAAAGCAGAAATAAACTCAGCTGCTCACTGTCCTCTAAATCTGATTTCCCTGCTTGCATTTTTCACTAAGCCAGCTCAAATAAAGCAACACATTCAGGAATTGGACTTGATGATCCATGTGGGGCCCTTCCAACTCAGGATATTCTACATTCTGTGCACCCTGATGACTTTGGGAGAGCTCTGTGACAGGGATAGAGCTGGAAGGATAAATAAGACAGGAAAAAGTGACCAGAAGAACAGAGCTCAGATTCCTGAAGTCTCATTCATGAAAAAGTATTGCCCCTTGTTCCTGGTTTGTGCCTCATTTGTGAACACAGATGTTCTCTCACTCCCACGTGGATGAGCAGTTGTTTTCATGTGAGCTCCTGTCCATCTTCCAGGTAAAGGGTTCCTTTGTTAGCCTTGGAGATTGCAGCAGCAGTAATCCTGTTTGGAGACACCCACGCACTTCTGCAGGAGCTCTGCCCTGGGATGGAGAGGAGCTGGCTCAGGGACTGCAGCAGCCAGGAGATGGAGCAGCTTGGCTCCTCAGCACAGAACGGGCTCGGGAGAGAAAGGCCAGGCCCTTACAGAGCTCTTGTCCCTGATGGAACAGATGTGGCAGCTGCTTTGTGCCACAAGCGCTGCGTGTTTGCCGAGCGGCCAAAGGACTCCCCGGGCTGTGCCTCGGGCTGCCACATGGGGCCTTTCATTTTCCTCAAGGGCTCTCGAGGAAGAGCTCATTGTACCTGCTCGGAATTAATTCTGCCAGTCCCCAGCCTGCTCATGGACTCCCCGGGCTGGAGTTCAAGACATGCCTTTCATTTTTTAACTTCTGTCTGGGACAATTGATATCCTGGGATGGAGCTGCATCGACAGCCAGGACCTGATCCTAGTGAAGACCACACAGACCTGACTTGGAGCCTCCAGGAACTGGATTTCCCAAATTTCCCTGCCACAGCTGCTGGCTGGCGGCTCTGTCCCATTCCCTGGTTGCACAGCCCTTGTTCATCCAGGCCCTTTGTGCCCTATCAGTTGGAAGTGCTGTTCTGTTTGGGGCTGCCTCAGAACTGCTGGCACAACAGAGCTGTTTTGGTTCTGGCTGAGCACTCGGCATCTGAGCTCTTGTGTGGTTGGAGCCCATTTTTTTGCAAGAATGAAAACAGTGGATTAATGAGCTGCTTGTGGCTAATGTGCAGGGTTTCTCAGAACTGGTGCTATTAGAGCCCAGCGTCATGTAGGAGGTAAATGGCAGCACACGGTGAATAAAGCAGTGATATAATAGGTTTAAGTAGTCCATTTCCCTTTGGAGTGTTACTGATAACAGGCCCAAATGCATACAAGACCATTCCCTTAATGAATAAGACTGCTCTCTAGCAGAGCACGCGCTGCAGCGCCTCACAAAGGGTTTATTTTTCATCATTTTCATCCAAAACAAAGCTTGGGTGTTGGAGTTGGAGTGGGGTGCAGGCAGGACTATAAACATGGTCTGACTGCTCCACAGGAGACACGTCCTTATCCCGGTGTGCTGGCCCTGGGTGGAACCAGAGGAGGATGCTCAGGACAGGTCACAAGGGGTGTAAAGAGCAAAGCTTCTCCCACCCGTGGTTTTGTAGCTTCCAGCAATCTGTGGGGTCTGCTTGGACCTTGCATCCAAACGATTAAGTTTAATCATCACTGATAGACCAAACCTCTGTAATCTTGTCTAAAACCTTTTGAACCTATTTATATTTTCAGGCTACAAGATATCCTGTGGCAAATGAGCACCAGAATTTAATTATGTGCTGTGTGAAAAAGCAATTCTTTTTGTTTGTTTTAAACTGGCCTGGTAATTTCACTGGGGCACTGACTCCTTGTGTTGTAAGAAACAGCATCTAAAATACCTGAGGGAAGTAGAATCCCAAATTTTATTGGAAGGGCATGTGATTATGACTTCTATGTGTTAAAAGCACTTCTGAAAACGGAGCACAGGTTCTACTTTTAATGCTTATGGAAATATTGCCTCCAGTGCTTTTGTTTGCTCTTCAGCTTGTTTTTATTTATTTAATTTTTTTGCCCTTAACCTCTCTTTACAAGCTGCCCTACTCCCTGACGGATCCAGTTCTCAAGCTCCTTGTTTACTCTGTTTGCACGGGCTTTATTTTGTACAGTATTCTCCCCCTAAGTGCTGCGGCAGCCGGGAGTCCCTTGCGGAGCTGCGAGCACAAACCCCACCAAGGACAGGCACACGCCTCGGAGCGACCTCCTCCTCCTCATTATGTTGGTGATGGTCTCGATGTCAGCGGTTCAAGGGGCACGCGGGGTTCAATTCAGCGCCGAGATAAAGGCAGGAGAGACATCCCCACTCCCCCGAGGCGCAGCGACTGCGCCGCTCCTTGATTGTGCCTTTGGCAGACACCTCATTAGAAGTGGCTGTTCCACACAAACATGCCCTTGTCCTTTCGCAGCCGTAATCTCAGCGCGGAGGGAGAGCTCAGCCCCACATCGGCGTGTCTGAGGCTGTGCAGACCTTGACTCTAACGAGCTGCTGTTCATTTGTAGCCTTCCCTGCCCTTCCTGGAGCTGTACTTTCCTGGCGCATCCTTAACTTACACTGTCTCACCGGCAGTTTGGATCGTGCCTCCAGCTAATAGAATGAAAATTAACGTTACCCAAACCAAACCCAGGACACTTCTCCTGCAAATCCTTTGGTCTTAGTCCAAGTAACATTTCTCCTCACGGATACACCTCCTGCATGAAACGTTCCCATGTAAAACTAACAGGTAGAGGAGCCAGACTCTGAATCTTGCCCTTCCCATCATGTAAATGGTCCAGTGGAAGGTGTCCCTGCCCATGGCAGGGGATGGAACTGGGTGATCTTAAAGGTCCCTTCCAACCCAAACCCTTCTGTGATCCTCTGTCCTGCAGCCTCCTCCTGCTGTGCTCAGAGCTGTGGTTCTGAGTACTCTGCACTGCAGGGAGCTTTGCAGAGACTGCCCTGCCTCAGTCTCCCTTTGCACTGGTACATTTGGCAGTACTGAGTTAACAGCTGGCCTCGGTGATATCAGAGTCTTTTCCAGCTTAAACCCGCGCGTGTTTCTGCGGTCTGTGTGCGAGCAGGCGGGGATTGCCCGGGGCGGTGCGGTGCCAGAGCTGCTGCAGGTAGCGCCGAGCGGGAGGGGCTGTGCAGGGAGGTGCGAGGAGCTGCTGTGCGGGGCGGCTGCCAGCTGAGGGTGGGCAGAACCGCAGCTGGATGTGCGGGGAAAGGAGTCTGGGGGAGGGACAGGAGCTTGGTCTGCGTGGGAGCTCTGAGCCAGCCTGCAGAGCATCCAGGCAGGCTGGGTCCATGTGTGCAGCGCTGGAAAGCTTCCATCGAGGCCTCTGTGACTGTACGAGACTTTTTAAACGCACCTCAGGAAAGGGGTCTCAAACGTGTCCTCGAGCAGAACCCCCGGGGAGCGTCTCTGCCCTGGAGCTGCTCGGTTTGTGGTGTGGTTTTGCTGGGATTTGTGCGGCCGCCGAAGGGCTGAGCCAAGGGCAGCTCACGGCTCGGGGACCAAGCACGTCCCGCAGGGCTCTGCCCGAGCCGCACCACCGAATTCCAGCCGAGCGTTTCCTGTTTCGGCTGTTCCCCCGCGCACCTTCGCTCCCGTCCTGTGTCCGGCTGGCGCCAGGCCCTCGGGACCGAGCCGCGGCTCTCCCGCGCTTGCTGAGGAGCATCGGCAGGAGAGGGAGCGGTTCCCTTGGAAACCTCTGGATGCCCAGCAACAAGTGCTGACAGCTGCCATGTGACCAGGTGCATTAATCAGAAATGTTGTATGAATCAGGTCAGATAGGGCCAAAGTCCAGCGCGCTCCCCCTCTGCTCCACTGCTAATTACTGAGCCGCGAGGGCTGCTCCGAGTACAGGGTGGAAAACAACTCAAAATAATTAAATCAAACAGTGACCTTTCTTGTAGTGGATTCTAAGTTCATCTTAAACTTTCTCCAGGAAAAAAATCTGTCCAATCCCCTCTTCCACTGAAACAAATCTTGAATGCAAATGAGTGAGGCAGAGGGGTCTCAGAGGTGGAAAAGCCAGGGAGAATGAGTGTGCCATGGACACAGAGAATTCCCAACTCTCTGCTCAAAATAAGCCAAACATTTCAAATGAATCTTTTGAATAAGTAGATCAGGCTTGAGACACTTTGGGCTGGACAGGTACAGCTTGTGTTCATCACTTGCATGCCTCTGAAAATTGTCTTTTGAAGCCTCGACTGAATTTGCTGGCCAGCATCACCAGTTAGCATGCAGGGAAAGGACTTGAGTCCAAAGTCCTGCCCAACAGCCCTAAAAGAAGAGGCTGCAGCTCTCAGGAAATCAGGCAGTGCCTGTGCACATCTCATCCCTTGTGAACTGCTGCACAATGGCTGTGCTTTGTAGATACAGAGAGCTGGAGCCCCTCTGCTCTGGAGCCAGGCTGGGAGAACTGGGGTGTTCCCTTTCTCTGGGTTTCCTTTCTGGTAGGATCTTCTAAGGGAATCAGGTGTCCAAGGACTCGGGCACCCCTCAGCATTTTCTGTAAGGTGTTGTTTACAGCTTCATCTCTCATTCTTGTCGTATTTCCCCCAAATTTCTGCTTTGCCTGGACAAAGTGAGAGCAGTGGCTTCCAGATTTGTCTCCTGAAGTAAAATCTCTCACAGATGCACATCCAAGGTCAGGCACCAGCAAGGCTGTAATGCCTTCTCTTACCCCAACACCAATCTACATTCTTTGTGCAGTGACTAATTCCTGGCAAGGCCATCAGGTCCTGCCAGGCTTTGAGCCTCCCAGGCTGTTCACTGATTTGTGTCACACACAGGTACAGCCTGCCCCCAAACAGCTTTTATCTCAGGCAAAACAATGCTGTCACTGTGGCTGGGCAGGGCCTGGGCTGGCATAAGCCAGGGAAAGGATTTGGCCCATGATCCATGGTAGTGGGGGAAAACAAACAAACAAAAAGTGTTGGAAACAGAGCACCTGGCTTTATTGTAATTGCTCTGTAATTTGAATAGCATCCAGTGCCACTCGAAAATGGGCTCCTTCATGTCATCTGCTCGCTCTTACAGGTCTTTAGAGCCCCAGATTTACCCACAGGGATCCATTCGTAGCAGAAATTTCCCAAATCAGACCTGAATATGGGTCTCAAGTATTACCCAGACCAAGCCTTCAACTATGGACCATTTTGATTTCTATCTAATTTATGTTGCCATCAGTTATTATTTTTCCTTTAGTGTCATGTGATAACACATCCCATGCAGAGGATATACCATTAGAGAAAGCTGTACTCAACAGCCTGAGCATCTAGGGTGACTTGGGGCAGTCTTGAAAAATTGGTGTTTGCAACCTGTGTATTTTGTGTCTTAGAAGTGGAGCTCAAACCCATCCCTGCTGACACCCCCAGTCAAACCCGGGAACACGAGTGTTTCTGAGGTGAGGGTGAGGAAATAAATTTGTTCTCAGTGCTGAACGCTGTGTTCCTTGGCACACTTGAGGGAATAGCTGTCTGACATCCTTGCTCTGCAAACAGGAGAGGTGCAAACGGATTCCAGGTACTCAGGTCCGGGCTGTCTTTCAGTTTGGTGTGTCTGGGAAGAAATGGAGGGTTGGGGTTTGCCCGCTGCTCCCCCGTCCCCGGGAGAGCTCGGAGCGCGCTCCGCCGGCGCTGCCCCGTCTCCAGGGCTCGCCGCTCCCCGGCCGGACCTGTTGCCGTGTCCCCGCTGCCGAGGCTGCCGAGACTCTTACGCTGAAGCGGGCGGTCCCATGATGTAATGCTGCCGCAGCTGCCCGGAGCGGCCGCCGCCGTTGGCCGAGGCGCGGAGTCCCCGCCCGGGCGCTCCGCCCGCCGCCCCCCCGGCGGGCCATAAAAGCCCCGAGGCAGAGGCAGGGCAGCTTCCCCGGCCCTTCCGCCGCCCAGGTGACCCAGCGACAGGTGAGCCCCGCAGGTGCGGAGGCGGCTCGGGGCTCCCCGGCCACCTGTGGAGCCGGTCCCGCCTCTGTCCCGGCGGGAGCGGGGAGCGCTCGGGGGAAGGGGCCGCTGTCCCCCGGCGCTGGGGCAGCGGGGCCGGGGCGATCCCGGGCAGATCCCGAGCGGATCCCGGCGGCGGGGCCGCGAGCAGCACCACGGACAGCGCCCGGCGGCGCCTCCCTGGAGCGGGACACGGCACCGGGAACCGGGGACCGGCACCGCGAACCGGCGCGGGCGGGCAGGACTCTCCGGGACATCACCGGCCGCCCAGAGCCAGCACGGACTGCTCGCCGGGCCAGGGTGAGTCCAGCCCGGAGGGGCTCTGCGGGACAGGGAGGCAGGAGGGGAGCGGACACCGGCCCGCAGCTCCCCGCGGCCGGACAGGGGTGCTCGGGGTGCGTCCCCATCCAGCCCTGCCCCACACCGACACACGGGCCCGGGAGCGCCCCAGTGCCCCCAGCACGGCGCTCGGTGGGGCGCGGGGTCTGGCTGAGAGCCCCGGGCCGGATGGGGTGGGAAGGGACACGGGGATGGAGGGGACACGGGGATGGAGGGGACACGGGGATGGAGGGGACACGGGGATGGATGCGTTTCCCAAACATCCATGCCAGCCTCAGGTAAGACACACAGCATCGAGTAAGGCAGGGATTAAAAACCTTTGGGAAGCACGGAATGATTCCCTGAATCCAAACGTAACCTGCACTTCCATGTACTCAACATCAAAGCTTTATGCTGGAAAACCCAACACTCTTGTTTTGAAAATGTGTCTGACTGGTAGTTCATGTGTAAAGTTGCTCTTAAAATTCCCTAGTTTGTAGGAGAAACAGGACATTTCATCAAGATACTGTTGGGAGATGATGCTTCATGAACAGTTATTTGAAATTATTTTTCCTCCATGGCTGATTCTATCTGACTACTCAAAATCTGCCTTGCAGTATTGGCACACTTTGAGTCCATTGACAGGATGTGCTATATTGAAGTGCTCGATGGCTAAACCAGAGTGGATTTTTTCCCAAAATGCTCCCCTCCAAGAGAGAAAAAAAAATTAAAATTGAGTGTGATCAAATGAAACGAAGTGGTTGGTTTTTGTTTCTAATTTTGACAAAATTAAAACAACAAAGTATTTATCTCTGGCTCAAGCTGAAATAAGACATCTCTTTCTCTTTAGATTATTAAAGCAAGAATCTAATGTAGAAAAGAAAAAAGATAAAATGTTCAAGTGTCTGAGCACTTTGGAAATTAAACATTTCACAGAGCTATTACCAGCTGAAGTGATTTGCTGCATTTGTTTTATCTCCATTTTTGGAAGCTGGGATATTCCCTGAATGAATCCCTGTTCATTGGAAATTCTCCCTCAGCTCTGCTAAATGTGTGTTTAAACACTTTACTGAACAGAGGCTCAAGATGATTTAATCCAGGCTCAGCCTGGCCACATCTCCTGTCCTTACACTTGTATTTTTCCTGAGTGATGTTGGTCTCTGAGAGGAGAAGGAAACAAGCTGTTCTCCATTTTAGGAATACTCCTATTTGTTATTTCAGAATTAAATATTCTGGGAAAAAAGAAGAAAAACACTTGAAAAGAAAGTTATTTCCTTTGAGGCCTTGAATATCCACACAGCCTTTAGACATATTTTATAGACGTTGAACAAGTAGGGGTGGTAATGTTTCCCTGTGGAACTGGAGTGGAGACATATCTTTGTTGTCTCTCTGGAAATCTTTTAACATCTCCCATCAGTTCTGTGATGTGACTCTGATCTGTCCTGAATGCAGCAACTGCTGAGGTTCAGTCTGGGCAGTGCCTGGTCTCTGCCAACACCATTATCTGGCTTTTCCCCTTGAAATTCAGCTGTAAAATAGGGGGAAAAGCCCCGTATTCTTCACCTCCTGCCCCAAAAAGCTATGCAGAAGAAGCCAGAAAATTATATTGCACCAAATACCTATTCCTGCTTTTATGGGTTTATCTCCACATTCTGGGAAATTGCATAATTAAATTTCATATTTAATATAAAAAATAGTAGGACAGATGATATCATATCCTCAAAGCTAAGTAAATTTTGTATTGTGCAGTCTTGCTTAATCAGTTTCATTTCCATTTGTTCAGGGCATATTTTGTCACTTTTTTTTTTTTACTGGCAATTTTCTGTAGATCTCATAGATGGATCCAACCTAGAGGTCTCTGAAGAACAGGGGACTCAGGGTAAGGTCTGAACTTAATTCAGTTTAATTCCTGACCCTTTAAATATTCTTCCAAATGAGTAACTGGAAATCAATCTGGCAGGTCCCACGTCACCTGCTGGAAGGAGATATTTGAAGTTTTGCTAGAAATAAACAGCATAGAGACATGCAGATTTTTGTTGTCTGAAATTCAATAGAAATAAAGCCTGCTAAAGGCAGGAGCCTCCTTGCCCTCTCCCCCTCCCACCACCCAGACAATGTTCCAGGCTCCTGGCTCTGTGTGCCTTGCACAAATATTTGTCTGTGTGTCGCTGCCACTCCACTGCAATCGTGGCATCTGGTAGTAGCTGGAGACTGGGAGGTGCTTGGGAATCTCAGCAGGAAAAGGAGAGTGGATTTCAGACACAAGATCTGTGACTGCTTCTGAGCCTGAACAAACAGGGCAAGGTGGCTGTGCCTGTGGCAGGGATTTGTTCTGCCCCAGGCTCCTGCAGAGGGTTCAGCTCTCAAACCTCTGGTCACCTCTCAAACCTCTGGTCCCCTCTCAAACCCTGCACTCGGCCTGTGCCAAGCCCAGCCCTGCTCTGGGGCACACCCAGCCCAGCCCTGCAGGGCAGAGGGGACACAGGACCTGCCCCAGCTCTGTCCTGCAGGGCAGAGGGGACACAGGACCTGCCCCAGCCCTGCAGGGCAGAGGGGACACAGGACCTGCCCCAGCCCACACCCAGCAGGCTTCAGGCCACAGTTCAGGGCCAGAGTGAGATCTCAGGGAAGCCTGAGCAAAGGATTTGGTTTTTCTGCTCACCCAAATTGGTTGGAAGGGACCTTAAAGTTCCTTGGGACATGGAAATTGTGTTCCATGTGTGTTCAGCACTTAAAGATTCTGACTCTGGGACTCTGGCTCAGGGGTTTAGGAAGAGCAAAGTAAAGATCTTTCATGGCACAGGCTGTGGCTCTGCAGGTGAACACAAGGACCTGCAGCAAGCTAGCAAATCCTGTGTGTCCTCCAGGACAGAACTTTGCCTTTTGATTTATTTTAATTTGGAGACTCAGAATTTTTCATAAACCTACAGTAACTTACACAATGTCAGGCCTCAGGTCAGGAGAATACAAATGCACTTGCACAAACTTCAGCACTGGACTCCCTCAGGAATCAAACTAAAGTCAAGCACTTGGCTGCACTGAGGATTAAAGGATGTTTCCATAATGTTATGCAAAGATCTTCTCTTTATCCTGTGTTACTTAAGGCTGTACATTCTTCCCAAGTCATGTTCAGAAACACAACTCCCTCCCCTGTGATTTTTCCAAAGCATTTTAGTGTTTTCAGGTGCCCAGCACGACATATTCCAATTAATCCTGATTTTCAGGGACTTCTAAGCACCTGCCTCTTGTAATCAGCTCCTTTCAGAGTGTCTCAAACACAAATGTAAGGTGTCCAAAATTGCTAACTTCTTTTGAAAATCCAGAGCCACGATGAACAGTCCACCTACAAGATTCCAGCCCAGGTGAAAATTGCATGGATTGAAGCCCCCCAAAATCAGAGGCAATAGTCAGTACCTGCTCCCGTGGGATGACAATGCACCCTGCCATTAGAGCAAAGTTTCTCTTAGAAAGGAGAAAATTGCAGCATTCCCAGTGAGATCAAGCACAAATCTTTTCAGTTCAGCTCACAAAATTATTCATGTTGTGGTCTGTAATTCTGGCTAATCAAACATTCCGTTGCTCAGTCGAATGTTCGTGGAGAAATCAATGCCACGGAGAGATGGAAAACTTTGCTGAGCTCCTCCCCCCAGACAAGGAGTCCCCATCTGGAGGGCAGAGGCTCCAGCAAAGGGCAAGGCTCAGACCTGGCATGGATCAGGAGCAGTGGGAATTTCTCAGGAGTGGGGAGAGCAAAGGCCACTTCAGCCAAACCCTTTCCCAATGGGCAAAGAGCTCAGAGTGTTTAAAGAGTTCTCAGTTGCTCCAGTGGGTTGTTTAGATCTGCCCAGAGATAATCTGTACTCTGAAAGCAAAGAGACAGAGGGGACAGGGGGACAGGAGGACAGTTCCCCTGATGCCATGGCCAGGGCAGGGCTGAATCCAGAGCCCAGCAGGATCAGGAGCAGCAGCAGAGCTCTGCCCTTGCACAGTGCCTGGCTCTGGTGACAGCTGCTGGTGACAGGGACAGGGACACCCTCGGGAGAGGACAGGGCTGACTCTGGCTCAGCTGGGAAGAGGTGGCTGCAGCTCTGGTTTGAGCAGCTCCTCCTCAGCCCTGCCCAAGGCATGGCGAGAGGGGAGAAACAAAGAAAAGGCAATGGTTTGACTGATTTTTGCAACCCTAATCTGAAATCTAAAGCCATTCCTAGATGAGGTACCTTGTCCATAAAGACAGATCTTGTGATCCCCATTTCCAGGGCACCATAAAACCAAATTCAGTGATATCTGTAAAGCTCTGGTGGTCTGAGAGCAAATGGAACCAGAGAACAGAAAAAGGTGATTATCCTGTCAGGTTTGGCCTGGGAGGAAGATTATCCATCTATCTTGCCAGACCTGTTTATCGTCTGATTTTCTCCTGGCTTAGCTTTTATCACCTTTCTAATCCTCCCCATCTAATTCAGACAAGATTTTATCTCGGCAGTTCTCACCCTGTGCTGATGAAGGTGGGCTTGGAGCTCCAGGCAGGTTTTACATGACCTGGTGAGGGGCTGCACGGGTGGGTGGAACATTAATTGCCAGCTAATGAGTTCACAACTTTCAAAAAAAAAAAAAGCTGCTATATTTTTCTAGAAGAGAAGTATTATATCTTTCTGCTGGTCTGTCAACGAGGGAGTGGGTTTGAAAGAACTGCTTTTCTGGAATTTGTGAAGAATGGATTCATTCCATGTAACACACGAATCTAAACGTGTGTATCTATCTATACCTGTTGAACAAGGCGTGCTTGAGGGGATGTGATGTTTGAAATTGGTTTCTGGGATGGGAAATACTGGGATGCACCATTTGAATCAAGCAGGACTCAAAGATAAATTTGAGGCAGATCGTGTTTTTTGAGTATTGCTCATGATTTGAACCCACTCAGAGAAAATGATGAATTTCCAGGGCTCCCAGTCCCTCGCAGGGGTCAAGACCCACATCCCAGTGAGATGGAGGTTTCTCCACATATACCACAGCCCTTTGCCTTTTCCCTTTTCATCCCAAGTCAATGGGCTCCTTCCCCACCTTGTTCTGGTGAATGCATTAGAGGCTAAACTTTATCATGTCCCAGCGATTCCTGGAATAGCTGCAAGCTGAGCACTGGTTAGGGACAGCCAGGAGGCTGGGAGGGATGATTACCTTCAGGCAGTCTCTGTGGAGCATGCCAGGGTTCCTACAGGCACAGCCTAATGTGGGATTTAGGATGCTGAACAGGCTCCCATTACAGGCCCAGCCATCTCCACACTGCACTCGCAGAGAGCTCCTCGTTAACATGCACACCAGTGGCTCCAGAACACAGCAGCCAGTCGGGCTCATTAAGGGCAAAATCATTCCAAGGGACATTGTTTCAGAAAGGAAAGAATTTAATTTCTCTCAGGGTTGGGGCTGAGTTGCAAAGAGCCCGGGGATCTTGCTCAGGGGTGTGTTGGAAGCTGTGTTGGAGCGTGGAGCTGGGCTGTGCCAGAGGCTGGGGTGGGGTTACCTTGAGAGGGACCCCCAGCATCTGCCCCAGAGGGACCCTGGCTCACATTAGAAGAAATCTTTGTTAAAGAGGTGACTTTAAAGCCTGTGTGTCCCTGGGAGCCAGCAGCTGAGGTGGCAATGGCTCAGGCAGGAGCCACAGGCTCTGTCTGTGCCTGGTTCTGCTCTGTCCCTGCCCCAGACCTGCAAAGCTCTGGGGACCAGGAGGGGCAGTTGTGATGAGGAAATCTCAATCCACTTTTATCAGCAGGTATAAAAACTCCTAGGAATTATCATTAATAGATACAATTGAGTCACTGCAGAGCTGAAGTGTCGACTTTCTCCTGTTTACCATGGAACAAGCCCCTAGAACACACAAGACATCCAATGCTTCAGTAATACACTGCAAATAAACATCTAATTATCAGGTCTGAGAGGGGAAGGACTAAAAAGCAACGAGGATGAAGCCATTTGTCATCCCAGTTTGATTTCCTGCACAGAGTCCTGCACGAGGTGTGCTGGTAGCTCTCCTCTCCCACATGTGCTCCTCAGGAATAACTCTGATGCCTGTTCATTCAAAGCTCAGCTCTATTTGAAAAATCTACTCTCTCTGAAAGGGCTGTCTTTAGAAAAGCCAAAAAATTGTACAGGAAAAAGGACAAAATTGCTTCTCAACAAAGGGGCCTATCAACAGCCTGTCAATAATGTGCCAAAGGCCAGAACCTGCCTTTCAGAGAGGCTCTGAAGCCTCCACGTGTACTTGGAGAGCAATTAAGGGATGTAAGCAACATGATGATTATCTCATGGGTGACATTTTCATCGGCTCTTTGGGAAAAAGGAGAGATGGGCTTGAGATGGCTGTGATCAATGTTCATCCCAGTCCTGCAGAAATGGCAGGAAAACATGTGGTAGATGGGCCTGGAAATCAAAATGCACAAGGAAAGGAAGGGTGGGAGGAGGAGGTGATGAACACAGAAGGATTTTAAACCATAGAAGCTGAAAGAATGAGTTATATGAGAAGGAGAGAACCTGAGAAATGAGAAATGTGAGTGGGAACCTGTGACTCTTGCTTTTCCCATCTCAGGCCCTGTGTCTCCTACCTGCTCACCTCTCAGGGCACAGCTCCCTCCCGAGCCTGGGGGAAGAGGAACAGAACATTGCCAGGCACTGAGGAATGCCTCAGGGCTGAGGGGGGCAGTGGTCACTCTGCTCTTTCTGCAGAGTATTGCACTGAGAAATTGAGTTTGGGTCATTGAGTCCAACCATGAACCATTCCATCAGATCCTTCCTTCCTTCCTTCCTTCCTTCCTTCCTTCCTTCCTTCCTTCCTTCCTTCCTTCCTTCCTTCCTTCCTTCCT
>JAOTQP010001122.1:4974151-4999077 GCA_026413545.1 Cichladusa arquata
TGGCACAGGTGCCCAGAGCAGCTGTGGCTGCCCCTGGATCCCTGGCAGTGCCCAAGGCCAGGCTGGACATTGGGGCTGGAGCCCAGCTCTGTAAAAGGTTGGGGTGAGGTCCTGAGGCTGCAGCACATTCCACATCCAGGCAGAGGCTGCTGTGACACTTCTCCTGCTCTTTATTCCCTCATTACTGAGAAATTTCTCATTAATGGGAAAACCATTTCCATCAGCTGCACTTTACTCCCTCTGAGCCCAGCCAGGAATGGGGGGCAGGCTCTGAGGTGGATTTGGGACCTAAAAACCTGTGTGGTGTTCTGGTGAATTCCTAATGGATTCTATGGAGGGAAAATTAATAGGAAGCTTTGGTTAATAGATACTTCAGATAAAAGAGCGAGTGCATCTGGTCACCATGGCAACACGAGAGGCAGCAGGAGAGGAAATGTCACCGAGTCTGTGCCTTGGCCTGCAGCACAGCCAGCCTGGGGCTGGGGCAGGGGCAGGGACAGGGACAGGGACAGGGACAGGGACAGGGACAGCCACAGGGACAGCCACAGGGACAGGCACAGGGACAGGGCTGGGACAGGGACAGGGACAGGGACAGGGACAGGGACAGGGACAGGCACAGGGCTGGGACAGGGACAGGGACAGGGCTGGGACAGGGACAGGCCCAGGGGCAGGGACAGGGACAGGGACAGGGACAGAGCACTCCCACTGGGTACTCAATGCCCAGACACACCCAGAGGGTTCTCAGTGCTCACATGGAACTCATGGGGCTTTTTCTGGGTGAAAACATAATGAACCTGTGCCCAGAGTTGGGTGTTCTCACAGCCCTGAGGGAGAGGTTGGACCTGGTGATCCTGGAGGGCTTTTCCAACCTCAAGGATCCCCTGGTTCCTCCTGTCCTGACGTGCAGGGAGCTGCCCTTGCACAGCACAGACACCCTGGACATGTTTAAGGGACCTTTGCCCCTTTTCTCCTCAAACACAAAGTCGCTGTGTCACAGAATTGCAGAAAGTTTTGGGCTGGAAGGACCTCAAATCCCACCCAGTGCCACCCCTGCCATGGCAGGGACACCTCCCAGTGCCCCAGGTGCTCCAAGCCCCAGTGTCCAGCCTGGCCTGGGACAGTGCCAGGGACCCAGGGACAGCCACAGCTGGCTTTTCATGGGAAATCCATCCCACCCTCACAGGCACAGAGCTTGAGTGGGAATTCTGCCACGGACACTCCGGCTCCAGGAGCAGCTGCTGCTCCCGGGGACTTCCAGAAGCTGCTGAAGTGAAAATCAGGCTCCTGCTGCCTGTTATGCAAAAGCAGTCTCTTAGCAACAAAAGTGATATTCTGTGTGAAGGCAACAGGCATCAGTGGGATAATCCACTGTAATTCCAGACAAGACCTAAAACGGGTGGATGGACTGAATAATAATCATGACAGACAGAATAATAATAATGGAAATAATGAGACTAAGTTTATTTCCCTGGGTAGGAGAAACCCAGTTATAAATAAAATACAATGGGAGAAACCCTGTGCCCGTTCTCAGTATAAAGATTAGGGGCACTTAAACTCAACTTATGCCCTAAAAATAGACTCTGGTGAGTAAAGCTCTGCTCATCTAAGATGGGCTGTTTATTGTTTGAGTGTTTTCTCTCACTCCGGGCAGATATTGTCACTCAAGGACGGAGCGAGCTGGACATAATGTCCCGTGGGGGAATTGGGGCGAATAAATCCGTGTTCGCTTTTGGGGACGGGGCTTTGCCACCTCCAAGGCAGGAAACTCGTACTTTAAAAAGCACCACCAGACCTGGGCAGGGCCGCGGGCTGGGCTGCGTCATCCCTGTGGATCCGTTACAGCTCAGGACATTATGACTTCATAAAACCTGCAATTAAACCACGTCAGGTTAATGCTGTGCAGCCGCAGTGTTTTGAAGTGCCATGACATCAAGGAATTTAAGAGAAACAAAACCGCTATGAAACCAGCACACTCTGGGATCCACAGGCACACCTGGACAGAGCCTGGTCCGCGCGGGGCGCACTGGGAACCGTAGTCCTGGCGCTGGTAAAGCCCCGTTAGCGGCGCTACCCGCGGCGGGGCGAGGGGACTACAGTACCCAGCATGCCCCGCAAGGACAGGGTGCACATCCTTCCCACCTCTCCCCCCACCCGCTCTGCCTTCTGGGAAACAGAGTGCGCGCGGCGCGGCGCCGGGCAGGCGGTGCCGCTCCCGGGACTACAATTCCCATCATCCACCGCGCGTCCCGCTCCGCCCCGCGCGGCGCCATTTTGTTCCGCAGCGCAGCCTGAGATGGCGGCGGGGCCCGGGCGCTGAAGGTCCCGCCGCGCTGAGGGCAGGGGGTCCCGCCGCCCCCCGCCCGCCCCGCGCCGCGCTGGGGCCGCGCCGCCGCCGCCGGTCCATGGCCTGGAGGCGGCCGCTGGCGCCATGGACCTGCGCACGGCCGTGTACAACGCGGCCCGCGACGGGAAGCTGAAGCTGCTGCAGAAGCTGCTGGGCAGCCGCAGCCGGGAGGAGCTGGAGGCGCTGACGGCGGGGCCCGGCGGCGGCGGCGGCCCCGGGGCCGGCAGCACCCCGCTGCTGATCGCGGCCCGCCACGGGCACCTGGAGGTGGTGGAGTACCTGCTGGATCACTGCGGGGCCCGCGTGGAGGAGGGCGGCTCCGTCAGCTTCGACGGCGAGACCATCGAGGGCGCCCCGCCGCTGTGGGCGGCCTCGGCCGCGGGGCACCTGGGCGTGGTGCGCAGCCTGCTGGACCACGGCGCCTCGGTGAACCAGACCACGCTGACCAACTCCACCCCGCTGCGCGCCGCCTGCTTCGACGGGCACCTGGAGATCGTGCGGTACCTGGTGGGCGAACGCGGGGCCGACCTGGAGGTGGCCAACCGGCACGGCCACACGTGCCTGATGATCTCCTGCTACAAAGGGCACCGGGAGATCGCGCGGTACCTGCTGGAGAAGGGCGCCGATGTGAACCGGCGCAGCGTGAAGGGAAACACGGCCTTGCACGACTGCGCCGAGTCGGGCAGCCTGGAGATCCTGCAGCTCCTGCTGCGCTCCAAGGCCCGCATGGAAAAGGACGGCTACGGCATGACCCCTCTGCTCGCCGCCAGTGTCACCGGCCACACCAACATCGTGGAGTACCTGATCCAGGGGGGGCTGCAGCAGGACGAGGCTGCGGGGAGCCAGAGCGGGAGCTGTGCCTCGGGTGGGAGCCATCAGAGGGGCTGCAGCGAAGAGGGCTGTGAGGGGTGCGGTGCTTCAGCTTGCAGTCAGGACGAGGTCCCGAGCGTGTTCTGCACTCGAGAGGCTGCGGTGGAGGCGCTGGAGCTGCTGGGTGCCACGTTTGTGGACAAGAAACGAGACCTGCTGGGAGCGCACAAGTACTGGCGCAGGGCGATGGAGCTGCGCTGCGAGGGCGGCCAGTACCTGCCCAAGCCCGAGCCCCGGCAGCTGGTGCTGGCCTACGACTACTCGCGGGAGGTGAGCTCTCTGGAGGAGCTGGAGGCGCTGATCACAGACCCCGACGAGATGCGCATGCAGGCGCTGCTGATCCGCGAGCGCATCCTGGGCCCTTCCCACCCCGACACCTCCTACTACATCCGCTACCGCGGCGCCGTCTACGCCGACTCCGGCAACTTCGAGCGCTGCATTAACCTGTGGAAGTACGCCCTGGACATGCAGCAAGGCAACCTGGAGCCCCTCAGCCCCATGACTGCCAGCAGCTTCCTTTCCTTTGCCGAGCTTTACTCCTACGTGCTCCAGGACCGTTCCAAAGGCACTTTAGCCACCCACCTGGGCTTCTCCGACCTCATCGGGGTGCTGAGCAAAGGGGTCCGGGAGGTGGAGAGGGCCCTGGTGCACGGCAAGGACCCCGTGGCCGACTCGGCGCAGTTCACCAAGACCTTGGCCATCATCCTGCACCTGGTGTTCCTGCTGGAGAAGGTGGAGTGCACCCCGGAGCAGGAGCACCAGAAGCGCCAGACCATCTACCGCCTGCTCAAGTGCAGCCCCCGCGCCAAGAACGGCTTCACCCTGCTGCACATGGCCGTGGACAAGGACACCACCACGGTGGGGCGTTACCCCGTGGGCAAATTCCCCTCGCTGCACGTGGTGAACTTGCTGCTGGAGTGCGGGGCGGACCCGGACAGCCGGGACTATGACAACAACACCCCCCTGCACGTGGCCGCGCGCAACAGCTGCCCGCTGATCATGAGCGCGCTGATGGAGGCGGGCGCGCACATGGACGCCACCAACGCCTTCAAGCAGACGGCCTACGAGCTGCTGGACGAGAAGCTGCTCACCAAGAGCACCATGCAGCCCTTCAACTACATCACCCTCCAGTGCCTTGCTGCTCGCGCCCTGGACAAGCACAAGATTCCCTACAAGGGATTCATCCCCGAGGAGCTGGAAGCCTTCATTGAGCTGCACTAGGGCGTGACAGCCGAGGGTCCCCAGCCTGTCCCCAGCCTGTCTCACCCCCCTGAGGTTGTGTGGCTGTGGCTGGCTGGGCCAAAGTGCCCAGGGCTGTCGCTGTGCTGAGCTTTGTCCCCATCTGTCACCTCCCAGCTGGCATGTCACGGCAGGGGAGGAGGAGGCCCCAGAGCTCGTGGCTGTCCCTCGTTGTCGCCTTCAGGTACCAGCTCTCTCCAGTGCACTCTGCCCACAGAAGGCCACAGGCCCTGCCCTTCCCTGTGCCACCATCGTGTCCTGAGAAGGAAGGAGATGGAGATTCCCTGGGACCTGCTGCCTCTCCCATTAGTGCTGGATTAACTCAGTGTTCAGCTTTGGAGCAGCTACACATCCCCCACGTGCTCTGGCCCTTCCCACCCCACATCCCCAACAGATAGAAAGTGAGTGAGGAATAAAATACCCTCCAGCTAACCCCTTTCCCTCCCTCCTGTCATGTTTGGGACAGCCCATGCCAACAGCCAAGGGCTCGTGCTCTGCCTAGGGATGGCACAGGGCTGGGTGTGCTGAGGATTTGGGGTTTGTCTCTCTCTTGGTTGGCCAAGTAGCAAATGGTGTTAAAGGCCTGAGATTTCCATGATTGTGCATAAAGCTGGGATGTTTTTTCTCTCGTAGAGCCAGGCCCTATCTATGCTGCAAGACTGCTCCAATCCTGTAAGATAGAGGAAGGTCAGTTCTGGTTATACAGTTTCATCCATAGATGTTGTAGTTTATGAGTGGGGAGGAAAAAACTACTTTAAGAACAAAATCCTGATGTGGTGTTCAGGCCCTTGGCTTGTCCATTCCACACCCATTCACTCCATTGCCAGCATGTTTGTGCTTTGGCTCCAGAGGGCAGCAGGGGTCGAGCTGGAAGGGTGAGTGTGGATGGTTTGGGAGCCAAAACAGCACATTTGGAACTATTTTGGAGGCTGAGCTCTTACAAGCCCCTTAGGCCAGGAGGTACCTGCAGTGTGGAGGTGCTTGCAGGGGGTTATGAAAGCAAGTGAGTGTCTGTGGTGGGTTTGCACCAGGGTGGGCTGAAGGAAGAAGCAAGAAATGAAAGTTTAAGGTGCCTCCTTGACCTTCTGAGGTTTTAGAGTCACCTGCTTGGGCTCTGTTACTGCCCCATTCTGAAACCTCATGCAGAGGGTTCTTAGCAGGTGGTTTGGGCTTTTTTTTCTTCTTTTTTTTTTTTTTTTTTTTTTTTTTTTTCCTTTTTTAATTTGTTTTTTGTAACTTCACTGAGGATGGTGCTACTCCCAAGGTGGAATTTGAAATCTCACCTGGCTGCTGTTTGGGCAAGCTCCTTCCTTTGATGAGGATCTGCACACACCTTGTTTTTAACTCAGTGGTTTCAGGGCAGGTTTTTGCTTCCATGAGCTGAACCCTCCGTGGTGGAGAACAGAGTTTCCAGCAGTTTGTCCTTGTGCAGGCAGTGATGGGCAGCCCTGGCCCCTGCCCTGGCCCTGAGCAGGGTGGGAGCCCAGCTGAGGGGGCAGCAGCTGCCTGGAGCTCTGGGAGAGCAGACCCCTGCCCCCCCCACTCTCTGTGCTACTGAAGCTTCTCTACTTGTATTTATCAGCCTCAATAACCACGCTCTGCCCCTTCCAGGTATTGTAGATCTGCCAGTACATTTTGCAGTGTTAACTATAACATTTATTTATAAAGGAGGTTTAACTTGAATTGAGCTGTAAAGTGCAGAGTTAGTTTAGCTGCCTTCTATTTTTTTTCCTTTTGGCTGAAACCTGAACTAAACTGCAGGAATGGGATTTGTTCCTTTGTGAGCTGATGAGCGCTCTTAACTTTAAATAATAAAACAAAAAATGGCTGCTAGAGTGCAAGTGCCTTGGACTTCTTCCTGATAAGCCTCTATATTCAGGTGTTTTCCTCTATTTTCGGTTTGTTTCCCAGGGATGGGATACTGTGGGTATGGAATTGTGGGGTGTTTGCAATTAACAGGTGTGATTGGTTCATTTCATGGTTCCTGCTATGAAACAGCAATCTGTGCTGCAGTGGCAAACATTTCCCCTGGAAAGGAGTAACACTCACACTGAAATGACACCTCTTCTGTGTTTTGTCTTACAATTTGATGTAAATCAAAGTGGGAGAGGATCTGTGTTGCCTTGGGTGTTACCTGCCTTACACTTGTGGGCCAGTGGGCACAGCAAGCAGAAAGAGGGACACAGGGTCATCAGTTTGGATTCCAACCCCAAATCCATCAGGGACAGTAAAACCAGAGGAATTAATGATACTGGAGTTAGTTCCACACAGGAACCTGGATGCCAGAAATGCTTGGTCTTCCCCAGGGAGTGGATAAAATATTTGAATGTTTGTCCTGTCATTAATTGCTCCATCCTCAGTTCTTGGTGCCTTTGTGCTCAAAATGCCATTGGAGCAGTGTCTGTGGAGCCTGGGGACCCAGACGTTCTCCTGTGCTGCTGCAGGAGATGTCCAGGTGTGGGGGCAGCAGGTGAGGTAGCCAGGTGGGCTCAGGAGCAGGGGCTGCTCAGGGCAATTCCCTCTGCACCCAGGGCTGCAGGCAGGGGGGTGGAGGGGAGTTACTCCAGGCTGGAGCAGCTCTGGGCCTGGGGGATCCACTCAGGTGCCACAGCCCCAAGAGGAGAATGTTCTGTGTGAAGGAAAAGGCTTCACTTTTTTAAAACACATAAATAATCTATAATTACAGAGGGCCCAGCAATTAAATGTTGATAGTAATTACAGGGTGGGAGAAATCACTGCATGATTTAGGGGTAATTACACTGAAGAGGCCTGATTGACTGTAGGGCCAGCTCCATGTGGGGAGCAGGGCAATGTTTCAGTGCTTATTTGTTAATTCTTGGACAGAGAGGAGTTTTTTCTCCAGTGTGGTGGCTGCAGACCCTCCTGTCCCCCAGCCACAGCTCTCCCTCCCCTCTGTGTGATCCAAGCACGCTGGATGTGGCTGTGCTGAGGTTGTTTACAAGCTGGAGCAGCTTGCAGTTGACTAATTGTTTTTATTTATAGGAGAGGAGCTGGGGAAGGAGGGATGTGGCTGCTCCCAAGGGGAGGGACTGTCCTGCACCAACTGCAGGACAGGAGCTGCAGTAACACAACACCTCTTAGTGCTGCTCTGCAGGAGAGAAACCAGGAAAGTGAGAGGAACTGGAGCACTTGGGGGATGGCAGCAGGCTCTGGAAGGAGGAGATGAGTTAATCCATTGTCACGGGGTCCTGCAGAGTTAAAATCCAGTCTGAGAGCTGGAAGCCAAGTGCTGGGGGCAGCTCAGTCTCCTCCCAGGATCTGGGGATGTCTGTGTCACTCACTGTGTCCCTCAGGGGCTGGCCTGGGGCTCCTGGCCCAAGGCTGCAGTCTGGAATGAGACTGGAATGGCCCTGGGAGGGCCCAGCTCGGGCAGCCCAGGGCTGGGATGGCCTCTCTTGGGCTCCTGGGCTCAGGTCCTGCTGGGACAGACGTTGGGGACCTGCTGGGGAAGCCAGGGAGTGACAGGAGCACACCCAGAGCTGCGGAAGGACCTGGAACGGGGTCACTTCCCTGGGCTGGGCTCCTCAGGAGCTCTGCCTCTTGCTGGCCCAGGCTGGGCTGGCTCTGGGAGGGAACAGCCCCATTTCCACATTTCCATCTCCCGGTGGCTTTGGGGTGACCTCTGCTGACGATCAGGGAAATGGCCGTGCCTGGAGGAGGGAGGAGGAGCAGGGCTTTGCTCCAGGTGCCCTCCTGGTGTTAAAGCTCCCTAGGTGCCAGCCTGGTACATCCCTCCTTCCCCTCCCACTCCCCATTCCTGGATTTTTCCACCCTTCTGCACTACTTTGCTCACTGCTTTTGGTTTTTCATTCCACCTCTTCCTTAAAGGCAGCTTCCCAAAGCATCCCTTGGAGATTGTCCCTCAAATAATTTGTTCAGTGCCATCTCCAGCCCTTCCAGCCAACATGCAGAATAGTTC
Organism: Cichladusa arquata; assembly: GCA_026413545.1. NCBI lineage: Eukaryota > Metazoa > Chordata > Aves > Passeriformes > Muscicapidae > Cichladusa > Cichladusa arquata. Next base: position 4,982,545 of record JAOTQP010001122.1, read on the forward strand.
TCCATATATCCCTGAATATCCCTTTTCTAATTCTACAGGAAAAAAACCAAAAGAATACAAATAAATTAATTAAAATTTATTTATAAAATCTTCAAGTAGCTCCAGACAATCAGGAAAATAATTTTCTCAGTTACTTGAAAATAAGCACAAGGAAAAACAGTTCAAAGAGATCACCACATCTTTTTTCCAACAAAAAACATAGAATTTTCTTTTGTGCTTCAGGAAAATGGCACTCTTGATGCATTAATAGTCCCAGTGCCAGCAGAATCACTCTAATGCAGGATTTGAAATAGGTTTTGTCTGTGGCCCTGGCTGCCCCGGGTCAGTGGTGCCTGGCCTGCTCCTGGCTGTGCCCTGGGGCCGCTCCCACCTCCATCACGTTGTGGTTCCCGATCTGCACCATGCGGGCGTGCTGGATGATGAGGGGGGGGATCCCTCCCTGGCCTGCTGGGATGCTGTACTGGCCTGGGGGGAGCTCTTGGGGAGGGGGAGGACCCCCCTGAGCAGGAGGGGGGCCCATGGGGGCAGGGAGACACCAGGGCTGGGTTGATGGCTCTGCTGGCCATGGCGCTGGATGGGAGCCCAGGCTCAGGGCAGCCAGCTTCTGCTGGGCTTGGAGCTTCCTTCTCTGCATCTGCTCCCACAGGGCTCTCTTCTCCCTGATCCTCTTGGGGCTGAAAGTCCTGTGCACATTCCTGGGGAAGAGAGGAGAGCTCTCACTCAGGTTCACCAGCACGCTGAGGATCCCGGGGATCTGGCTGCGCTCCAGGGCGTTGCTCCTGGGCAGGAAGGGGATGACTGAGTCCTGCTTGGAGGGGTCCTGGATGGACTGCATCAGGGCAGTGTCTGTCTGGAACAGGCACAGGTTGCACGGGAAGTTCTTGGTCAGCAGGAGGATCTTGAAGGCAGCGTTTTCCATGGCCTCCTGGAAGCAGGTCATCTGGCTGCGGCCTGGGATGAGGAACTCGCTGAGAGTGGCGCCCTTGGACACCCCCATGCTCTCCAGAAGGTTCTTGACTCTGTGGGCCACGTGCTCATCTTCACTGGCGTGCAGGACAACAAAGGTGAAGAACTCTGGCTCTGATGGATCCACAGCTGGATCCTGGAGAGCAGGAGAGCCTGGAGAGGGGGATGAGCGCAGGGGAGGGGGATGTGATAGGCTGGAGTGAGATTCCTGAAGAGGAGGAAGAGTTGAGGAGAAGGAATAAGTAGGAGGAGGAAGGGAACAGGTTGAAATAGAAGCAGGTGCAGAGTTACAGGGAATGCCTGGAATGTAGGAGTCCTGGATGGACCTGGGGGCGGGAGCAGTGTCCACTGCAGCCCTTGGGTCAGGGACACCAGGAGAGCATTTCATCCTTTCGTCCTTCAGCTTTTCATCCTGCTGTCCATCCTGCTTGTCTCTGGGTGTGTGAGGCTCTGTCACTGTGCTGGGCACGTCACTGCTCTGGACAGGCTCTGAGGGCAGCGGTGTCTCAGGAACAGGGAGAGGGGTGGGGTGACAGGGACTGGCCTGCAGAACCTCCTCTGGCTGTGACCCAGCTGTGTCCTGCCCAGGGGGAGAGCTGGGTGTGCTGGCCCAGCTGGATTCCTGCGGGCCATGGCTCTGTGTGTCCCCATCGGGGTGTCCAGCACTGCTGAACCAGGGGACACACTCGGGCACAGAGGGCTGGGTGTGAAAAGCAGCTGTTGGTGATGCACTGATCTCCAAACAGCTGGGCAGGGAGGAGCTCTCCTCAGAGCACAAGGTCCGTGGGCCCGAAGGGTCTGAGTTGCCTCTGATCTGCACAGGTGAACTCCTCAGCACGTAGTGGGGACTGGCTGTGCAGGGAAATCCTGTGTCCTCATGGGATCTCAGCGTCCTAAACCCATCCCCTGAGTCCCCACTGGCTGCAGAGTCCTGTCTGTCCTGGTCCTTGGCTGGGACGTTGTTGAGTGTCCCCTGCTGGGTGTCCTGGCTGGCTCTGGTGGCAGCCTGGCAGGCTCTGTCCCTGGCCTCAGCACTGCACAGCTCTTCCTGTGCCAGCACCGTGCACACCTGTGCCAGCAGTGCCATGGCAGCTGCATCCAGCTGGGGAGGCTGCACAGCCTCCCCCTCCTCCTGCACTCCTGCAGCCCCCAGTTTGGTCTGCTGGATGTACTGGGCTGCCTGGTCATCCCTCAGGGCATCCAGACAAATCCTTGCATTTGTTTCTTGCCCCAGAGCAAGCAGGACCATAGCTTGCAGTACCTTGCTGCAGGGCCCAGGTCTCGAGTGCAGTTTGTGTTTGAGGCTCAGCAGTTTCTCTGGAGGGGCCTGGCACAGAATGTTGAACACATCCTCGAAGCTGGGCAGCAGCTCAGCGCTCTGAGCCATCTCAGCAGCCTCTGGCCTGGAGCACGGACTGCAGCAGGGGTGGGAAAAGCATCTTCTGGCCCAGGGCAGGCTGCCTGAGGGGCTGGGGGTGCCCCAGTCACGCTCCTGGTACCACCCAGTGCCCAGAGGGCTCAGAACTGGGGCCTCTCTGCTGGGGATCTGCGAGGAGAACAGAGGAGAAGTCAGAGGGTGATGGGGGTGCTCCTGGAGCTGCCAGGCTCTCTCTCACACCTCCCCAATATTTTTGCATCTGTTCTCTGCTTGCAGCTGTGCCAGTGCTCTGTGCATTATTCCAACTCTGTGATTAAGCAGAGTGCACATTCTTTGTGTTAACTTCACATTAATTACAAGTGGTTTAAAATAATGGATGAAATAATGCTATATTTAGGTACATCCAAGTGTCTCCTCCAGGCAGCTGATTCCAGGGCTCTTGCAGGCTCCTGGTGATGGCAGTCAAGGAATAAAACAGGTGTAGAGAAAACCCTTTCCAGCCAATAACCTGTGTTGTCAGGGAAGATTTACAGGGAACAATTCCTTCCCCATGTCCCACCCATCCCTGCCCTCTCTCCATTCCCTGTGTCTGTCCTCCATCCCTTGTCCCCAGTCCCTGTCCAGCTCTCCTGGAGCCCCTTCAGGCCCTGCCAGGGGCTCTGAGCTCTCCCTGGAGCTTCTCCAGTGAACACCCCCGGCTCTCCCGGGCTGGCTCCAGGGCAGAGGGCTCTTGGATCAGCTCCATGGCCTCCTCTGGACTCTCTCCAGCACTTCCTTCTTTCATTGGGAGACTTTCTATCCCCGACCACAGGTGATCCCTGAGCCCCTGCACTCACCCCAGGCCTCTGATGGGATTTTAATTAAACAACAGCAGTGTCTGGAGGGGTGAGCGGGTTCCCGGTGGGACACTGCTCCGGGCGCTGCCTAAGCCCCTGCAGAAACTTTCCTTATTTAAAGGCAGCCCCAGCAAACGCCCTGAAGGAACTCTCAACTGGCGAAAGTTTCCGATTTCGGTTTTGTTTTCCTGTCTCATGAAAAGCCTGGAATTGCCCAATTGCCCCGCTGTCCCGGAGGGCCGGCCCTGCCCTGTGTCCCCGGGGTGGCGCGGGGGTGGCACGGCCGGGCCGGAGGAACTGGGAGCGGAGCTGGGGCCGGGACAGCGCCGCGAGCGCGGGGCCGCCGCCCCGGGAGGGAGAACCGGCAAGGGAAGGGCTCAGAGAAGGGCTCAGAGGGGATGGGAAGGGGGCAGAAGGGATGGGATTAGAAGGGAAGGGATCAGCCTACCTGCGGCCCGTGCCCGCGGCTGGCGGAAGCGGCGCGGGGCGATGGCGCGGGGCGATGGCACGGGCGGGGCGGAGCTGGGACAGCTCAGCCCGGGCTCGGCGCCGCGGCTGGAGGCCCTGGGGCTGTTCCCCACCTTCCCCGGGCAGAGCCGGCCCTGGGGCTGTTCCCCACCTTCCCCGGGCAGAGCCGGCCCTGGGGCCGTTCCCCACCTTCCCCGGGCAGAGCCGGCCCTGGGGCCGTTCCCCACCTTCCCCGGGCAGAGCCGGCCCTGGGGCTGTTCCCCACCTTCCCAAGGAAGAGCCGGCCCTGGGGCTGTCCCCCACCTTCCCCGGGCAGAGCCGGCCCTAGGGCTGTTCCCCACCTTCCCCAGGCAGAGCCGGCCCTGGGGCCGTTCCCCACCTTCCCCGGGCAGAGCCGGCCCTGCCGTGTCCCCCACCTTCCCCGGGCAGAGCCGGCCCTGCCGTGTCCCCCGCAGGAGCAGCCGGAGGTGACACAGAGGGCTGGGGACAGGTAGGGCAGGGTGGAAGTGCTGGAACTGGGACAAGCAATGCAAAGCTCAGGATTCAGGGGTAGCAGAGGGAGCTGGACATGAGTGGGCATGGACAGCCTTAGAATAAAAGCAGAAGTCAGGGGTACAAAATAAGTAAGGTATTTTTCTGCTTAAGAAAGCATGGGACCTGCTAAAGGCACTTTGTTTTCCCCTTCAGCAAGAGCAGGGAACAGAGAAGCTGGCCAGGGACAAGATTGGTAAAGGCAAGGCTTCATCACAGCTCAGGTAAGGGGAGAACACGACTTCAGCTTCAGGTACACACAAACAAACCCACAGGGCTTTGAACACAGGTCATGCTTTATTGCAGTGTCTGCTCACCAGCCCTGGCACATGACGATGCCAGGAACTGTTACCAAAATAAGTTACATTAGAAATTATTACAAAGTAGTGTTTTCTGGGAAAGAACCAGCACCTGGATTAAAATCCCCCCTATTTTTATAACAGGATATCCTAATCCCATGGCAGAGTAACCCCTGGGAAAAGCTGCCTCATTTAAAGGCTGTGAGGGGTTTTACGCATGGAGTTACTCACAGAACTAGGAAAGATGGTTAAAGATTAAAGAAAAGGCCACACTGCAGAGTGAAGGAAAAAATGTTTGGCTGATCCATGAAGTGAATTCTGTTCTTGAGAAGCAGCTCCTTGCCCCCAGCTGTGCCAGATGTGCTGCAGGGCTGAGCCTCCCCAGAAGCACAACAGGCACAAAGGAAGTTGTGTTTTTAAACTTGCATTTTTAAACGTGGAGAAGGCAGGAGATGGTGTCAAAGGTCAAGCACAGCATTTGGGTGAATTAAAAACAAATCCATTATTAAAAATAAATTGAGATCACTTCTCTCCCACAACTCGTTTAGGTGAGATTTAGGCACTCACAGCTACAGCTGGGCTGAGTTAAAAAGCTGAAGTGCAGGTCCCATCTCCCCTTTCAGCACAGCAGTTGGATTAAAAAACAGTAAATCAAGATTCAGAATCTCCCCACCTTGGTTATCAAATCTCCTTACAACTATATCTGACTGTAAATTCAGAGAGCAGAGGCACTTGTGGCACAAGTGGGCACAAAATTAGAAGATCCAGTGCTGTTCTAGCCAAGTAGGCTTGGCCAGAAGAGCTGGAATTTATCAGAGATCTTCCTCTGGTGCACTGTTTTTTATCTCCTTTGCAGCCAGGGCCACCTCTGTGTCTTTCCTTTCCTTCTCCTCTGGCTTCCCCACCTGCTCCTCCAGCTTCTCTAGCACCTCACACCATTTCTCTGAGAGCCTGTTGGTTCCCTTTGGCTCTTCAGGTGCCTTAGTCACCTCCTGTGATAGTGGAGCCTTTTCCAACCCAGGTAATTTTCTATCACTCCTCATCTCTTTCTTCTCGTGCTGTCTGCTCTCCTGTGCCCCCTTGGCCATGGCCCTGAAGGGCCCCACAATCCAGTTCAGGGGCGTGTTGTGAGTGACATACTCCAGCAGGACATCGAGGGACCTCCGGGCCTCTGCCACGCGGTCCTGGCAGCGGGCCAGGGTGGTTCTGGACAGGTCCTGGAAGGACACGGCCCTGGAGAAGGAGCTGTGGAGCTTGTGGATGTGTCGAGTGGCCTGAGACACGGCGTCCTGGATGCTGCAGGGGAGCCCGTGGGTGCGGAGCCGGAGGCTCTCGTAGGCGGGCTGGAGCTGCTGGGTGATGATCCTGAGCATGGCCAGAGTGCGGGGCTCCACCTGCTGGGAGAGACACGGCTCAGCCCGGCCGGGGGAGGGCTGGGCCTGGGGGAGGGCTCGGCCCGTGGGGCTGCCCCGGGCACCCCCGGGGTACCTCTGGCTGGCACGCAGTTCTGACTTGGTTTCCTTTGGGCTGGGTCAGGCTCCAGTCCACCCACAGCTGATGGAGCTTCTCCTGCCCCTCCAGCAGCTTCTGGCCAACCTCCTGTTTGACAGATTCAATCTGACAGGAAAAAGGAGAGGAGAGGTTGTAGTGCAAGCACCCCCAGAGAGGCACAAGCGCTTCCCTGCCCGGGAAGGATCCAAGGTGACACGGGGCTGGTGCGGGGTGCAGGAAGAGCTTCCAGCTGGGTAGCAGAGCAGGAAAGGCTAGAGACAGGAGGAAGAAGGGCAAAGCGTGTTGGTACCAGTTGTATTGCCAGCTGCAGCCGTGCCAGGGTGTCCTGGGTGCTGTGCCTGAAGCCCTGCAGCCTGGCCAGGGCGTGCTGGTGGGCTCGGTGCCGCAGCCTGCCCGACAGCGAGCCCAGGCGCACAAAGTAACTGCGCTGCCTCCTCTGCTCCTCCAGCGAGGCCACGCCAAAGCCCTGCACCGTGGTGGCCAGTTTACCTGGGGAAACAAGAACAGAGCTGACCCTGGGCTCCACTCCAGCTGGGAGGGGTGGAAGAGGTTGGGTCACCCATTGGAAAACAGGAAGGCTGAAGCTTGCCGTGGGAGCAGGAGGTTTGTAGTTGCTCATGTGTTAAAGGCAGGTCAGTCCCTGCTCAGTCTCCAGGTGAGCAGATTTGATGGAGAGGTTGAAGCATGAACCCATGTGTTTATTACCTTGAGGCTGATGGACAAGGACCAGCCAGCAAATGCTTGAACTCATCCCATGCCATGTGGCAATTTGGTGCTGACAGCCAGAAACTTGGTGATGAATTGAGAGCTACCTGTCTGCTTCAGGAGCAGAGTCTTGCTGTGTCAGGTGCTCTCTACTCACGTGGGAAAGGACTTGCACCTACAAGCGCCAGGTAAGGACTTTCTTACCTAGCTCCTCCTCAGTCATTGGGAGGTACTGATCCACCAGATCTTCTGACATTGCCAGGACAGATTCCACACCTCCAGCCACTGCCTGGCTCACTGCCTTGGCTTTGCTAATGCTGTTGGCCACCACGGAGTTGGTCATCTCCACGCCCTCCTGGAGAGCCTCCCTGCCCTGCTCCAGGGCTGTGTTGATCTTGCTGGTGATGGTGCCATAGGCAGCATCCAGAGCTGTGCTGACCGTAGAGGTGACCACGGATTTGGTCTTCTCAACACTGTCCTGAACAGCCCCCTTGGTCAGGTCCACAGCCTCTGTCACCTTGTTGGCCACCAGCTCCTTGGCCCCCTGGGCAGCCCCCACAGCTGCAGTGATGGTGGAAGCCACAGCAGACTTGGTCCTGTCAACGCTGTCCTCCACAAGGTGCTTGCTGAGGTCCACAGCCTCTGTCACCTTGTTGGTCACCAGCTCCTTGGCCCCCTGGGCAGCCTCCACAGCGTTGACAATCGTAGAGGCAACTGCAGATTTGGTCCTGTCAACACTGTCCTCCACCATGTGCTTGGTGACATCCACAGCCTCTGTCACCTTGTTGGTCACCAGCTCCTTGGCCCCCTGGGCAGCCTCCACAGCGCTGCTGACAGTGGAGGTGACCACAGACCTGGTCAGCTTCACACTGTCCCCAACAACATTTTTGGTGAGGTCCACAGCTTCAGTGACTTTACCAGCCACTGCTTCCTTGGCCTCGCAGGCAGCATCCATGGCTGATGTTACCTTGCTGGTCACCAGCTGCTTGGTGTCTGAGATTACCTGCACCAGGGAGGGGCACAGAAAGATTTTGTTGTTGTTCCAAAATATGTTTTCCCTCCCTGAAAAAAGCTTTCCCACTTGGGTTTGTGCTCGCAGTCTGTGGGAGGGCCAGGGAGGTGAGCACACCTGTATTGACACAGATGTGTTCAGTGCCTCTCCAGCTTTCCCTGCTGCTGCTGAGCTTTATTTATTTCCCCATATTCTTCTGTACCCATCACAGTTCCATCAATCCAGGAAAAGCCTGACCTTCCTTACCTTGTCTGCTGGCTGCTGCAGGAAGGGCAAGTTCTCCTCCAGCTGATCCAGACCTTTACAGGCATATTCATTCACAAGGGCAACTGGAAGAGACAGCAGGCACCAGTTTAATCTTACATTTGGGGATGGGTTTGTGTCATGGCCAGTTCAGGACACACTCATGAAAACAAACACCAGGAAAAAAAAAAAAAAAAAATCACCATTCTGGGCCAGGATATGTTAAAGTGAACAAACCCTTTAACTTAGGTTCAAATAGTCTTCATTTTGCCTTCCCAGGTTTCTAACCATAGACTTTAATCCAATTGCAGTGCAGTACCTGCCCTGGGTGGGTAGAGCACTGGGTTTAAAGGGTTGTAAAGTGTTGGGATAAACCAGACTGAGCTCTATCCCAGCCTGACCTGGCTCCTGCCCGGGATGGTCAGGACCTGGAGCGAGGAAAAGTGAGCCGGGAGTTGCTATTTAGTAACCTACAGAAATCAAACCGTGTTTCTGCTGGAAACAGTTTCATTCCCAGCAGTTCAGTGTCCGGGAGCTGCCAGGTTCTCTCTGGAGGAGAAGGTGCTGTGGGAGGTGGGGTCACCCCGCAGGCACACGAGCATCCCCTCCCTCTGCCCCTGTGCCCCAGCCCTGCACCCACCCTGTGGCTCCAGCTGGCTCAGGATGGGCTGTGCCCCCCCGAGCACGCTGCCCACGGCCACGGCAGCCACGGTCTCAGCCACGCTGCAGACGCCCCCCAGGCACGGGTGGGACTCCTTGGTGTGGCTGTAGGCAGAGGAGACCAGGTTGAAGGCAGAGCTGAGCAAGGGCAGGCTGGTGACTCGATCCACAGCGCTCTGGAGCCAAGAGAAACGGTGACATTAGAGCCCAGCCTGAGAGGGGAGGGAGCACGGCCGTGGGTCTGTCCTGAAAGGTCCCAGCAAATCCATCTCTCACCCTCCTCCAACTCAGAGCTCAGCAGACTCATCCAAAGGCCTCCACCAAGTGAGCAAGCCAGGCTTAAGAAGTCTGAACTCTGTGCTCCTGAATTCAGTTTGGTTTCAGCACCAAAGCTGATGTGGAAGCAGGACCTGTACCAGCTCCTGTTTCAGAGCTACTTGCATCACTTGGCCAGCCCTGAAGCTGTCCCTTGAGCAGAACAATTGCCTTCTGTACTGAGGGGTTTTGATTTGGCCACAGCTTCCTAGGGCTAATCTTTCTGTCCCCCCAGCCTGGTTTTGGGGTGCTGGCAGAGGTCAGGGGGTGATTTATTGCTGTGGGTGCCCTGGTACCTACTGCAGTCTGCTGCTCCTCAGCCTTCAGCAGGTCTGGGGTTGGGGTCTTTCCTGAGGCCATACTGACTTCAGCTGCAGCTGGAAGGAAAAACAGGAGTATCATGAGCACAACTTCATTGCCTCCAAAGAAATAAAATCCTGCCAAACCAGGGGAAAAGCGGAGGGCAACAAATCCATTGGGATCTGTCATTCAGCTGCCCTGGGAAGGTTCAGGTTAGAAATAGGTGAGAACTGTTTTATGTCTTGTGTTTTCTCTGTGGGATGGGATGACTCTGGCTGGACACCAGGTACCCACCAAAACCACTCCATCACCCTCTTCCTCAGCTGGACAAGGGAGAGAAAATATTCCAATATAACCAGTTTGGGGAGGACATGAAAACCCTGTGGAGTTTTCCCTGGAGGATGAGGCAGGTTTCCCAGCTGCAGCATTCCATGGCTACCTGGAGACTTGCCTTCCCATCCTTCTGGCCAGCAAGGCAGGAAATCTCACTTCCTGTGAAACAGAGGCTGAGCCATTCTCATGACATAAGGGGATTGAAGAAGTATAAAATTTTGCAACAATCTGAAGGAGTATTGGTTCCCCAGCACAGATCTCCTGTGGTATCTGGACACTCCAGTGTTGGTGATACACCCAGGATTACTCTGAGCCTGAGTCAGGGATTTCAGCACATTTGTTCTTCAGGACAGAGTCTGCTTTTCTCTCCTTTGCCAGTTAATTCCTATTCTTAGATTTGCTAGGACATTTTCCAGTGGAAAACCCTCAAACCAAAATTCCTCCCAAACTGGATTTCCAAGCCATGCACTGCTCCAGGCTCACTGGCAGACTCTTCCCTGAAAAACTTGCCATCAGAGTTGTGGTGGAGCCCATTATCTTGTTTCTTGTGTTTTTTGCCTTTTTTTGCTGAGAAACAGGAACAGAGAGATGGAGAGAAGTAGTGAAACCAGCATTTGTGGGCCCTGGGCTGGGCTCTGATGCTGGCCAGGGACATCTCAGGAGGTGACTGGAGTTAAATATTGCTGCATTAACCATTGAATTGGTCAGAATTTAGTGAGATTTGAGCAGGGCAGGGATGCTGAGTGCCACATGCCTGTAGCAAAAGCTGTCACCTCCAGCCTTTCCAATGAGAAGCAGGGAGCCAGCACTCCTCTGGGAGCCCTCCCCAGTTTACCTGCACAGCAAAAACACGAGTGGATCTTCACCAGGCTGGGAGAAGTTGTAAAAACCTGCTCCAGACAAAGCAAGGCTGAATATAAAATCTGAGTCCCAAAGTCCACGGTTTGCTCTCCGTGGGGTTCACTGCCCCTCTCGCTCTGCCTCAGGGCAGGTTTGTTATTTCTTTGGAGCCAAGCAGGGCTGACTTAGGGGCAAAGCACAGCTCTTTCATCACCATCACAAACAACCCCTTTGCTCAGTTGTTTTACTTCTGGGCAGGTGGAAAAAGCTCAAACTGTGGAGTTTGACACTGTGGTGGCCTTGGTGTCAGGGCCAGCACAGAGACACTGCAGCAAAAGGAAGAAGGGAGGACTCTGGTTAGGAAAATTCAGGAGTAACTCCCTGGCTGATGTAAAAACTGATATAAAGTCAGTTTATACTTCAGATTGCACCCCTGAAGTACAGGGATCCTGTGTTAATGATGGATGCAGCTGCCAGGGACAATCCTTTGCACAGTCATGTTGGAACAAGGTTTGTTCTCTGCTGTGTGGGAGAAATCCATGTTTTGCAATGCCCAGATTTGCAGTGTGGGCAGATCTCCACATCGTGGTTTTATTTTCTCTTTCCCTGCAGAAGTGCTGAGCAGCCCTTGCTTTACTTGAGTTTGCAGGAAAGCCCAGTGCTTGGCAACTCTGGGTCAGGTGCTTCTGAATCCTTTGGAGGAGGACAACCAAGCCAGGATGGCTGGGAGTGGAAATCCCAGTGGGCAGAGGAACAGAAACAGCAGCACTTTGTTTTGGTTGTGGTTTGCTTCGTATGAAAGTGATGATCAGATGATTTCACACCATTGCTACACCCCAAATATTAGATCACTGCTGGAGAAAGCTCTTGAAATAGGTGGTTTCAGAACGATGAAACTTCAGTGCTCTTTTCTAGCATCAAGGTCAAGAGACTTTCTGGGACCAGGAGCTGAACTCCTGATCATTGCCCAGTTGGAGTCAGTGAAAGAGCAAAGGCTGGCACCAAACAGCAGGACAGTGGCACCGATCCCACCCAGCTGCTCCCTTTTTCTGCCTTATCCCTCCCTGATTTCTGTCACTGGCAGTGACCAGCTCACCTAAAGCTGGTTCTTTACTCCCTTGGCTGGAGGTTTCCCTGTGAGAAGCAGCTCAGCACCATGAGAAGAGGCTGCTGCTGCTGTGTGGTCCTGGAGGATCTTCATGTTCAGGAAGCTTCTCCCCTTCCAAAAGATTTTACCTTGGGAGACAGACTGGGCCACAGCCACAGGCTGCTTCAGTGGCTTAACTGGCAATTCCTTAATGACCACTGAGGAAGACAAAGCTAAATTTAGTGCTTTAGATGTGAGCAGGGAGGGCTCATCAGGGCAGAGGAATTCAATTGTGGTTAAAGACCTATTTACATTCTTGTCGAGATTTGCCACTGATACCCCGTTCCCAAAAATGCAAAACTGGGTCATGGGATGCCTGTGGGGAATGGGCTGCAAATGCTCTGAGGACAGAATCAGTTTAAGGAGGAAGATCAGATGATTCCAAGCTTTGGCCTGAGGACAGCAGTTTCAGGAGGGCTGGCAGAGGTGCCCATCTCACCTTTCTGGATGAGCCAGCAGCACTGGGAAACCTCAAAGATCAAAGCCACCCTTGCTGATGGATGCAGGGCTCCACCCTCACACCTCCAGCAGAAATGAAACACCACACTGGGTCAGTAACTGCTTGGAGCAGACATATTTTAGGAAAGAGGAGAGGAAGTTTTAACTAAAACAGCTTCTCAGTACTTCCCAATCTTTCCATGAGGACAGAGCTCTTGGTTTCACCTGGACGCTGTAACTTGCAGAGCAAGCAGCTCAGCACATTTCCATCTGGAATTTTCAGCAGAACCAGCTTCAGCAACTGAAATCCTTCCCAGCCATCCACAGCTCAGGCTAGTCATGACCACATTTAAAGCCTTGTTAGTCTTGAGAAACACTAATCCCGTTTGCCAGAGCTCCCTCTGGGAGCCGGCGGGGACAGGGCACTCCTGAGCAGGAGCTCTCTCATCAGTCACTCAGTTCCGTGCCTCTGCCAGAGGATCACGAGAAACAGCCGCAGGCAGGGCTGGCAGCGCTGTCACAGGAGGGGAATGCCCGGCAGGTCACCGGGGTGTCACCTCCCCTAGAGCACCCATCCTGTCCCCACCGCCCCCAACCACGCTGGGCTGTGCACATGAGGGTGACTGGTGGGTGTCACCTCCTGTGGACCCCCCAGGCCGGGATCCTCAGCAGACAAGAAGCAGAAAAAAGCTTTTAAACCAACCCCAGACTGCTCAGCCACAGGTCGGAGATCCACGGAGTTACCGAGGAGCCATCTCAAAGCTGGGAAGGCTTTGAATGCCACCATGGCTCGGGTTGGGAAAGACCTTAAATATCACCGAGCTCCAGCCCCCAAGCCTGGCCCTGTTACCCAAGGCAGACACGTCATGACACCAGAAAATGTCACCTTTGGCCTCAAAAGCAAACCCCCCCCACGCACAGCACAAGCAGGGACCCAGCCCCAACTCCTGTCCCAGGAGCCAAGGGACCCCCGAGCCTCTGCAGAGCCCCCGGGAGAGCAGGGGCAGCCCTGGGGAGTCACCCCAAACCCCAGACAAGTCACAGATCACCCCCCGCAGCTCCCACACCTTGCCCTCCCCCAGCCCAGCCTTACCTGCCTGCTCCGCGCGGTACTGGCAGCACTGGGAGCACTGGCGGCACTGGGAGCACTGGGCGCGGCCCCACTTAAATACCCCGGGGTGATGGAGCCGGCCGGGCCAATGGGGAGCGGGAGGGGCGGGGGGCAGCGGGGTGGGGCCGCAGGTGAGGGGCTGCAGGTGAGGGGCCGGGGTCGCTGTTTGGGAGCCGCTGTTTGTCCCCCAGCAGGGACACCCCCGGCAGGGTGTCCAGGGGATCTGTCAGAGGGTGTCCATCCATCCACCCGTGCTTTGGCCTTGGATGGAATCTTGGAGTTCCCTGAGCGAGGAGGGACCCTCGGGGACCCTCAGGGACCCTCAGGGACCCTTGGTCCGAGCCCTGGCCCTGCACAGACCCCCAACAATCCCCTGTGCCCGGGAGATGTTCCTGGGACAGCAGCTGAGCCCTGCCTGTCCCCAGCTGTGCCCTTTGCAGGGGTCACAGATGTTGTCACCAAGTCCCAGGGAATCAGGGAAGTTGTGCTGTGAACCATCATCATCATCATCCTGGTGTTTCCTTGGCACAGCTCCCCCTCCCCTCATCAGGGCTGCTGTGCCTCCCCGTGCCAGCAGACACCTGAGGATGAAACTCCTGCCTCTCCTTTGGCTGGGATTTTCAGGGTAGGAGTTGATTTATGTTTTTTATCCTTGCAGAGCACCCAGCAGTGCAGGACTCCAGGGAGCTCAGGGCTTTTTAACAGCTATAACAAATACTGAAAACTCCAGTTAATGCTTTTCCATTTGTGCCTTTTCATCCCCAGCTCTCAAAAACTGGTTTGAAAACATCAATTAAGCTTCCTGTTGTCTGCTTTCAAGATCAGCGGGGGAGGAAACTGAGGCACAGGTAAAAATTATCTGAAGTCTTCTAGTGCTATTACAGTGGTTGAGTCACCTTGTTTTGGGCCACTGCATGCAAGAGACCTTGGCTCTGTTTCTATATTGCCATTCAGGCAGGAGGGTGCCAATGGTTTTTGAAAAATGTGCTGTTAAGCTGACAAAAATGTAGGCAATTGTCAGTCCTCAGCTTTGGGCTGGAAGGAATCCTCATCCTGAGGCTGACTTAGCTGGGAGTGTTGGCTTTTAACAATTGTGATGTTTGTAAGGGAAATAAAGTTGTTCTTGCCTGTCCTGTGAAGAGTTGATGGAGTGAAGGGTTTTTTACAGGAGCAGGGAATCAAGAAATGATTCCTGTGTATTTTGGAGTGTTGGCACAGCCAGTGCTGCATCCTCAGGTAACGTGTCAGTGATCCAGGTGGTTCATGGGTGTGAGGAGCCCCAGTGGGTCAGTTGTGGTGGGATGGTGAAAGTCCCATGGGACAGGTTCTATTTCAGCACTGTCTGCATGAGGCACCTTCATGTGGCTGTGGTGGGGCACAGGGGAATGTGAGAAGTGATAACCAGTCATTAAAATTAACCAGGCAGTGTTTAATATCTAATGTGTGCCTTTAATATTAGGGTGAAATATTAGTGCTGGGATTTCCTGCTGGGTGGCAGAACTGCCTGCAGGCTCAGGACACTGCACTTGGGGGATTTGCACAATTGTTTTTGTGACCCTTGGTGCTGTATGAAAGACACAGATTTAAATCTGAGATAAAATCATCACTAAGAGGTTTGGTAGGCGTGGGAGGAAGTGGAGAAACACGTCTGGGGAAGGGAGAGGAGCTCAGAGCCCTGAGCCCTGCAGCATGCAGACCCAGGGCAGGATCCTCCAGGTGTGACCCCACCTGCTGCACCTGTGGGAGCCAGGAGCCCTCAGCCCTGCTGCTGCTCCTCTTCTGTCCTTCAGCTGCCTCCTGGCTCTGCCTCTGGGCTTTCTGTGCAGTGCAAACCCTGCAGGTGTGGGGATTGGAAGGGTCAGGCCCCTGTGTTGGGAGCCATTCCTTTCCCTGCTCTGTGGTGTGTCACAGCTCAGCATGTGGCCACATGTGACACTGGAGTTCCCACTGCAGATGTTTATCTGCTGCATCTCCCTGGCACTGACTCCATGAGTAACCTGCCATGGTCCTTTCCCCATGTCCCCTTCCCTGGAGCAAGCACAGGCACGAGAAATGGTGAGAATGATGAGAATGATGATTCAGGGCTGGGGCATGGGAGCTTTGGTTCCGTTCCTTGGGTAAGCAAAGCAAACCCTTGGGCTTCCAGAGCTGCCCAGGCAGAGGGGACAGCTTTGTGTCATTGTCATCCCCTGCTGTGCAAAGCCCACCAACCTTCCTGCTCTTGCCTGAGGTACAGGTGAGCTGGGGTTGGTTTTGGTGGATGGGAGAGGAGATGTCACCTGGGCCTGCTGAATGTGTCCCCTCACACTGAGCTTTGCATGGAGGGAGGGGAGCCTGGAATGCAGAGAGCTGCTGGGTGCAGTGTGACTGTGGATCATCCCAGAGCATGTGGGGCTGGAGCAGCCCTGCACTGCAGCCCCAGTGCCTCACCTGGGGGCAGGTTTCTCGCTGTGCTGCGTGTGACAGGCCTGAATCATCACCTGTCCTTGGGAACAGCTATGGCAGGAATATGTATTTATGCACATAAAAGCATAAATACCACTGCCTGTGTCCTGCTTTTGGCTGGGATAGAGTTGATTGTCTTCCCAGTAGCTGGTCCAGTGCTGTGTTTTGGATTCAGTATGGGAATAATGTTGATAAGAACTGATGTTGTAGTTGTGGCTGAGTTGTGCTTACTCCAAATCAAAGACTTTCCAGTTTCCCAGGCTCTGCCAGCGAGCAGGGGCACAAGGAGCTGGGTGGGAGCATGGCCAGGAGAGCTGACCTGGACTGGCCAGATATTCCATTGCACAGAACATCTGCCAGTACAGAAACTGGGCTTGGGACCTGTCTGTCCCTGCTGTGGGACGAGCTGGGTCAGGGGTGATGAATGACTGTGTTGGGCAGCTCTGGCAGGGAGGAATTCCTTCCCAGTATCCCAGAACCCTCTCAGGCTGCAGGGAGTGAAGTGCTGGCTTCAGGTAAATCCCCAGTACATCTGCAAGGGCAAGGAATGACTTTGGGCCTTGGGAGGAAGCAAAGCCTGGCTGCTGCAGGTCAGAGATATGCCCTGAGTGCCCCAACAGTGCCAGGCCTCCAGCACCGAGCCCAGCCAGGCCTTGGCTGCCAGCCTGGGCTCTGTGGTGGTCACAGAAAGGAGCAGGACAGGCAGAGGCGCTGCCCTGAGTGTCCCTGAGCACCATGGCTGGTACCACGTCCTGCACCATGTCCTGCACGTCCTGCACCACGTCCTGCTGCTTTCTGTGCTCCAGTGCACGGGGGGGCTGGGGGGCTGGAGGGGAGCACGGCAAACAGGGTTTAACAGGGTTTGCTGGGGTTTAACAGGGTTTGCTGGGGTTTAACAGGGTTTAACAGGGTTTAGCAGGGTTTGCCAGGGTTTGCTGGGGTTTAACAGGGTTTAACAGGGTTTGCTGGGGTTTGCTGGGGTTTAACAGGGTTT